>PTEX01000232.1:0-38426 GCA_003342815.1 Eudromia elegans | reverse complement strand
CCAGCCCCACGAGCGGACTCTTCAACACGCCGCCCCCGACGCCCCCCGAGCTCTTCGGCGACGACTTCAGCAGCTTCCAGCTGCTGGTGGAGGTGGCGCTGCAGAGGGCGGCCGAGCTGGAGTCGCAGCAGCGGCAGAGCGGCCGGCAGACTGAGCGCCCCGGCGTCCCCGCCTCCAAATGACGGCCCGGCCCCGCAGGGCCCGCGGCCCCGCTCGTCCCGAAGGCCGCCTCGGGGACCCGCCGCCTTGTCCTTCCCCTCCGCAAGGGACCAGCCACGACTGCTTCTCCAGGGAGCGACGGAGCCGCTTTTCCTTTTCTTTTTCCCAGTCCGTACCTTCCTGAAGGATTGCCGACGGAAAGCGCTCTCTCCCAGCGCGAAGCTCTCTGCCCTCCTCCTTTTCGTTCCGGTTTGTTTCCTGCCTTGTCCCCTCTTTCTCGTGAAGGGCCCTTCTGGTGCCTGGTGCTGCCCGGGCGGCCCGGCCCTGCCCTGCCCGCGGAGGGGACCCATGGGGCAGCTGGACCCCGGGCTCGGTGGCGCTTCTCGCGCCCTCCTCTCGCGCCGTCGGCTCTCATGGGTGCTGCCAGTAGGAATCTCCTTGGTGCTATTTCGCTAGTTCCTTTTGAGACCCTTTCCCCTTGACTGTGGTTTATTATATATATTATATAATTTGGTTCTTACAGGCGTTTCCCCGTGTTCCTCTGCCAGCTCCTCCCCACGGAGCTGGGAACCGCAGCCCGTGGGCAGCCGTGGCATGAGGGGGACGGGGCGCTCCAAGGCTTCGCCTCGCGGCGCTGGGGACCCCTCGTGCCGCCCCTGGAGCGGGGCTGGTCCCCCCTTGCCCTGGGACGGGCTGAGCGAGGGGCACTTGGGGGCCCTGGGCACCCCCATTGCTCGCTGCTGCCCGGGGTCCTGGGGCTGAGATGTGGCTCTCTCACTGTAAGGCAGCGATCCGCACCCACCGCCGTGACCTGTCCCCCCAAACACCCATCCGAGGTTATCAGCCCAATTGTTGCCTTGTGTGAACAGAGACACGGACAGCCCCGGGAGCCGCTGCTCCCTTGGAGCGCGGGGCTGGAGCCGGAGGTGCCGGGATGGAGCCGGGGGCGGCTCCGCCCTGCGCAGGATGCAGGACCGGGGCCTCGGAGGCCGCTTTGGGGGCAGACCCGGGCGTTTAGGGCCGTCCTGGTCACCCTTTCCTGCCACCCTCCTCCAGTGGTTCCTCCCCTCCTCTTTCCTGTCCCTGGGGAGCAGAGCAGGGCTGGGAAGGTCCCCGTCTGCACCGTGATGTTGTGGCCCCGGGGGACGGCGTGGAAGGAGGTGGGGCGGGGGAGCTGGTCGGCTTGAAACTTATAGAGCAAGAAAGAAAAACCCACCCGACTACTGTAAATAACTTCTTGTTTGTTCCGTTGTCGAATAAAAGTTTCCAGTTTTGTTTGTTGGTTTTGCGTACGAGGCCTTGGGACGCAGCGGGTCCCCCGCGCTGGGTGGTGCTCGCGCTCCGGCCGTGCCAGCACAGCCGTTCCCAAGGGCCGGGCAGCGTTTGGACGCGGGGACGGGGAGGCAGCGGCAGGTGCCACCCGCGGTGCCCCGGTGGCAGCGGGGCCATGCGGCGGGGCCATGCGGCAGGGCCGGGGCACCTCCTCGGCGCCGTGTCCCGCTGGGCCCCGCCGGCCCCGGGCTGCTCCTGCCCTCTCCCGGCCGGAGCCTCCTCCCGCTGCCACGGCGGAAGGAGCCGCGGAAAATCATCCCCCCCGCCCCGTTTCTAGGCTCTGTGGCCGGTTCCCAGAGCAGTTTCCAGGCTCTGCGGAGGCGCGCGTGGGGCCGGCTCGGTGACGCGGCCGCCGCGCTGCAGGGAGGCCACGGGATGATGGGGCAGCGGGCGCCGTGGAGGGGTCGCGAGTCCCGCTCCTCGGGGCGCCGGGACAGCCCGCAGCCCCGCGCCGGCTGCTGCCGCCGGGCGTTACCGTCGCGCTAAGGCAGAGCCGGCGCACACAGCCCCGTGGAAGCGCTACCCAGGAGGGTCACGACGGAGCAGCCGCGCGGCGGGAAAGCGCCCGCCATGGGGCTGCCCCCCACGGCATCCCCCGCGTCCCCAGCGGGAGGGCCGGGCCTGGGTCCCCTCGCACGGCCCCAGAGAGCCGCGCGGGCTGGAGCTGCCGTGTCCGCCCTGCGCAGAGGCCCCGGCCCGGGTTCCCTTGGAGCCCTTCCCATCTCCCAGGCCCGCAGGGGAGGCACGAGGCCCCGGCACTGCCGGGGGCAGCGAGCCGCGCGAGAACCTTCCTCGGCCGCGGCGCTTCCCGAGCCGGGAACGCCGGGCCCAGCAGCATCGCTGCCCGCCAGGAAAACTCCAGCGTTTGATATCGAACACCCCAAACGGTCCCAACGGGGGGTACGCCTCTGCTAAGCAGCTTCCCGGAGGAGCGTTTCACACTGGAGAGGCTGTCGCAGCCCCGAAGGGTTCAATGTACATCGGTCCTTTCGACGGCAGCGTCGCTCTCAGCCACCCAAAGGGGACCGGAGCAGCGACCGCCCCGCGCCGAGCGACACGGGAGCTCTTCTGCCCCCCCAGCACCCGCGAAGGGGACGAGCGCCCGCGACCAGCGCGCCCGTGTCCCCAAGGCCCTCGAGGACACACACCAAGCGCCAGACCCCGGTCACCTCCTTTGGCCGTGGGGACGCAAGTGGGGCAGCCCTGGGCTGCGTTCAGAAGCGCCGTGTGAAAAACAACCTTGATTTAAGCCCTGGAGGTCTCGACAGCCCCGCGATCCCGTCCCTCCGGTGCAACCCAAATGCCAGCAAGGAAGAGCAACGCCCAACTTGAGTCACATTATTTATGGCCAGAGTTTGCGGGGGGGAGAGCCAAGTCCACAGGATGGGATCTCTACAAGCATCTATGCACAGACACGATACAAGGGTCGCTCAGCCTTCATTCAGTTGTACTTTTATTTATTATTATTATTATTTTTTTTTTTTTTGCCTTCTGGATCACCAACACGCTGGTTGAAGCTTCTTTGGGATTCCTCCCCCACCCCCAGGAGGGCAGCACAAGATCTCCCAGCTCCTTCACGCAAATAAACAGGGGGAAAAAAGAAAACCAAATCCCTGCGAGATCCCTCAGCATGGGGCCACACGCCTGTTTCGAGGGGGCGGCTACAGTCAGCGGCAGCAGCTCCGGCTTCAAGAAACCAGACTGAAAAGGAGGCCTAGAAAGGGGGGAAATGGGCTAAAAAATATTCAGCAATCCTTCCTCTACCCAAAGAGCAGGGAGATAAGGAAAAAATAGGCATCTGGGTACACACAGGGGATATATTTTTACACACACTTTTACACACACCTAGCTATAGTACATGTAAAAATATATGCTATACATAGGCCCATTCTCACCAGGGTGCTTCTCCCACAGCGTCTGCACTGTGTGCGAGGGCATGTATACGTGTGTATGAATTCAATGTACAGGTACTAAGTGTATATGTGCATATGTACACGTAGGTGCAGGCCGGCAGCCTCCCCGGGCACCCTCCGCCTCGGTACACGCGCAGCGCTCCCCGCCCCAGCCCACCTCCAAACCGCTTCCCCCTCCCCATAGCAGCTTCTTTCTCAACAAGCAATTCCAGGAAAAATAATTAAGGGAAAGGGAGGAGAAAAAATAATAAAAAAAGCAACGTGTGTGCAGCTCGTGCCCATGCTCTCCGCGGTCCCGCGCCAGGAGGAGGGTACATTTTTCCTCCCGGGATCACCAAGTACTACCCTGTCCCTCTTTGCCACCTTATTGCACATGTGAGTTCCTGGGCTGCATTTTGACCCTTCTGCATTACATTCTAGAGATCCGGTCACCTCTCGCTTCAATAAAATAGAGGAACACAAACCCACGACCCTGTCCCGCCCCCCACCCCCATCCAAAGGACAAAATAAAATAAAATAAAACCCGAGAAAGGCTGCTTGCTAGCAGAGTGCAACAGTAGGACACGCTGAATAGGTGTTCTCTTCAGGAGCTCGGTGGAAGAGAGGTTATTTCTAACACAGTAAACAAAGCCATGCAAAAGGTGGGAGAAAGGGAGCAGGAGGAAGAGAACTTAAAGGATGAGAAGGAAGAAGAGAGGGGAGGAGGAGGAGGAGGAGGAACACAGCATGGCGAGTGCTCAAGGCTTCATGTTTTGTTGTCCTCTTCTTGTAAACAAGCTAATAATTCTCATTAGATAGAACAAGTAAAAAGACTGAAGTTCCAAGTTGAGGAGCTGGAGTTTCCAGGAGTCCGGTCAGTCCGTTCAGCAACACCACAGCCAGTGAGAGAAAAACGAGGGGATTTTTTTTTTTTTTTGTTCTTTTTTTGTTGTTGTTGCTTTGTTTTAAAATCTTCATTACTTAAAGCTGAGAGAAAAAAAAAAAAGCCAACTCGGGAGCCCTTTTCAAGGATGGCTCGTTGTCTCTGGACTGAATAAATCACACCGCTTGAGAGAGAACCGTGTTTCCTTTTTTAATGACTTATAAACCCCACGCGGTGGCTTCCTTCCTCGCTCGCTCGCTCCCGCGGCGCCCCGCTCACAGGCGGGTCTGCGCCTCGGGCACGTAGATCTCGATGCTGTCGGCGCTCTCGGTGGCCGAGTTCTGCCGCACGGAGGCCGCCCGCTTGGCGGCCATGAGGCGCTTGCGGGCCTCCTGGCGCTGCTTGTCCGACTCGGACGCTTTGTCCCGGTTCAGCTGCGGCTTGGACTTGGCTGGCTTCTTTGGCACTGGAGGGGGTGGTTTCTTCTCTTCCTTTAGGGAGACAGTAAGGAAAAAGGCCGAACATAAAATAAAAATGCACATACAGACGGGGGCTCTCTGCAGTGGGGGGCTCCAGAGCATCCCTGAAGCAACAGGACCAGGAGGTGGGGGAGAGCAGCGGGGGCAGTTCTTGAGCAAGGCCCTCGCCACACCAGCGGCAGCCCGGGTTCCACAAGTGGATTATTGGGCATCAACGCACACAGAAGCCGGGGGTTACATCCCACCTCTGCGGCCCAGCCATTGATCAGAGATCAGGACACACAGTATCAAAAAAAAAAATATCACACTTCATGCTGAAATTGCAAAACTTTAGTATATACCCAGAATCACTGTAGTTTTCCCCAAAACTGTCTGGTCATAAAACCTGGCCCGAGACTGCGGCCATGTCTTCAAAAGGTTCCAAGCAGATGCTTTTTGCACTGCTCAGGACAGAGGAGATGCACCCCATTTAGGCAGGGCTGAACACCACAGACTTCAGCATTACTTCTCCGGGGCGCACTGCTCATCTCCCCACTCTTCTCCCCATCGTAACACCTTCTGCCCTTGCACAAAACACTTGCCTGGACTGCAGGAGAGGAATGCTCTTAATGCACTGCAAATCGTGCTTGCACACACGGGGAGCACGGACCCTGCAGTCACTTACTGACCAGGTGCTAAGAGCATCACCAAGGGCAGATACACCACATAGGGACTCCACAGCACAAGTGGGAGGCGGCAGCAATTTCTCCGGCCTTTCTCTTTGCACATGGAAAGGGCAGGAGGAGCCGTGACAACGCTGGGTCTGATGTGCACTGGCCACCCTGCAGTGCCCCATGCTCACCTTTCTCTCCGGTGTCTCTGCCAGCTGCCAGCTGTTGGCTTTCAGGTGGTACAGCTCATCGAACTTCATGCTGATGTCTTCGATGGACAACTGCAGGAGATCCCAAAACCCCGCCAGGTCCTGAGCTGTGGGTCTGGGATTGGCGTTGGGATTCTACAACAAAAAGCATTAGAAAGATTATGAGAATACAGCCTGTCCCTGGCTACAGGAGTGGTCTGGGCAGTGACACATCCACCTATTGCAATCCCACCCTCCTGACAACTAGAACGTCAAATCCCATAAGAGACACCAGCCCTAAATGCAGAGACAAGGCCACTATTCACAGCCCAAGGGCTTTGCTTTTAAAGATCTGGATGGTGTTTTTTCTCACGGGAGCCCATGCAGAATCCTGAAAAGGTGCTCGGAGCAGAAAGCAACAGCTCCCTTCTTCCAAAGGCTTCCCCGGCCAGCGCCGATCGCACTGCAGCACCAAGGGAGGGTCCCAGGCCACGCTGCGGAGCTGGAACACTTCGATTCCTGTTCAGACCTCTGGACCTCAGAGCAGGGGCAGAAGCAGGAGCGAGACAGCACACAGGGTGCACCACAGCACCTGCAGGGCTTGCAGGCAGCACCGTATGGGAACAGAGCTTGTGGCAAGCACTTTGCTATGTTCCCCAGCAAAGCAACCCCAAACAATGTCAGCAACTTTCAAGTGAGGGCAAAGAACTAAGCTCTTCAGTAAACTCGCCAAATAAGAGCAGATTTTCCCCAGATCTGAGGCACATGAACTGCCTGGATTGTCTCAGGGAAACAAGGGATAAGAGGGGAGGAAACGGGCACACCAGCTGCCAAGGGAGACCTCAACCCGGGCCTTTGGAGCTGGCTGCTACTTGTGCTGCTGCTAATCTCTCAGGTACCATCAGCCAGAGACCAGCAAGCAGATGTTCAGCACATCACCCCCTCCTCTTCTCCCCAAGTTCTGCTAAGTTTCTTACCCATAAAGGGAAATTAACCTCTGTGGAAATTAAAAAATAAACCCCTACCAACGTAAAATGAAGCCATGCCCTGTTCTCCTCCCCCAACAGATTCCCACCTGGCCCTGAGTCGGCCCCGCTTTGTTCTGAGCAAGGGCAAACCCTTGTATCACATTTGAAGACATCAAATCCAAGCAGTGCCTTGCGACCATCTAGGGACATCCCTGTGGAGATGATTGAGTCATCTCTATAATCCACACGCACAGCAAGGATATAAAGAGGAACCACCAGCTTTTAGGGCACCTCCCTGCTGGGGAAAACTCCCACGACTCAGTTGAGAAAGCCCAAAAGGAAGCAAAAATAAAGATGCTGGTTACAGGACATGCAGTGGTACGACTAGGAGAGGACTTGGACTCCAAAGCCTCAGCCTCTTAGCACGCCCCACTCAGGGGAAACTCCCCCATGCTCCCACGAGCACCAGAAGGAACCGTAAACACTCGGCCCTGAGCAAGCGAGAGCCGAAAAAATGCATGTTCAGGACAGGCCCCAGCGCTGAGCCTCCCACTGCCCAGCCGCTGCTCCAGAGCACGGGACGTGCATCGCGGCACGACCGTCGGGCTGCACGGCACAGCTGCTTTGGCTTTGCAATGGCAGCAGCCCACTAAGATCCACTCACATCCCTGCAAGGCAGGGACAAATACAACCCCCTCGCGCGAACCCGGAGGAAAATCTGGACTCACCAAGTTTTGCTCACAGAGCCCGTGGAACTGCTGGAACTTCTGTGACATCAGTAACTGTGCACTGCCCACCGCACTGAGGACTTTGCCTAAGACTACAGAGGAAAAAAAACAATAACCCATGGTTAAATGAATCATTAAACACGCTGAGATGTCTCCTAACAACTGTTTAATTGGAAATGCATTTGTTCTGTGCATAAAACTCTCCTTTTCACTCTACTACTGCTCCTTCTAGGAGCAGAGCTGCACCCAGACCACTACATTAAGAGGCTGAAGAAGTGCTGAAGGCTGTTCAAGGTACTACCAATGACCAGGTCACTGAGGCTGAGCTCTGCTGGCACAAGCTCACGTGGCTCTTCCACTCACATAATGAGGGAAAGGTAGCAAGGGCAGGAGAGCAATCTCCAGCCTTCATTCACCAGAAGGTTTAAACCATCAACCAGGCTCTGGCTTTTAACGGTGACACTGTTGAAATGCAGGACTTTGTGCTGTTCTCAGCGGGGAGCCTGGGATACGGCTCATCCAGGCAAAACAGCCCTCAATGAGATTCTTCCTTCCAGAGGGCACTGGGGGAACATGGAGCCATGTGGAGCTCCTTGACCAGAGAGGAACAGATACCCTCTCCCTTCCTGGCCAGCAGCTGCATCTACCGAATCCCTTTAAAACATCTGAAGGTCTGCACGAAATTTGGCAAATAGAAGCCAAATTATCCCCTAAATCCTTGTTAGGAGACTTACCAGCAGACTGCTCTTAACGCTACCATTAGCACTGCTTTGGGACCAACACGCGAGGCCCCCATGTCCTGCCAGACAGAACACGGATGACGTGACGCACCCCGCGCCCGGCGGGGCCCTGGCCCTGCCTGTCCAGGCTCCAGCAGCTGGTACAGCCCCTTAGTGCAACAGCATTAGGATTAGCTGCCTCCACCTCCTAGCAGTGATAGGGAGCTACAACCCAGTGTCCTCCATCATGTCACCTCAAAAAAAAAAACCTAATCAACACCCTCCTCAAAATACACAGGACCAAAGTAAATATTATGCCCTCTGCAACCAAGCACCTAGATTTTCTGAGCACCATGTCCACTCTCTTCACCACAAGACAGAGCGTTTCAGTTACTCATTTGAAAACCACACAGCAAGGCCTCCAAGGGACTGAACCCTCTGCAGTTAGGTGGCCTTGTGCTCACTCTACATGCACTTCTGGTGTATTTAGCATGAATTAAGTGAAGGCTGCCTATATGAGGAGCCCTCGTTGTTGCGAGGACAAGGCCACAGATGCAAGGCTCATTAACAGGTTCGGAAGTCGCAGTTCTCTCCACCTCACTGTCCAGCAGGCCCTTGTAAGCCCACTTGAATGCAGCAGGACAGGCAGGAACAGGGATCCCCCCCATTGCCTCCTGACCAGTAAACTATTCACGTGAGTAAGTGTCTTGGCTGGCCAGAAGCATCCACCATCTCCCTATAGTTTTGCCTGCTACATTTTGGTGTTGTTCCCGAAGGGGAAAGGAGAGCAGCCTCCTCTGCCCTCCCGTGCTCTTCACGGACGGTCTGTCCCTCGCTGCATTCACACCCGCATCTTCTACCCCACCCCGGGGGGCCACCAGTAGTTCAAGAGCAGAAGGCAGATTCCAACCTCCAGCTTGGGCTCCTGCCCCAGGGAGGAGCTGCTGAGCTGCCCCAGCCCGGCGCCGGGAGCGGGCAGCACCCACCTTCCTCAGAGAGATTGTTCTCTTTGGTCTCCTGGTCCATCTGGCGGCACCACCCTTCCAGGCGCTCCGTTTCGGCCTGCAGCAGCTTCAGGAACCAGTAGCCGTCCCGCCGGCAGGCGCCGGGCTGCGCGGGCTCCGACGGCGAGGTGGAGGAAGTCTCGAGCCAGGGGTCAGGAGGAGGGAGAGAGGAAGGCTCCAGGGCCGGGTCACTGCTGTCTCCATAGGAGAGGTTTCTCTTAATCTGCGAGGGCTTGGCTGGTTGCCTGGTGCTGGCATCAACACTAACGGAGTTGTTGTGCTGGGGGCACTCAGCAAGGCTTCTCTCAGATGATTTACAGCTCGAGTTATTAGGTTCTTGTGTGTCAGAGTCTGTGTCCTGTTTGGAGGACATGCTGCGAGAGTGGCTGTTTCTGGGGGGGATCAAAAGCGAGTGTTAGATGGCAGAACCCACCCCGGCTGGCTTCACGCGTGACAATACAGCGCGGTGCCTCCAGCGCCTGCAGCCGAGCCTCGTCCCCACAGCCTCCCCTCCTCGCACCAGCACCACGCACTCAGACACGCGGAATTGTAAGGCTGTCTGCTTCCTACAGCAGGCCTTTCAGATGAGGGGACTGACGCACACCTATAATTACAACCCAAACTTCCTATTTTCCTTTTCGTTTTGCTTTTAAACTTCGGGCTCCCCTTGATTTGGCTGTTTACAGAGCAAGGGCTTTTGGCAGCGGCTACGTGCTGCAGAGAGGAGCACGAGGCAGAGCCCCCCTCCACGCAACGCCACTCATATTGGAACGAATACGAACGACGTAGTCGTATGGGGAGGAGAAGGGCCAGGCGTGGGCAGCGCAGCTCCCAGGAAAGCAGCAAGGATGCCAAAGGTCTGTGTCCTTCACTTACCGCCACTCGTCCTCTACCTGTACCCCGATGGACTGGAATTTGGTCACTGGCGGAGGAGGCTCCTCTTTTGCCACTGGCTGGAGGCAGTCAACCTTATCGAACAAGAGAGATATAGACAGAACCAGAGCCCAGACCCCGCTGCGGCAGCTCCCGTTGGGGGCGCGGGGGGAGCTGTGCCGGCACGCAGCCGGCGGGCGCCACGTGCCGGCCGGCCGGCCCTCCTAGGAGAGGCACCAGCCCAGGGCCGAGCGGGCCCGTGCACGGCTCTCGCAATGCGACTCGGCCCGGTGTCTGCTCAGTGATGAGCTCTGCCATCTGCCACCGCCCGCGTGGCGGCAACGGGCTGGGACGGGCTGGGCATTCCCGAGGGAGCAGCTGCGCAGGCGGCCGACCCCACAGGCCGGGGCCGAGCTGCACGAGAGGGCAGCAAGCTGATGGAGACAGACAGCAAAGCCCAGCCTGCTTCCTTTCTCTCCGGGACTGACACCCTCCACAGCCCCGGATAAGAGGCTAAGAGGTTTTAGGGAGGAAATCCAGGCAGCGAGGCAGATGGCTTAGGAATAGTCTTGACTGGGGAGAAAAACTGGGGAGGAAGAGGCCAAGTCAGTCAGCCTCTCTAATAAGAGCTCCCTTGCGTGCCGAACCCCGCTAGCCGCATGGAGAAGCCTTCGCCATGACGTGCCCCTAAGTGACCCCCGCCTTGCTGCGGAGCCAGGGAGAGCCCGGCAGTGTCACTGTCACCGAGGAGGGACGGCGAGCGCCGGCAGGGCTCCCCGCACGCGCAGCACTCGCTGCTCTCCACCGCGGACACCACGGGAGGCCAGGGCCTGAGCACAGCTCGAGCACGGAGGGCTTAAACCAACTGCAGCAAAAGCACCAGGCTGAGGGGGGAAGAACTGAGAGAACAACAGGGAAGCAACAGCTGAGCGGGTGTCGGTGACAGCCCTGCACTGGTGCACGCACACCGTGGCCAAGAACACTTCTGGCATTTGGACTTGCCCAAGGGCTGGAGTTCCTATTAATGGCTTGCAACTTGCAGCACTGAACGAGACCTTTGGGGTGTAGCTGACAGCTCAGGAGTTGGCTACCTGCATCTGAGAAACCTGTCCACACAAGAGCGTGACCACTGCAGACAACTTCAGAAAACGCTTCCCAACAAAGCACGGGTTTATCCTGCTCTGCGGCTGCCTCTCGTTTGAGGGGGTAATCGACAGCTCTCCCGCATTGATTTGCGGAGCTAAAACCTGGCAGGAGAAGCAGCAACCTGTCGACAGAGGCAGTGCAGGGGAAGGGCGCAAACTGCAGCGGCACGAGCCCCCAGCACACACCGGCCCCGGGCACGAGGGGCTGCCCCACGAGAAAACAGTCCCTAGAACCACGAGGAGCAAGTTGACTTTAAATAATACATAGTGAAGCCCACGGGATCGGCACAGGCATATTTGCAGAAAGCAAAACAGAAGACCTCTTTAAAGGAAGAGGCTCGCCCAGCTAACGTTTCCAACTGCATCATGAAATACTTTTCACTTTTGTCCTAAAGTTAGCTATTCCTTTCTGCTCTGTAATAAGAACACTTGGCTGTATTTCTCCTCCGGGCACAGGGTAAATCAGCTCTGAAAGCTCTTTAATTTCTTTAGGTAATTTGGGTGGGGTCAGACGCACGTCTGGCTACACAGAGCGCGCACCCTAGATGGAGGAGTTAAGGACGTGCCTTAAAGCAGAGAGTAAAACAAACTATTCCATACTTGTATTCCTATAGAGGAGAGCTTTCTTTTGGGGACGTTCTCCGCTTTAGGCTCCTCGCTAGTCAGAGTCCCTTTGTCGCTTTTCAGAGTTGCATTTTTCTGGGCTCCCTCCGGCGCCTCTCTAGCTGCAGTGACAACGCTGCCCCTCGTCACGCTGGGCGTCCGGGTGCTGTCCAAGCTGTCCGAAGAATTGCTCAGTCCTGACTGGCTCGTCACCTCGCTCTTGTGGTCCTGGCTATCCAGGTAGGTGTCCTGGGCCGACTCGGTGCTGCTCTGCACGGTGACAGAGATGAACGGCTTCGATGTGGTCCGAGGTGGGACAGGAGGTGGAGTCTTTTTATATGCCACTAGGCATGATGAACCTGCGTTAACGGAGGTGGGAAGAGCAGAGAATGCAAGAGACAGATCGGAGTGACAGAGATACAGTAAAAGAGAAAGGAAAAGCAGGTCAGTTACAACATTCAGGAGACACCCCGCAAGCAGAAGCTCGAGGCAGAAATACAGAAACGCAGTCTACAGCCAGCAGCTCGCGCCAGATCACCCAAACCAAAGCAGAAGGGGCAGCAGAAGGCAGAGCCAGAGCCAGCTTGCAACAGTCCAGGGAAACGCGATGACGTGTGAAAGGCTGGAAATGGAGAGGAGATACAGAAAAGCCTCCCAGGAGCGCTACAAGGTCTGCCAGGTGCACGCCTCCATGGAGGAGGACCCGTGCTTAAACCCTAAGTGCTTTAGCGTCCTGGAGCAGCCGAGTGCCTCAGCTCTTTGTCCCCATCAGTTGTCAGTGTCTGGACCACGGTGGCGTGCCTTTTTTTTTTCCTACAAAAATGGAAAGAAGCCATAAAGTCTGTTAGATGCTGACGCTGGGCATGTACGCCTGAAGCACGTGAGGAATCCAAGCCACCACATTCCCGTTCACGCGCCCAGAGGTGCCCAGGAGCACGCAGCAGCCTCGCCGAGCGCCCAGGCACCTTCCCAGGGCATCGGGCAGGTCTGTTGTGGGAAGGGCAGAGCCTCCCACAGCCTGGACCAGGAGGCGCATCCGGCGCTTCCCTCTGCACGCCCCTGTGCTCGGAGCACAGCACCAGCCGGGCAGGGGAGCCGGGGGTGGCTGGGGGTCTGAAAGGGACCAACAACATCCAGGATTTCAGTCCCAAATGGTCCACACCTAGCCGCAACACCCAGCCAAGAAACAGCGGCCCAGGCCTGTCACTAGAACAGTTACCAGAAACGCTTCAGAAAACCCGGGTCTGCCAAAGCTGCCGCCTCACCGGATCACACCGTGGCAAAACTGATCCGCGAGCAGCCCACAGGAGAGCCCTGTGCCTGCCGGGACCCGCCAGGAGGAGGGCACCGAGTCCCAGAGCGCCAGAACTGCCGGAGGTCCCAGCCCAGGCACCAGGGATCGGGCTGCTCGGAGCTTCGTCCGGCTGAGTTCTGCGGATCCGAGGACAGAGCCCCACCTCCTCGTGGGACCCGCATCCCGCTGCTTGACCATGCTCGCCATGGGGAGATTTTTCTTCCTCCTACCTGTGCAAAGCCACGAGCCCCAGCTCTAACACTCCGTTACACAGACACGCGCATCACGAGCAGCAGCAGCACAGGTCTGCAGGAATTAAACCTTGATTGAATCGTCTTGGATATAAAGACTACGTGCCCTAAGACAAGTGAGAAGGACCAGGCCTCATGTTGGCAGAGCGAAGCGCACGTCAAAAGGGAAGGACAGATGGGCTGGAGGCAGCAGGACAGAAGCAGGAAAGCTCCTACGGGACGGGCACAGACCCCGCAGCGCTCACAACCAGCAGGCCGCAGCCGGGCATGGAGGGACGAGGACACGAGGTGGGTCGTGTTAAACACCCCAGCCAAGCTACCCCACGGCTCCCAACGAGACCGCCCTGCGCGCGGACACGGGGCGACCCCGGCTGCCTCCGGCCCCGCAGCGCGGCACAGGGTGGGCAGCGTCACCGCTGCCGCAGGGGCGGCCCAGGCCCCGAGCGCTCACCCAGCCCTGCGTCACCCACCACGGCCGCTCCGCAAGACGGACGTGCAGACGGGACCCCCCAGCCGAAGAGCAACCACGAAAGGCTCTTATGTCTGGGGCCTGGCTCTGCAGCTTGGCCGGATCCCGACGTCTGTGCAGCCACAGAGCAGAGCCTGCGGCACCAGCAAGTACCCCACGTGCAAGCACAGGTGGAACGCCCCCATGCCTGAGCAGACCCTGCCCAGACCGCCCCTTGGCATGGTCCAAAACACCCACCTGTGCCACAGACACCAGCTTGCCCACAGAACCCCTCTGAGGGCCGCGAGCCCGGGCACCCCACAGAAAGCCCAGGGGAAACCCCTGGGCTACGAGTGCAGCGGCGCAGAGCCCCCGAGCACGCCAAGGCCAGGACGGGACGGCCCACGCGGGCATCGGGGCCGTGCAGCAGAGCTTAAACCTGCCAGGACAGCCCCACGGGCTCACCCAGGGGTACACACACCCCACACAGTGTGGAAACAGCAGCACCCCTTGCACGGCTATGGTCTCCCTCGCCGAGAGCCACCATGGCCCATAAGGGCAGGCAGCCCATCCCCACAACCCTCTGATTCAATACCTCGTTCCCAGCCCTCTCGCGTGGCCTCTGGTCTTTCCCGCGCAGCCCTGGAGGGCGGAGGGGTCCGGAACCGCCGCCGTGCCCTCCACCCCACAGAGAGGCTCTATGACGCACGCCGGGCTGGCGCTCCGCTGCTCCACGCGCCCGCGGGCAGCTCGGGCCTCCCGCCGCCCTTTCCACCCGCCCTGCTCCACCGCAATTAGCGATGTAGATCAATCGCTCTGCCCACGGCGAGCGCCGCATCGAGGAACACGAGGGGCGGGCGGCCCAGTTCTGCCTGAGCAGCCACCACCGCGGCACGGACGGGAACGGGCAGCAGAACCTCCTGGGGGAGGACTCAGGGTGTTTGGGGTCCCAAGGCTCAGCTCCACATTTAACATCCAGCCCACCAATCACACTAACATTTGTGGTGCCTCGTAAAGGGGGAAGTTGCAGCTTCCTGTGATCCCTTCATCGCATCCTGCTCAGCTGGAGGGCAGCATGGATTTTGCTAAAAGGGAATCCTGAAGCAGCAGCCAAGTGTCCCCATTAACCCATGCCTGGGGTACTGAGCAAGTTAAGGGCAGCAGCTATGGCTCCAGCAACTAATAGGGATAAAGAACACAAAAAGATCAGGAGCCTGGAACAGCTGAGGATGCTTAGGAGACTAGTGCAATTAAAAATTAATCCTCCTCAATCATTCCGTGACCATAAAGTGAGGACTGGGGTTGTGCAGCAGAGCTAGAGTCAACGCTTAACCCAAGACAGGCTTAGAAAGTCACAGGCAGTTTAAGCCCATCCAGACCATGACCTGCCATTCTCCCCCAACACGGGCCTCAACTAAACTCCCGAGTTCCTCTGCATCTGTGGGGAAGCAGCTGGAGAACTCGGAGCAGCTTCCCTTGCCTCTTAAATGAGGCGCTGCAAGAACCTTCCAGCAAGCTAGGCCAGCCACCAGCTGCATTACCCCACCGTTGGGCTGGTCTTTCCAACACGGTCTCAGACTAAAGGACTTGCACTTAGAGCTAGTTTTCCAATGGGAAATGGAACTGGAGTAGCCACATTCCTGTTGAACTTCTGATTTTCCAGGATCCTAGAGAACGCTGCAAGGTTGTGACTACAACGAACTATGGGACATTTTATTTGCAGAAAGTCCAAGTAAAAATGATTCCCAGCAGCCGAGGAGGTGGTTTTGAACCACAAAGTCCCAGAGGCTCTCATTCACTCTTCCTAACGCACTTAACATTGAAAACAAGTGTTTCTAGCCCGTACAGCCACCGAGGCTGACAGCACAGGGGCCCGGCTGGACTGCTGCTTGGCCTCTGTAAAAGCTGTTTCGGTATCTTGCAGTTTGAGGGTTGAGATTCCCGCATCAGTTAATAGCACAGGAGACGTTTCACCTACATTGCATTACTAAACAGAACATGTCTGTGTAAATGCAAGTGAGGTCCCTGCAGGAAGAATATAAAAGTCAGGTTTGAACGCCTGGTGCCCTCTCCGGTGCAAGGAGGGCTTGGATTTACAGGGCATGCGCTCAACACCCCCAGCAGATTCTCCTCTGGAGGTCATGGAGGACCTTGTCCGTGGAGGGCAGCAAGTCCAGGTGCCAGCTCTAAAGCACTCACACCAAACCGAGCGCCCTGCAGCAATTAAGTTCCTGCGACAAGCTCCCTGGATGGGAAACACAAGGGGGCTTAGCTCAGTTGGTGCATTTCCTGAAAAACACAACCTGCCCCCCAAAATGGGCTCAAACTCTCTCATGCTCTGATTTTTAAGGGAGGAGAAAAAAAATAAAGCTCCTTACGCTTGTTAAACAAAACTACCCCCACGGAAAGCACAGCTGAATGGCTTGGTTCACTTGAAGGCAGTCCAGCTATCAATACAAATGGGACATCCTGAGGGAATAGGTCTTGGAAACGCTCATCTCCAGAGGAACCCCAGCTCTTTTCCGCACTGACAGCCCAGCAGGGACACGGGCTGCTGGGGCCACCGGGCGCAGAGCCAGGGAGCATTTCTGGGGCTCTCCCGCACTCTGCCAGCACGGAGCGGCCCACGTGCCCAGGAAGAGCCACCTCCTCAGGCGGTGTTCCTGGTGCCGGCCTTGCCCACAGCTCAGTCGGTGACCAACCAGCCTCTCGGGGAGCTCAAACACACACAGAGCTGCAGCTTGGGTCAAAGTGCTACCACTTTGCTCACGCTACAGCCCTTGCTTAAGGAGGCAACCTAGCACAACTTTGGAAGCCTTTGCTGGAGAAGTTCAAGCTTATGAAGGTCCTTACTCCCTGCTCAGTCAGGACACAGTTCAGCAGCTAGAGCAAGAAACAGTTGCCTCCCATTGCAGCTCTCCACTGACACAAGCTGGAGACGATCCTTGGAGATCCCTTCCAACCTCAGTGGTTCTCCGAGTCATCTAGTCCAGCCCTGCTGCACAAACAGGGTCACCTGGAGCATGTTGCACAGGATGCACCCAGGTGGGTGTTGAACATCTCCAGAGCAGGAAACTCCACCTCTCCAGGCCACCAGCACCCATGCCCTGTCACCCAAACAACCAGGAAGTCCATCACATTCAAACAGAACTCCTTGTGCTTCAGTTCAGGCCCTGTTACATCTCACCCCATCACTGGGCACCACTGAGAAAAATCTGGACGCATCCTCTTTACATGAGATACGTGAAGATATTTGTATCTTAAGATACTTGTATCTACGAATAAGACCCCCTCTGACTTCTCCAGGCTAAACAGGCCGAGTTCTCCCAGACTCTCCTCACAGAAGAGAGGCTCCCATCCTCTTATCTCAACAGCCGCCCACTGGATTGGCTCCAGTAGCTCCACGTCTCTTGCACTGGGGAGCCCAGAACTGGGCAAAGCACTCAGCTGTGGCCTCACCAGGAATGAGTACAGGGGGAAGCAGCATCTTCTTCAACCTGCCGACCATGCTCTAATGCAGCCCAGGGACCACTGGCCTTCTTGGCCACAGGGACACCTTCCTGGCTCGTGGTCAACGTGTTGTCCCCCAGGACCCCAGCGCCTTCTCCGCAGAGCTGCTCTCCAGCAGGTCAGTCCAGCCTGTCCTGCTGCAGGGGGTTTTTGCTCCCCACGAGCAGGACCCTGCACTTGCCCTTGTTGAGCTCCACGAGGTTCCTCTCTGCCCAGCTCTCCAGCCTCTCCGGCCCCTCGGAACGGCAGCGCCGCTCCTGGGGTACCAGCCCCTCGTCCAGCTTGGTGCCATCAGCAGACGTGCTGAGGACGCACTCTGTGCCTTCCGCCAGGTCCTTGAGGAGGACGTTGGATGGGACTGGAGCCCCTGGGACACACCGTTAGCTCCAGGGCTCCAAGCAGACCTGGTACCACCGGTCACATCCCTCTGAGCTCTGTCATACAGCAGGTTCTCCAGGCACTTCACTGTCCACTCATCTCTCCCACCCACCCCGAGTTTGCCTAGGAGGACATTAAGGGAGACAATGTGCAAAGTCTTGGTGATGTTAAGTTAGGCAATATCCACAACCTATTCACTCAGGCAGCCGTTCCATCACAGAACTGCTTTTGGGTTGGTAACGCATAATTACTGCTTTGTGAATCCACGCTGACTATTCCCGATCACCTTCTGTCCTTCAGGTTCCTAGAAATGGTATTCAGAGTAAGCTGCTTCATCACCTTCACAACATCTGAGATGAGGCTGACCGGGACATACCGACCAGTATCTGGAGCTCTGGAGGTGGTGGTGGACACCACTAGCTACAGGTCTCCAACTAGACTGATCAAACCCCCTGGAGCTCATCCAGTTCTCCATCTATTTCTGTCTCTGCTCATCTAGTCCACACTTCTTGCCTAGGAGGATGCAAAGGAACACAGGGTTAAAAGCCCTACTGAAACCAAGGTAGACAATGTTCTCTGCTCTCCCCTCACCTACCCAGGCAGCCATCCCATCACAGAAGGCTCTTGAGTTGTCAAGCATGATTTCCCCTTGGTGAATCCAGGCTGACCCATCCCAGTCACCTTCTCATCCTCCCCGTGGTTACAGATGACATCCAACATGAGCTGTTCTTCACCCATCCAGGGATGGAGGTGACACTGACCGACTCCGACTTCCCTGGATCCTCCTTCTTGTCCTTTGTGAAGGTCGGAGGGACATTGGCTTTCCTGTCTTCCAGTTCCTGGGCACTTCCCCTGACTTTTCAGAGATGGACAATGGTCTAGCAGGAACATTTGCCAGCCCCCTCAACACTCTTGGGCCCATGACATGGCAACCTATAGATCTGTGGGCATCGAGCTTGCAGAGGCAATCCCTAACCGGCTCCTCCTTGGCCATGGGAGTGTCTTTCTCCAGCCCCTCTCTCATCCGGGGGTCTGGGTATCCTCAGTTGTCAAGCCTGGAGCAGGGGGGGCATTCAGGAACTCGGCCTTCTCTCTACCTCGGTCCCCAGGCACCCACCCCATTGAGCAGTGGGCCCAACTTCCTGCTGTGCAAGACAACAGGCTCAGCTCTAAGGACTTCAGCCAGTTCTCCTGACCCAAACAGCTAAAACAAGTGACTATTTCCACTTCAAGCAACATCTGAAGTAAGTCCATGTTTGAGTGGGAAGAGGCCTAGCAGCAATAAGGGATCCTCTTCCCACATAGGCTTCCGTGGGGAGCACCTACTCGCCTACCAGCCTGACCCACGTCCTACCTCCCTGTTGCCAGGGTCCGTGTCAGGTTTCCAGGTTATTTTTCAGCTACCTTGGTTTCATCTGCCGAGAGCAGAAAATAAACCACGTCTTCGCTTCGAGGCGAGAGAACCGCCTACATCCTCACGACCCCCACACGAAGAGGCAGCCCGAGCAGCCGCCACGGCAGGGCCTTGGCCGCCTCCGCCTCGCCAACACAAGCAGCAGAGGCTTCCACGTATCAGAGGGCTACAACATCAAACACAACAGCTATAAAGCGCAGCTAGGTCCCGGCTTATCAGATGGGAAACAGCTTGCAAAGGGCTGGGCGAGGAAGAGCGCAGGGCTGCCACCCATGTGTGCGGGCTGCGCCTCCGGGAGGTCCCGCTCCTACCTGTGCACAGTCCCCGACCGGCACACGAGGCTCCCGCGTATTCCTCAAACAGGAGGCCCAGCCCTATGGGCCAGGGAAGGACCTCAGTGCCAAAGGAATCCCCTCCAAAGGGCACGGCCGGGACGGGAGCGGAGCACGGAGCAGAGGGCTGCCCCTCAGCACCAGCTCCTTGTTTGCAGGCAGCGATGCAGCTTTCACCCGGAGCTGCAGAACAGTCCGTACTCCCGGCTCGTCCACGACCAAAGGATCCCCCCTGGGGTGAACGGCAGCATTAGTGACCAGCGGAGCGCAGCTACACCGGAGCATCGGGGAGTGCGCGGGAAGGGAAGGCGGGAGGGCTGGGAAGGACATCCCCGCTTTCCTCAGGCTTGTGCAGCGCTTCCAAGGACCATTCTGAGCAGCTGCCCCGTCCTCCGCCCTGGGGGCAAGGCGGAAATGGTTAAGCAGCCAAGGACCAAGAGGGCTGGGTTCTCTATAGGAGGGGCCTTTTCCATCAGGGATTGAGTCTGCGCTGCAGCTACTCCCCTTGAAGACTGCTACAAATTCCAACTCGGAACCACCAGCACTTCCAGCAGCCTGGACAGTTGAGGGCGTTTCCCCCGACCACACACCTTCAAAACCGAGAAGCAACTTGCAAGAGGCCATGAACTGGTAAAAGGCACAAACACCCGCGCACACCAGCCAGGAACGCTGGATTTTGAAGTCGTTTCTTACCCCGATTTGGTCTCTCCTTTCGGCACGGAGCAGCGAGTGCTATAGGGGACTCGAGCCTGACGTGCTGCCCTGAATGCCAGCCAGATGACTACGACAGGGGCTTTCATCTGCATTAAAATTGATACTGCAACTTCTCCCCGCCTTTCCTAGAGCGGGTTCGAGAGCAGGACGGGGGCGGCTGCGTCTCTGCCGCTCACCTCCGTCCTGCTCCACATGGGACACGCGTCTCCACACCGGGGTCCGCGCGGCCCCGCAGCGCAACGAGTGCCGGGCCCAGCACACAGCAGCGTTCACCCGCCTCCGGCTGCCGATGAGCACCAGGATGGCACCAGGATTGTGTCACCCATCGCCCTCTCTATGGGAAACCGCTGGGAGGAAAGGAGTGCCCGGTATGCGATTCCAGAAGGAAAAGCAGTAGTCACACTGGGGGACACAGCTTGGTGACCATCCCCAGGGGCCATGAGCTCGTGAGCTGCACTGCAAGGGGGGGGGACACCAGAGCACGCCTGTCTGCAGGGCGGCGTTAACGTCACCAATGCCAATGGCCAAGCTAACGGAAGGCAACGAGCTCGTGGCAGAACAGGAGACGACGAGGGGCATCCACCCCACAGAGGACTCCAGCAGTAGCAGGTACTGCAGGCCCCGCTCCCCCTCGCATTTGAGCACCTTCCACGGCAGCCCTGACACGAGCGTTTGCACACCGGGGGCTGCCGAGCGTCCTCCCGCAGAGCGCACGTGAGGCCTCCAGCAGCCCCAAGGACGGACCCCGGGCAGGGCCGAGGCCACGGGAACGCGGGCAGCGGCGCTGCAGCACCCCGATGCACCGGGGCACGACGCAGGCGCGAGCGGCGGCTCCGCTGCCCTGCCTCCCTGCCCAGCGGAGGCCATGGAGGCTCCGCGGGGCGCCGGGCCGCGTGGCAACGCGGGCAGCGCTGCGCGGCCGCCGGGGAGCCCTGCCGCTCGCTCGGGCCGGCCCACGGCCTCTCCTCAGCAGACGCTCCTCCTAGACGAAGAGCGATGGGAAACCTCAGCTCACCTACTCACGCGGGCGAAGACCATGTGCACGGGGCCGTTAGCATGAGTCTTCCAAGGGGTTAGGAAAGCCAGTCTAATTAGGCAGGTCTTATTAATTGCTCTCCAAGCGATCAGCTTCCGGAGCATCCCATAGAAGCAGCTCGTTACATACCATAGGAGACGGTCTCTGCACGTGCTGTCACTTCCCTTCCGCAGCACCACGCTGACCTCCAGGACTAGATGGCTTTGTCCAGCTCCCGTTCCGCTATGGAAATCCAGCTCACCTTGTGTAACCCCTCGGAGCAGCACACGCAGCCAAAGCACACAGCTAGAAACGAACCGAGAGCGGAACCGAACACGCTCCAGCCTACGCCGAGGGATCACGTTTGTTACCGCAGGGTTTGACAGCCTCCAGAGGAGGAAACGCAGGTAACTCCCGGGATTTGTTCCCGTGTCCAAGAAGCTTTACCCCCAGCCTTCAAGGGGGCAAAGAAGAGCAGGGCCTGCCTGCCCGGCACGCTCCAATCCCCGCATGGGGCTCTCCTGCAACACCGCACAAGCAGTGGGGAGCGCTCCGAGCCCAAGACCCACCTCGCTTCCCTGCCCAGGGCCTCCCGAGGAGGCAGCAGTCCCTCCGGAGCCTTTGGTTACCGAGCAGGTTGAGGCCAGTCCGCCTGGGAGCAGCGGGAGGCCTCACGGCACTGCCGGCCGCGCTCCAGGACGCGGGAAGCCCGCGAGCAGCGGAGCTGCGTTACCGGGACTTTATGTACACCATTTAAACACTACTCACAAGACAGCCGGCCAAGAGGGTGCTGAAAACACCAGTGGCAGCCAGCGGGCTGTCAACACAGGCTCCGTGATAACAGCAACAGAGCTGCAGCGGTGTCAGCGACAGCAACGCTCCTGCTAACATTTCCCTTCATAGCGACGGGGCTTCTAAAGAATTGTCTCATTGCAAGGAGCAAAGGCCACGAGCGATTCTCCAGCCTACCTTGTGCGGAAGAGCCAGCGACAGTGTCATCATTGCAGGAAAAGGGGAAAAGAAACCCTTCCCCTCCCGCTTCATTGACTCCTATGATTCTCCTTGCACCATCCTGCTGTCACGTCCCAAACGGAGAGCTGCTGGTATCCGGAAGCCTCCCTTGCTGAGCACGACAAACATCCAGCTCGGCCACCAGGAGCAGCAGCGAGGCCTCGGCCAGCGCATTGCGAGAGGCCTCCCCACGCCCAGACAACCACAAGGGCTTTGGAAGCTAAAAAACAAACCGCACCCTGCACCCACGGGGCCGGGAACCCGTGTGTCAGCAGCCGGCGAGGCCGAGGCGGGAGCCGCCGGAGCCGGAGCCCGCCGCGGAGCGGTGCCCGAGCCGGCCCTTCGCCCCGACGGACCTGTGCTGCCAGGCAGCCAACACCCGAGATCCGCCTCTTGGCAGCCCCTGTCATCAAGGGGTTTTAATGGGCAGCTGCAATTGCAGCCATTTCCTCCCTTACATGAGCTCAGGCCAAGATGTGGCAACGTTATGCTAATACCGAGGAATCAAAGTCAGAACTGCTGGGAAAGCTCCGTTTGCCGGGGCACGGTTTTGCATGCCAGAGGAAGCTACTCCACATTCCAGCTCGCAGCCTAACGGGGCATTAGTTATAAGATTAAAAAGAGTCTCGGGAGCAAAGAAGAAAGGCTCCAGCAGGCTCCGTTCTCAAGCCACTCCCTCTCCTAATTAGCATCACATTTGACTGTGATGAGCTCTTCCGCACAGAGCAGGCGGTGCTGCCGCTCCTCACGGTCAGCGCAGGCAATTGGGCAAATACCCCAACCTGGCCCCGCTGGGTACGGCGCTGGGAAGCTCGGCGGAGAGCAGCTCTTACCACTGCTTGCATTCCCGGCAGGTCCCTCGGGACCGTGCCGCAGCGGGGGCACGCAGAGCACACCGAGCACCTCGCGCGGATTCCGACCCCTTGCTTCCCTAAAACCACCCCCGACAGAGAGCCCGTGTAGGTCCAGGCTAATAAGTGAATCCCAGGCATGAATTGAGAGTCTTCTCCAGGCACAACTGAGGCTCTCATATCTGTGACCTAAATAGCTTCAAGACAGATGAGTCTTCATCTTAGCAGCTCCGAGTGCTTTTATTAGCAGCTCCAAAAATACCAGTTACTGGCTCGCAACTCCAAGAGCCCCTGTCGCTCCTGAAGCCGGGATACCGAACCCGCTTTTCTGTGGACCTGGATCCCCACACACAGCCAGTACCTGCTCACCCCAAGCCAGGACGGCCTCGTCCTCCAGCCTGCAGAACCTGCTGAAAAGGGACTTTGAAGAACGAGCAAATAGAAAAGGGACACCAGGGAGAGACTAATAATGAGCCCCACCACATCAATTTGACAGAGAGTTTCCAGGCAACAAAACTGGGAGAGACTTTCTTGTTGAGCTGCTTCTCGTGCCATTTTCTGTCTGTTGGGACACTCTCAGGACCTGCTCTCGTCTCTTTTGCCATTTTGAAGTTGCTATTTGGCACGTGGACTCCCTGGCCTTCCAAGGAGTACTAACAATAAATCTCAGGCTCCAGGAGAGATTAAAACTCGCTGGGGCACCACACAGCGCTTCCAGGAACCGGCTCTGTTCTGCAGAACAGACTGCTCTGTTTTCCCGCCTCGCAGTCTCCATGCGGGAAACCTTCCAGGCCTCACTACCCACCTTGCTCCTGTTTATTCCAGTTGCCAAAACACTGCCGTCCCTCAGCTCTCCCGAGCTCACCAGTCGTGCCGATGCGGCCATTGGAGGCAAACCTGCGGCAGCCCCAGGTTGTCCTGCAGACCGCGCTGCGGACTCGCTCCCGGGGCCGCCTCTGCCAGCACGCGACACCAGCGGGCAGGCGGATCCCAACGTTCCAGGCTGTCGCTTTTGCTTTTCCTGATCTGCTCCATAGCCCCACGGGAACGACGTTGGTCTGATTAGGTGGGAAGGAGGCAGCAAGCATCAACCTACAGCGACTTTAGCAAGGTAGCGGGCATGACCTCAGCTCAGAGCGTGTTGGAGCTATTGCCGCTTTGGTAGAGGCGTTCTCAGGAGCTCCCCACTCCCGCACGGCCCTCTGCAAGAGAAATGCCCACTGCACCGCCCAGGGCTGGACAAGCCCTTGGAGAGGTCGCTCAAGGAGCCCCTCTTCCTACCAGGCTGCTCCAGCGCAAGGGCTGTAACCACGGACCATCCGCAGCCTTCCCATGGCTACGTGTTGGGAAGCAGAAAGGCCTCCAAACAGGCCTGCGAGAATGGTGCCTTCCCCTATTGAGCTTCAGCCACCCCTGTGGCACGTACAGCAGCTCCACGAGGCCGTCTCGGGCATCTGCTTTCATAACGGGCACCACAGATCAGTAGGTTCATTCTCTTAATTGCAAAGCCCTTGCTCCAGTCAAGAACAGAAGCCTTTTGTCAGCTCTCCAGCAAGCCTAAACACAGCAACAAAAGTGGCTCCGCAGCGACCTGCGGGATCTGCCAGACCCGCTTCGACGCGAGTCCAACATCAACCGCAAACTCGGAACGCGCAGCGAGAGCGACCTAGTTGCTCACATCAGTCACGGGCCTGAAGTTGGGAAGGGAAGGGGCTTTTTGCTCGTGGTCTCCGGGGAATCACCACCCACGTGATCCTTGTCCCTCCCCAGGTCCTCTCTCTGCCTGGGGAGACCAGCCGGGATTTTCCAAACGGCTCCTGGGTGCTGGGAATTGACCTGGCAGAGGGTCCAGCGACAGCCTAGCGTTGCTCCCGCTCCGACACCATGAGCCACGCGTATTGGGAAGCGCCCACGCTGCCCCAAACACCCGGGATTGTCCCAAACGAGCCCCTCGGGGGCTGCCCGGGGCTCCAGCCCCACTCCGCTCGGCCAGGGAGCGGCTGCCGGCTTCGAGAAGCATCACGCTCCAGCAGCCGCCCCTCGGCGTGCCAACTGCCCGGCCCCAAGGCCGGCTTCACGGCAAACAGCGTTTTGTTTTCCCAGTAAAACGCCCGGTGTTCCCGGGGAACGCAGTACTTCCAGGGCAGCGGACCGTGCTGCACGGCCCCGTTTGCCTCACCCAAGGCATGGCGATACCAGCTCCCACCAAGTAAGCTCCAACACCAACCAGCCTCCTTGGAGGTTACCCCTTGCAGGGGCTTTCACTTTTATTGTCCTTGCAAAACAGAAACTACCAAGAAATAATCCAGCTTAACCCCGCAGCCACTGACCCGGCGCAGGCTGCTTTACGCTGCGGGTGCAGCGGGCTGCGGGAGAAGGGGATCCAAGCGCGCACGCCCAGCACACGCTTGCTGAGGTGGCTTCGCGTCCCACAGGGCACAGCGTTGGTGGCATCGTCTCCCGGGGGACGGAGCAGGGGATTTGCCCCTTCCTGGTGTCTGCAGTGTCAGGCTGGAGACACAGAGCAGCCCAGCCCTGCCTCGTCTTGGCTGTGAAGCACTTCCCAGAGAACACTCGAGCTGCTTTAAACACCAAAACCACACAGAGGTAAACACACCGGTCAGGTCTCCTGGACCCAGGCCATGCCAGAAGAGCCGGGACAGTTTAATAGACACCAATTAAAGAGAGCCCAAGATAATAAGCAGCTAGACACCACCCAACTCCCTCCTGTAGGACGAGTCCCTTCAGAGAGCCGTTCCGAAGCCTCAGCCAGGTTTAGACGACGGCCGGCGAGGAAGGGGCGACTCCGCCAGGGTCTCCTCCGCACGGCTCGGGGCTGGCAACGGGCACAGCGGGAACTCACTGCCCGCAAGCAGGAGACAGCGCAAGGGACGAGCGCGGGCACCGAGCAGGAGAGGGGAAACGGTGGCGGCTGCTCCCGCTGCCGCGCGGGGGAACGGAGACCTGGAGCGCACACCGCGCAATCCAGTGCCCTTCAGTATATCCAAGGAAACCACGGGATAATGTCCGCTCTGCTATACACAAAACGCATCCTCTCCGAGAGGTTTGCAAAACTAACCTGTCCGAGGAGGAACTCGTAGTGCTATGGCAAGCGAAGAGGTGGGAAACCTCAAACACAGCCCTTTAGTTCCAAGGGACTCGTTCCTATGGCTTGGCGCGGCATTGACACTCCCCTGCTTGTGCGGAGCCGGGCCGGGGGGCTGCCACGTTCCCGGGATGAACGGGACCCCAGGGCTCTGCCGAGGGCCGTGCCAGGACCGCCCTCCTGCGCCTCCCGGGAACCCGGCAGGAGCGGCCTCTCCCACAGGAACACACGGCTGAAAACGCAAGGATGCAAAAGGGCCATCCCGCGTTTTACTGTCGGGAAGGAAGGCAGAAAAGGGCCCCTCAAGCCCTCTTAGACAAGTGACCATTCCCCAAGCACAGAAGGACCAGCCCAATCCCAGGCTGCTGGCGCTGGTCGGAGTGAGAAGGAGCCCGATCCCTAGACAGGGGCACGGGGCTACCCCAGCTCCACAACCGGCCCCACATCCGGCACACACAAACTGCCCCCGAGACGCCAGAAGAAACCGCTCCTCCACGAGCCTGGACTCCGAGACCGCCCGCCCTGACCCAACACGAGAGCCGCCGCAGGACGAAGCCTCCCTCCCGCCAGGGCGAGATCCCTCCCTGCTCTTCCGCGAGCTGTAACCAAGCGATACGGCTCAGCCGAGGGAGCAAAACAGCAACAAGTTATTGTGGAGACGGTCCGTAAACAGACGCGCGGCCGGTGACCTAAGCGCGGGAAGGCAGCGGCGAGGCTGCGCCCGGGTCCTTCAAGCACCGGCCTCGGCCCCGCCACCGACGCCACCGACTCCCTCCGCCGCGCCGCTCGACCCCGGGTGCCCAAGCGCCTTCCCTGCTCCTCAGCTACTGCAGGACTGTCCCCTCCCGCCCCGACCGCTGCAGCACGCTCCAGCCACAGGATTGTTTAGAGAGGATGTTTTGACAGCTAGCTGTTAATTAGGTTAATTGAGAACATATCTGACTCAACTGCTACAGACACTGGTACAGACCGGGCCAGTTTTCCCAGCTGCTCTCCCCAGCAGGGATGCCCTGTCCTTGGGGCAAGGAGGCGACGAGGCAAGTGAATCACCTCATCCACATTAGCAAGCTCCCACTTCAAGGGAGTTTATTCCAAGCCCAAGTCTGCTGATTTCAATACGATTTGCCTGCTCCGGCAGGCTCCATACGCAGAAGGCACCGCTTGGAAAGCCGTCGGGCTGCGCACAGCTCACCCAGGCACCAGGAATGCAAGGCCGGGACACAAAGCAGCTACAGCAAAGGAAAGGTTCCCTGCTGGTTAACCCAGGTTAATAAGCGCAGGATCAAGGAAGCACCTTCTACAGACAGGCAACAGCAGAGAGGCTGACAACACGGCCCGACCCTCTGCTGTCCTGTATCACAGCAGGGCTGCGCAAGGTGCAGGCCCAAGACGGGAGCTGCCAGCACCGGGAACCCCCAAACCACGGCTGTACAGGCGGGCCAGGCAGCAACGGCCGGTCCGAGTGGAGGTCCGAGTCCCTCCTCGCGCTCTGTGCCTGAAGCTGCTCCTCCCTCCACCCGTCACCACGGGCAGCGCAGAGCAGCCCCCAGCCCCACCGCTCAACACGACGGCAGGTCCTGGGCAGGGGACCAGCTGGGCAGAGCCGGGCGGCCTCCGCACGAGGGCAGGGCCCGGAGTCCAGCAAACACGCGGCTTCCGAAGCGGGAGCCGGCACAGGATTCCCACGCTCCGCACCTTCTCCAGCGGGTCCCCCCTTTCTCCACCGCAGGAACCGCTCTCCCACAGGACGTGCAGGGCTCCAGGGCAGCCCAGCCTCCCCTGAACAAGTCAGGGCCGGGGGCAACGGTTTTAAAGGTGCTCCCTGCTCGGAAGGGGGTAGGGGCTCATCCCCAACAGCAGTGCTGGAGGAAGCACTGCAAAGCCACCCTATGCCCAAGTTTCACAGATGGGAGCAGACAACTTCAGGGAGGCATTTAGCCACCAGGACTGTTTTCAGGAATCGCCATCAGCCAGCGGAACACCTCGCACTGCGGCTCTACGGATGCAGCTCGAGCTTCGTTCACCTCTGCAGTTACTGGGAAGCAAGAACATGATGTAGGGGAAACTGCCACAATATGAATCCGCACTGGAAGCCTTCAAGACCACGTCTTGTTCCATTAAGCTGCTTTAAAGGATGTTCTGTCCTTTGCCTGCCCGGCAAAATTAGCAGCAGCCACCACTTCCCACGGCCTGCAAAAATCTTCTGAACACAGAAGAAAGGCACAGGAGGATTGTGGCATTTAGAGGGGGGGTGGCTACACAAACGACCTTGCACCCAGGGTGTTATCAGAGAAAGCCTCCAGCAATTGCACTAAGCACAGGGCTGCTTTGGGGCTTAACGCAGCAATCTCTGCCAGAAAGAGCAAATTCACCCTGGGATTTGGCTCTTAGAGGTTAGCTAGCTCTCCCAGAGTGCTGAGAACAGAAAAACCTTCCCAGGGAACAAGACACAGCCTCCACAGGGAAGCCGAGCCTCGCTTTTCCTTGTATCCATAACTTTGTTTGCCTTGTGAAGGCCCAGCTGCCCCATTCCCGTTCCTCTCACGGCTAGTGGACTCCAGAGGGGAGGGCGCACAGCCTAACACAACAAGCAGCAAGCACTTGCTGCCTCCCCAGGCAAGGGGCCAGAGCCTTGGGGCCAGAGGAAACAGTCGAGCAGCAGCAGTCTAAGCAGCCCGTGCACAGTTGGGATCGCAGCGCTTGAAGCTGTCACAGCACTTGCCAACACAGCCATCCACAGGGACTTCAACAGCAGCAGCCTCGGTCCTCGCACCTCGATGCTCAGCAGGCCAGCTGGGCAAACCCAATTTTCTGGATGTATCTAATACTGCTAGAAAAGACTTCCTCTTCAGGGCATGTTTGCTTTCCGAGTGCTTTCAGTGCTGCACAGAGACCGGCTTATCGCTCTAGAACTACAACCAGATGGACCCGGAGATGATCCACCTCCTTGAAGCACGAGGAGGATCGTCCACCTCCACCACGGCTGCACAAGGAGGTCTGTGAGACAGACAGCAGGCAAGTGCCACCCTTGCCTTTCTTCCCATGGGACACTGTATTGGAAGTGCTGCTTGATGTGACTGGAAAGAGCCCAGGCAAAGGCAGGTCTGACTCGGGAGGTTTCCTTTTGGTGAAAAATTGGGAAAGAACGGACAAGAAGCCTTACCGAAGAGCAAACACAGGAAGAGAATGAAAACGCAGGAGCAGGAGGACTCCAACACCTCTGGCCAATCCCCGATGGATGGCTGCTAGGACGTGAAGAGTCGTTCACGGAACGCCCACCCACTGCACGGTGCTGCCGCGTTGGGAGGCTCGACGACCTCGTGGCGTTCCGTTATGCACTCGGGAGCACACGACGCTTTCACAGGTCACCTACGTTTCTGTACAACGGATCGACTGCAGTGCAAATCTGTAGCTTGTCATCCCCCAATGCAGGGCAACGCTTGCAGGAGCTCTGCTTACCTCCAAGCAGGTATCCACGGCCCCGGCTGCTGCCGGATCAGCCAGCTCCGGTTTCAGAGTCTCTTATCAGAGATCACACGAGACAACTTGATTCTCCTCCCCGGGCCCTGGCACGTAGCACACAGCTCGTTGACTGGAGCCCTGAACACACGCTTGGGGTCACAACTCTTGAATAACTATTGATGAAAGAATGTCTGAGCCTCAGCCCTGGAAAGGAGCCTAGACAAAGTGGTAGCCACTTTTTGTGACGTTATCTCTCGGGCAGGAATGCCACTTCCTCCGGTATCGCGGATAGTTTCGCAGGGTCACTCTGGGTAAGCTCTCAGTAGAGCACTTGTTTTTTAAGCCCAGATACTGCGTACTGCTCTGTGGGTGACCATCTTGAACCAAATATATCATCTGGAACTCAACAAACGCGTGCCCTCACGTCTAAACTGCAGAAGACTCTCCTGAAGAACACGCAGATTTGCAGCCTTTCTGGTCCTCTACTCAAACACTCAGCCCACCTCGCCTTCCTCCTCAGCTCTGTCTGCCCTACATCACTTCTCAGGAATGACTCTGGTCCCTCAAACCGGTCTGGCCCAAGCTTCTGAATCTTGCAAGCGCTGGGGAAAGGGAGTGTGCAGAGGAAGAGGCTGCCCCAAAACCCAAGGCAAGGGGAAAGCAGCCACGGAGCCCAAGGCAAAGCACTGCGACCAAGGCTGGGGCGCCTGCTCTCCTGCCAACCTGCTGCTCTCCACCACGGCACAGGGCTGAGCTGGACTTCCTCGGGCTCTGTACCAGCACCAAAGGAAGGACCCGGCAGGAAGCAAGTCATAGCGGCATCAAAAACTCACCAAACCGACAAGAGCTGCTCCGATTCAGACCATTCCAGGGCTGGAAGAATCCACTCTCTGCTAGCAGGAAGGGGCTGTTGAAATGATGGGATAGAAGAGGGAAGAGCCTGAGGCTCCTCCACAGGGAGCTACATTCAGTCAAGTGCAATAGGAGCAGAGAAGCAACCTGTGCAGCACCTTGTGACAAACCTACTACGTCTAATGGTTTATTCAGAACCCACTGGGGGAGATAATCTGACTGTCAGATTATCTGCTACGTACCTGGCATTCAGGTTTGCCAAAAGTCATCACTGGCACAGGAACAAAGCAACTTAGGATTCCAGACCAAGGATTCATCCACAGAATTATCCCCAATTAACTCCTGTGGGCGCATAAACAAGTCAAATGAACACGGAACACCAGGCACAGACACTCACTCAGTGAGAACAGCCATATCTCAGCAACTCTCCCCTGTAATAAAGGGATTTGTTGAGGATAATTCTCCACTTAGACAAGCCCATGAGTAGAGACAGAAGGCCTAGTTTCCTTCTAGTAAGCAATCTATTCATAGCCTTTAATGGAAACCTCTAGATACTCTGGAATTTGCTGTTTTGCTGTACATAAGGGAAAGAGCATCTTGCTCTTCCCAGAAATGAGCTAGTATTCCACACATACATAAGACTGAAGACATGCTTGAAAAATACATAGAAGCTTGCAAGTCACACGGAGTTACAGATGAGTTATTTGCTTTTCCTGAATTACGCTTGTTTGCAGGCCTCCATTCTGAAAAATCTCATCGCTGACCTTATCACATTTCTTTTCTGCTCCAAAGGAACAATTTGGCTTGAAGTGCAAGTCAAATGCCTTCAGTTTGGGGAGCTTAACATTCTTTGCAGGAATCTGCAGATAGGAGGAATGGGACCAAAGTTAGGAGCATGCTGAAACGCTTCCCATCCTCCTCAGCTTTTGCCAACACTGAGGCTTTTTAGTAGGTTATCTTGGGCTGAACAGCCGGTTACATTAAAAGCAACAGCACAAACTAACTAATAGAGACACAAACATTTTCCCCAAGAAAAGCACTCACAAAGAGACCAGGCAAGGAAAAGAACCTTCCACGCTATGAGCTGCTCCAGCCTTTCATCTAAATTACAGGCAACATGGTTCTGTGGTAGCTTTGACAGATCCTTCAAAAAAAAGGAAAATGAAGTTGGAAAGCATGAGGCACCTCTTTGAGGCACCGAGCACCTGAGAACAGAGTGCTGCTGCCTGCCAGTCTACGGAGCAGACTGGTTCATGTTCAAGCAGGCTCCCGTGGGCATGGCATGCCCTATCCTGCTCCAGGAACACGGGCAAAGCGGCGGGTGGACACAGGGCAGAGCCACCGTGGAGCTCAGGACACATCTCGGCAGTCTCAGCACGTGCATCTTCCCAAAAGCTGCCGTGCAGCCTCCTCCTCCTCCCAAGCGCAGATTCCCGGGCTGAGGTGCAACAGGAACCGGCACCTCCCAGGCAGCGCCATCTCCACGGCAAGGGAGCAACGCGGCCGGAGCACACCAGGAGCAGCACGACCGCTCTCCCGCGCTCGAAACGGCAATAAGTGACAAGCGGGAGAAGCTGCTGCAGAAGGTAAACTGCTTCTGCACGGAAACGCCTCACATTCGGATTGCTAGGTAAGCCTGAAGCCCTCAAACCATAGCCAAGTGTTTAAAAAAGCCCTTCTAAAAACAGAAAATTCATTATACCATCAGCTTCCGCCCTGCCTCCAGAGAACGCTGGGCATGGGGGAGGAGAACAAGTGGCACCTCCTGATCCAGGCCACGTTCTTCTTGGTCACAGTCACTGCTGTCCCCAGCACGCACGTGGGCAGCCTGGTAGCTCCTCACCCCGGAGCACAACTTCCCAAGAGCTTCCAGCTCGCCATGGTAAGTGCTCTGGGAAAAGAGAGACGGGGGACCCATGCAGGGGAACTCGGAGGAAGAAACACACTCAAGGCTTAAAACCATCAATAATCTGAACAAGCTCCAGAGCCTCCAAAGCAGCTGCCTCGGGCTGTTTGCAACCTCCAAACCAGCTCAGGACACAACGGACCGATCTCTGCTGACCTACATTCATGTGCCCCCAAATGCACCACGGCAACAGAAGCGAGTCCAATTCACTGGCTGCGCCGCTGGTGACCACTCTCCATCCCGTAACACACGCTAACCCAGAAGAGAAACCAGGCTTCAGTCCAAGGGATAACGCAGGACTTTGTGCAGAGCAGCCCCGAGCAAAGGCAGAGCCAAGAGGAAGTCTCCGTGGCAGAAGAGTTTAGACTGTAACAGAGCCAGGCTTTATGCCTCGGGCCTTTCCATTTTTCTACGGATCAAGTGAGGCAGATTGGGTCCTAGCTCCACTCGAGGAGTTTTATTGTGCTTTTCTTTGCCTCCTGAGCAAGCTTCAGCCCTGCAGAAAGCCGTGCACAAGGCGAGGACACCCCTTCCAGAAGCGGACGCAGGAGGGCTCCCAGAGGAACCAGGAGGACTCAAGTTAGAGCAATCCCAGTGACCCAAGTTACTGCCAGGATTAACCCAGGAGTCAAAGACAACCACCCTGTGACACTCCTGGAGCACCACGGCACAGAGGAACTCCCTCAAGCCCTTGCCCTCCGCAAACTCGTGTCTGTATGGCCGGACACCTCCGTCTCTGCTTTCCACACACTATTATTGTCCCCTTCTGGAACGGTTTCCATCCATTCCTCAATGGGATTTCAGCACCACTGCTGCACAAACTGGGTCATTTAGAGCTGCATTAACATCCATCTGCTGCACAGGTACTGCTGCCCATACTCCAAACAAGTCTTCTAACAGAGCAAGACCCAGAAGACAGCAAAAAACATGATTAAGCACAAAGCAAACCTTGCACTAGGGTTAAAAAAAGACTATCTAGATACGGGAAAGAAACTTTAAGAGAAGCAAAAATAAGCTGAAAATAACCAGCCTCCAGAATTATTCATAGAGCTGCCTCCTGGCAGCCCAGATATTCACATCCTTTAAAAGGAAGGATCAAAGGGAAGCCCTCAAACGGCAGCGCCAGCAGCGAGCGCTGCCACGGCAGGCAGCGGGTTAAGCGGCCGCCCCGGCCGCGTCCTCGGGGTCCACGCGGGGCTGCTGCAGGACACGAACCCGGCGAACGACCCAGGGGAGCAGGGCCAGGCGGGCGGCAGCCCCGGGGCCACCCTGGCAGCGGGAGGACGGGGACACTCACGCAGCAGCTCCAGGCACCGGGGTGCCTGTTTCGCAGGCGCCCAAAGCGCTCCTTTTCTCCGGGAATCGCCACCCTCTGCTCTCTCCTGCTCCAGCTATTCCTGCACACAGCAGAGGCTCGTGCTTCGGCGTGGGCTGCCTTCCTCTTGCTTAGCTCTGCGTGGTTTCTATCTTGCTCTTCAGTTACACTCACTGACATTGAATCCTCAAAGCAGCCCAAGCCAAATTAAAAAAAATCAGGCAGATCTGCAGCCCAAATGCAGACGCACAAACACACCGAGACAGGGGAGCCCGTCCCACAGCGACCCCGAGGGCTCCCTGGATCGCAGACCCGTTCCCGATGGATGGGTGTCTCCGTCAGGAGCATGCTGTGGGGTCCCTTGTGTTTGACCCGGGGACAGGACACCTCCCAGGCAGCACAGAGGCGCTCGCGCTGCAGCGGGCTGCTTTGTTTCCCCTCTCCGGAAGGGCTGTAATTTATTTCCCCACCAATTCTCCTGATAGAGAGCTTGATTTGACGAGCGAGGACTTCTGTGAGGAGAGCAGGGCTGTGAAAACCCGCAGCCTCCGCCTCGCAACGCAGGGGTTTTGCAGCACTCGTCCCCGGTAAGCACGTTAACAGAGCAGCGAGGAAAGCAAGCACAATATCACTGCTAGCAGCAGCCTCCGAGGCACGCGGCCAGACGGCAGGGCGACCGCGAGACGAGGACTCCCGAAGCCACCGCCAAGCTCAAAGCAGAGCACGACCAAGAGCAAGAGCCCCGAGGCACCACGGCGGGCGGCTGGGCCGGTCCAGCAGGACCTGCCCTCGCAGCATCAGCACAACTCCGCACCTGGGAACAAAGCGGATGCTTCGTCCGGGACCGGAGAGCTCCATAGGTACCAACACTGTCAACACTCCCAACACTGTCACAGCAAACAGCTGTCCAGGCACGAGAGAGGAAACAAGAGCTCTCCAGCTCCATCTGCACCTCTCTGCTAAGGCTGTTCGACCCTGCAGGGCCGCCCGCGGAGCCACAAGGCGCCCACGGAGCCCAGCATTGCTGCTCGAGCAGTGGGTGCACAAGGGACCCCGGCAGCCCTTCCGCAGGGAGAGGGCGCCGGGCCCCGGAGGAGACCCCGGGCAGAGGCATTCTGTGGCAGGGCCTGCCTTGCACACAGCGCTCGGGAAGGGGGCCCTGCCTCGGCCTTCGTTTCAGTTTAACGCAGCTTCAGACACTCACACCCTGGGCAGGACGTTAAGTGTGAAGAGTTCCTGTGAGCAACAAATACCCTGCTCAGGCCCCGTTTGCAATTAGGTCCTTAACCACTCCCTGCATATCAGAGAAACACAACACAAATAATCCCTTTAGAAATTTGACTAATCTCATGACAACCTGCATTAGAAATTCCCTTTTATCGGCTCCTAAACGCCTGTCACTTTAATCAAGCATCACCTTGCCAGCCTAGCTGACAGTCGCACCACAATTAAGCAGCTACCTTTGAAAGAGTCACGACTCATATTTTTCTTGGGGAACTTCAAGCCAGAGAGACAACAGAGAAGCTTAAGCTTTGATCTAATAAAACTAGGCTTAAAGGGAAAAGCACATTGCAGTGCAACACGGACTGGAAGCGAGAGGCGCTAAATGGGACGCACAACTCCAATCCCCAACACGTCCTTGGTGTGATGCTAGGGCAGATTTTTTTAAGCGTGTACATCCTCATGCTGCCGGCCTTTGCAGCGCTGCTGCGGCCCGTTCCAGCTTATTCAACTGCACACGGATTTCTCCCGCCCCCCACCAGGCCTGGTGCTGTGGGAAGAGCTGAAGAGCTCAACTGAGGAAGGCCCGGCGGGTAACGAGGATAACGAAGTTCTTGGGCGTGAGAGAAGGGCAGCGGAGGCGGCGGCTCCTCCAGACACCCTCCAGACACCTGCACGGGCAGCACCCACAGCAGCCCCGCTGCTCCCTCGCAGCCCTGGAAAGCACCGGGCTTCCCGGCAGCCACCCCAGGGGAAGGGGAATGGGAACCCGGCTGTTCTCCTCCAGGTTATTCAGTGCTGCACAAACAGCCCTGGCCTCTACAGAAATGCAGCACCTGCCTCCAGCGGAGCACCAGAGGGGAGACGGGCTCAAGGCACCTTCTCCTCTTGGTCCTGTCCATCAGGAGACTTCCTCGGAGGCCAAACTTGGGGACGTCCCCCGTAGCAACAGAGCCCTGCTGCCTTTGAGCTTTGCCCTTCCTTCTTGGGGTGCTTTACATCAACGCACGGGACAATCTGTAGTGTCCCCATTTGGGGGTGTGGGTCAAACTGCACACCCTGGGAATAACCTCCCCTGCCTCCTTTCTGCTTCAGCAGCAAGGGTGTTGGGGACACACATGCCACTCCTCTAGGACAGCTCAGCACCCACCCTTGCCACCCAACTGGCACGCGGGCACTGCAGGATGTGAATGCCAGCACTGCTCTTCCTTCTGCTGCCTGTTAATCTCATCTTACATAATTAACAATGAAAGATTCATACAGATCCACGTGCACAGACGTATTCCAGCACTTTACGATTTTCGGAGGTGGTTCAAAATGCTTTCAAAGCCAAGCAGGCCAGGCTGGCGAGGCGTACCACGGCAGAGCAAAAAGGGACTCACAAGGCTAAGCCCCAGGTCAGGGCTCCAGCCAGGGGACCACCGCTCCCCTCGCCTCCTGCCTCTCCAGGGGACAGCAGGTTGGCTTCAGGCACTCACCTGCACAACGCCCCTAATGCCTCAGCTTCGCAGGGCTAACTGCAGCAGACAGCACCCAGCTCTCCTCAGCGACCAGCTGCCAACAGTTGCTCTTCTTTAGGAGCTGTCTAGGTCCATCTCCACCTCCATCTCCCCCGCGTCTCCCTCTTTGCAGGTTAGCACGCAGGTCACAAGCTGGCGACGGGCAGAAGCGGCAAGGATGAACGCGCTCGCGTTGAGGGCCCTGGAGTCCCCCGCCCTGCACCCCGCGCCCCGAACGCGGCCTCCCCTGACAGCCTCAACTCTCATCTGCTTTTCACGCGGTCTGCAACGGCGCCTCGCGGGCCGCCCCGCTCCGGAAAGCCGCTCCCGTAGGAAATGCCAGCAACTTCTCCCTGCAGAAATTAAAGGGGATTCTTTCTTGCAGGAGCCCCTCCGCCTGCACAGCCCTAATCCGGCCAGCTCACATATGCTGCTGTAACTTGCACTACGCTCAATCCAATTAGGCCTCCTCAACGTATTAAAAAACACAGGAGGCTGCTGTGCAGGACAGACAACGCAGTACCAAACGAAGACAGGAAAACAAGCCCTGCTGCACCATTGCTTTGCAGCCTTATTCCCACAGATAGGCTTATACATCACAGCAAAATTAATGACAGAAATGTTTATAGGGCCTGCTGAATAGCTCCCGCCAAGCTATTAAACAACAGGAAAAAAATCTATGCAGGAGACCAACTGACATGCACTTGTTTGTAAATGCCTGGCAGTTATTAGTTACCCATTAAAAGCTTTTTAAATCATATTGCTCCGGCGGCATGAACGGCTACGCGGGAGCAGCAGGTCGCCCGTGCATCGCACGTTAGCTTAGCACAGCCTGTGAGTAACCCCGAGCTCAGGGCTCGGAGGTATCCGCAGATCTAAACCACGCGCACAGATTAGGTCACCGGGTATCCAGCAACTGACTCACCCAGCTCCGTCTCATCTGCTCCCTCCAGCAGCTGCAAAAGAGGTTCCCCTTCAGTGAGAGCACGGAGACACCAGGCACGGCCTGTCCAGCTCCATCAAGGTACCTGTTGACCTCAGAGAGCTACCAAGACAAGCTATTTGCCAGCACCCACCATATTTTTGGTGTTCTCCAGAAGTTCAGTCCATGTACGATGGAAACCAAAGCCCTCTGTCGTCACCTTTACTGGCACGGATCTGCAACGGGCTCCATGGGGCTTCCGCGGTCCTTCCAAAGCCGCAGCGCTGACCTGGAGCCCCATCCCGCCACGCTAAGGGCCAAGGCAGAACTCCCGGGACTTTCTGACCCGCGTCTCAGTCACACAGGCGAGATCTTACACAACCACGACAAGAAGTGGAACGAAAGCGACAACACTACAGAAGCAAGGTATACAGAGCAGTGCATCCTAATCCCAGGAGACGCTTCCAGGTCTCCCACGACAGCAACATCTGGCAGCCCCGAGTCCCGCGGCAATCCTTGTCTTCCAGACACCCCGCAGAGCTGCGGAGCACACGGGCTACGTGAGCGAGGCTCACGCCATCCACGCCAGGGCTCCCCATGCGCACGCGGGCGGCGGCGGCGGCTCCGCGGCCCCAGAACCGCCGCGGGAAGAGGGAGCCCCAGCGGGGAGCCGCAGAGCCCCGGGACCCACGCCTGCCAGCTGAGCAGAGGCTGGCGGCCTGGCTCAGCGGAATTCCACACGATCGGAATGCGCTTTAAGGTCCAACGCCACAGGCCTGTTTCCTGGCCGTAAGTCACGGCGCCAGAGCCGAGCGATTCCGGCCCCCTTCCCGTCCCGGCGACGCGCCGTGGCGCGACCTTGGGCAAGACGCCCAACGGCCGGGACCCTCGCAGGGCCAGCAGCACCCTGGAAGGGACCCCCTCCCCTCCGGAGCTCTTCCGTTCGGAGCCTGACGGGAATGAGGAGCGCGCTGAGCCGGGGCCCAGCGCCACACGCTGCCCCCGGGGCGACACCTGCCCCGCCGAGGGGCGTCTCCGGGGCCGCGCCGGGCGGGCAGGGCGCTCGGGCCGGCCCCGCCACGGCCCGCTCCGCTCGCGGGCCCCGCTCCGGGCCGGCGCAGGCCCAGGCCCGGCCGCTCTCCACCGGAGCCCCCCCACCCGGCTCGCCCCGGTTCTTCCCAAGCGGCCATGGAGATGGGAGGGGGGTCCTAGGGAGGGGGGGGGTCGGGTCCTAACAGCGCCGCAAACAAAACACGAAGCAGGAACACAGCGAGGGGCGGCGGCGGCGGCAGCGCGGCCTCC
>PTEX01000231.1:1187411-1207104 GCA_003342815.1 Eudromia elegans | reverse complement strand
CTGTGTATAAAATCCCTTAGATAAAAACCGTTGACCAGGTCTGGGACTAAGATCGGATCCGTCTGATCTGAACCTCGTGACCCAACGGGAGGGCTTCCCAAATAATTCTGAACCTTCATACGGTAAATAATCGAAAGTGCCCTTGCCATACCTCGCAAAATCATTGTTCTATCAATAAATCTATCATTATCAATTTCACCCGAGTGAAGTGCATTTTGTCGCTCACTCCCTCACCGCTCGTTCCGTGACACTCCAGAAATCCCTAACATCACTGGTCAATATCTAAACCAAAGCCACTTGCTTACTTGAGATCCCGCGAGTTAGCCCTGTTCTGCACGCTGGCCCTATTCGGTTTGATAAGAATTTTAGTTGTAAGCTTATCTGAGACTGAACATCTCACCTCATACCAACGAATGATACAAACACAAGAGACAAAGTTTGGGTAACTTTCCTCAGGGAAGGATAAGACCCTCTGGCAATTCTAGGAGATACAGAGTAAAAATAATCATCATACTGATACTCCAAGTCGTATTAATATTGAAATCTTCCTAGATAGTTTCACAAATAAACAAACTTAGAACTTTTTTTTTTTTCATTTCACTATGCTAAAAACTGAAAAAAAAACTTTAGATTTTTAAAAATTTTTTTGCATACATCTGCATGAGCATCTGTTCTTTTATATTGTGTATACTATATTTTAGTTCATCAATACCGAGCTCTTGCAGTAGAACTAATCTGGAGAATGGCAAGTGTCTCAATGTCTAAAGCTGCTTTTCAGTAAATTAGACTCTTTTACATATTTCGCCCACCTCTCATGGGAGATGCATATGAACAGAAAGCTGTCCCAGATTACCTGCAGGGCAAGGTTCATTAGTAAGTTTTATCTGATGGGCTGACACAATTGGAAAAGGAGAAATATTCAGGCAACTAAGCCATTCCTCAGAATTCTCAAACATCGCAGCAGTCTTTATTACCATGATTTCTGTTATTTTCTAAGTCCAGGGTGTCCAAGACTAGTTTAAACTGTGGTTTAAATTTAAATTTTAATTTTAATTTTAAGCATAGCTTTTCTTTATTTCAACCTACCATCATGCATGTTAGAAATGTTTTCAAGGCAGGGTCATGAAATATCGTTAAAATCTCCTATTTTTATGAGAGATCACAAAATATCTAGCTATCTTGTTAACTTTTATTCTTCCTTGTTTTTACATGTTCCTAAGACACCTGAAAATGTGCATTTTAATCAATATATAGGAGTATTTTTTCCAAATTGTACATCAGGAAACTACCAAAATTGGTTATTAATGCAATATCATATGATTTACTGCATTCATTTGATTTTTATAGTATGTTATTTTTATTCCTTACCTTTTAAATGATAGGCCACAAACAGCAGAGCAGTTCTTTTTACACTCAGGAATGGAAATTTTGGCTTTAAGCAGCCTACTTCATTCAGAGCTTTTATTAGAGAAGTTGCTACTCCCTAGAGAAATAAAACATTTTAAAGAACATTATAGAGATCTAGAACAAAAATATATTAAAAGCCCAATCTTGTTGTCATGCAAATCCAACATGATAGTATATTTTAAAGTAAGCCAGTGAATTGTAGGTCACAGAAATAATAGAAAGTTGAGAGGAAAGAGATCATGATTCATTTTTTTTGTTACCTATCCCTGTCTAAGATACAGTATAATTAGCTATCCTTAAACCATTGCTGATAGGCTTGTGTCTAACCTGTGTTAAAATCAAAGCAAAATTTATTCATATTAGATACAATAAAGGTCCTAAAAATCATCATACAATCTAGCAGCTGTTCTTGCAGAGGGGAATAATCCTCTCTGAAGGTCTTACTTGATTTTTTTTTTCTATTAAAATTAAAAGCTCTGTCATTTTACAGCTTTTTAAAATTTCCTCTCTTTATTGCAAGTTCTTATCTGAAAACAATTTTCAATTAAATTGAATCTATTAATAAAATATTTAAATTGAGTTAAAAAAAAAACTTTCCCAAAACCTGGATGTGGTATATTATACATGCTATACACTTATACATAAAATTATTGTTATTATTTTGTCTATTGCAAAGAAAAAGAAGCAAAAACTAGCCTGTTCAAGGTATCCAGCTAAAGGAAGTGCAGTAAGTAGTATTGGCTCCTTTACTGGAGGGAGTTTATGTGGAAGTTTCACATTCCAGTACTTCTCTGGTAACCTAACCAGATAAAAAGCAAGGACTGTCAAGATGTATAGACAATGACATGAGTAAAGATTAAAATGTGAGTAGTATATTCACCTCATAAACTTCTGAAGTTTTTCTTCACTTTCAAAAATATATACCTTATCTCGATATTTTGCAGCATATTCAATGTTTCCAGGCACCAAAGCTTCATATCTGAAGAGATGGAGCAACAGGAAATATTAGACATCTTTTGTGCTGTGTATTCGTTAGATAGTGAGCTTTCTGGCAATCTAGCAAGAATAGAAGTTACAAAGAAGGTTAACATGTGGATGTTGGAAGGGTCCTCTAGAGATCATCTAGTCCAGCCCCCTCTCTCAAGCGATTGATTAAGTGATTCATGCCTCAAGATCTGCTTATAAGTAACTTTTTCAGTGCCTCTTTCAGCTCCTCTGTCTAAAATGCCAGCCATGCTTATTCAGGAGGCTAAGAGGGGACAGCATAGAAATAAATGTCTGTTACGGTTGTACCTCAATAAGAAATTCCTGCATGCTGAGGAAATCAGGGAGGCTTTATACTAAGCCTTACAGGTATCTTATAAAGTCGTGGTAGCTAGTTTTGCCTCTCTTTAGGTGTTGTGAGATTTGTTTGAATTTTGAAGGCTTTTGATAGAGAAAACGCAAGCTGCATTCAGGCAGACTGCGTCACCCAAGACAGTAAGCCAACCAAGATCCTTGTGATTGGATTAACGCTAAACTGTGTCCCCTTTAGGCAGCTTTGCAGAAGGAGAAGGAGATTTGATTAGCTTATTTCAATACCAATTTAAGTAAATTAACATTACCCAAGACATAAAAGGAGAAAGAATTCCAGATTCAAGTAACTTATGATTCCTGCTGCTAAGGTCGTGCCTCAGTCTAGTTATCAGAAATAATCTAAACCATCCCATAAAGACAGGGAGCTATGGGATATTTTTCAACCTCAAAAAAAAAAAGACTGATGAAACACCTTTTACATCTGAAGCAACATTGTTTTAACCCCCACTACTGCAATAAAACTAGTGGAGAAATGGAACAGATGTTTGGACAAGGCTCAATCAAGTGGGTCATATAGGTCATCATATAGGTTGCGACACACATTAATGGAAATTGCAGTGATGTACCTCTGTTTTCCATCTAGGTAAGTGACTGGACAGTATCCCTGCATTTCTGCACTTATAGGGAATAAGGCCTTCACTTCTGCCACTGTCAATTTCTTTGGTAGCATTTCTGGAGGTGGGAGAGGATGAGGTGCTAGTGGTGGTACATATAACTCTGGCTCATTCAAGAATTTCTATAGAAAGAGAAATTAAACATTTTAATAAAGAGGGAAGCACTATAATACTGTTAGTAAAGCTCCAAAAGACTAGCTCATGCAATTAGGGCTCTTTTTTTTCCTAGAAATACCTCACCAGTGTGCTGGTGCCACTGCCATGCCAAGTCGGTCATTTCCAAATTCCTACATCACTAAGCATCCATCCAGTATCCATAGCTACTATTAGCCTTTTCCTGTGCCAACTCCCCCTCAAAAAGAACTGATGTAGGAGGGAAGAATTGATTGCTTCAAAAATTAGTGTTTGAACTATGATAATTTGGAAGAGGATCTTTGATTTGGAAGGACTCTCTGCTGCATTCTGACTGGACATTTGATGGCAGAATTATACAGCAAGAACACCAGTCACACTAGTCTATTTCAAATGACATGGTGATGTTTCTCTCCAGAATCAGAGGCTCAAAGGAGCTTTGCTTCCCCTCCCCACGTTTTTGGGCACTTACCTCCAGTTCTTCCCGTGAAGCCATTTTGTAGTAGTGCCCTCGAAATTCCGCAGCAAACTGCAGTGAGGAGGTTACGGAGCAGTCACGCAGCTCGTGTTTTTCTGCGAGGCTGACGGGGCAGTACTGTCCAAACTCCCCCAGCCGGTACTGCAGCTCTTCAGGGGTGATGCATAAATCAGCAATGCTGGCTGCTTTTCCTGTTAATAGTAGTAATTAATGACAAACTTTCATTAATTAAATATATAGAAAGAATAAAGCATTTCTATATAGGAATGTTACATTTTAGAATATTATTATATCATGTGAAATTATATGAAATAATGAGAATTCAATACTAGGAACTTGTTTATACTGATATTAAAATAAAGCTTCAACCCATTTGACTAATTTAAGTGACATTTCTCTAACATTTACTTAAGAAATACAGTAAGTATTAATTATGTGGGATACTCACTTAACTTATTAGTCTGTAGGGTTTTTTTATGTTTCTGGGATGGGTTTATTAATGATTTATTATTACGTTTCTTTGTGCTGTAAAGGAACATTTCAGCTATTCAAATTGTTTACATTATTGAAAATGAGTACGAGGTGTGATAAAAACATATCATTTATTTATCCTTGTCTTGCAAATGATATGGTCTACTTGGATGAAATAAATTCAAGATCTTGCATAAAACGTCATATAAAAAATACTTAAAAGGCTGCTTTTCAAAATCGATGTGAAAAAAATCATAATTTCTTAAAAACATTTTTGACTTGTGACTGAAATTTATACAGTGAGTGCAGGCACAGAGCTGTTCTCTGGACAACAGTCTCCAGCTGTTGTGTAGCTGTTTTGCTCTTTGCTGCCTTCAAGATCCCTCCAGATGAGATCAAAGAGCGTGTAAAACTTCATGATATTGGGTCTGGCATTGAGAGGTCTTGGAAAAATGCGGCACCCAAGGTATAACTGCAAAGGATAAGGGCACCCAAGACCTCAAACACATTCGTATGTGGGAGAGTCTCAGGAGAAAAATGGCAAAGCTAATCTGATATCCTGTATCTTTCAGGAGCTTGGCTGGGAGAGGGGAAACCTGAGGAAAATAGTGCATTTTGTCACATAGACCAGGCGCTAGATCCATCAGCCTTGAGTGAGGTAAGTGTTGAGGTAGATGTTGAATTTCGTCTTTCATTGTTCTCTTATTTTTGTTTTGTCATATCTAGTAAATGAAATATGTTATGAACCTTAATTCCAGCTGCACTTGGTATGTATGTGCCCAAGAATTAGCTTAATCCAGAGCAAGTTAAAACTGAATTTAAGTATTCTTACTACATTATAACGTCTTTAAGAACTTTGTTTTTCTTTTACCTTCTCGTATTCTTTCCAAATATATCTGAATTTCTTTAACTACCACTTGAACTTCCTGGAGTAGTTTGTTCCAGATCCACCACTTGCTGTGAAAGGCATCAATGACACACCAATTCTGATGCTCCTTCTCATAGTAAGTCCTAATTGAATCAATGTGTTGTTTGTAACAGGAATTGCGGATAGCGAGAATCTGTGAGCTGTCGTGTTCAGGGTAGGGATATCTGAAGACAAGAGAAAGTAGCACTGATTTAATACTAAGTTTGAAGGTCAGATCATTTAACTCAATGACACATATCTTATGAAATGCTACCAGAGACAAAAGCTTATAGTACTTCCAAGTTGTCACTGTTCATTGAAAAAAAAGGCTTACTTTTGAGTTATACTGTTGTCTGAAATCAAGAAGTACCAACAGCTCTTGGATGAATTTTGAAAACTGTCTGGCTCTAATATTTACATATACATTATTGAAAATAATTCATATGACATCTAAAATTATTATTTTTAAGGCCAGAAGAGGTATTTTCACTAGAACAGAGATGTACTGACTGTCCTGGTTCTTGATTTAAATGATGCCAAAGAAAGAGAATAAGATCCTCTTCTCTGTTGTAATAGGATTCATTTCTCTGTAAGAAGTACCTCTTAGAAATTGCTAATATTACCCATTTTTGTTGATTTGTATTTAAGATTATAAAATGCAATTAGTTTCGTATTTAAAAAATATTTATTTACATATATACTTTTAAGAGGCAGCATTAATTTACTTTTTGCAGTGCACATAATCTTCAGACTTTCAGTAAGCGATTAAGCGTTGTACTGATTATTTGATAAAACGAAAGAGACAAAATGAGAGACATGTACTAATGCTCTAAGCTTTCTGGTACTTCTTAGAAATATTCCCTTTAATGAGAACCAGGTTCTTACACAATTTAATTTCAAGGTGAATGTTCTGTTCTTTTTAATTCTCCATCTCTTTACAAATTACTTTCTGCTTACTGCTATACTTAACTGCTATACTGCTATACCTCAAAAACAACCGATAGCTTTTTAAACAAAATATTTATCTCCTTAGAGAACAAAAAAGTTATCTGAACAGTTTAGTAATTCATGAACTGTGTACATGTTATTAAAATATACATGGCTCCTATCTTTTAAAAAAAGACTATAATTAAGCCTTAAAGGAATAAATAAGACTTAAATAAAATGAATAAATGAAATCTTATTGGATAAAATACCAATTTCTGTTATGATGACAATAACTAGGCTATGAATAGTAAGTTTCAGCAGCAGAGTGAACTGGTCATAGCGGATACGCAGTGTCACTAAAACTGTAGTTTAACAAGGCAGTGGGCACACAGTGTGTTTCCTGTGTGTTTCCTCAGTCCTCCAACGTTTGGATGTTGCCCATGTCTTTTCCTGTGTGGAGCTGGGAGGCCCGTGGCGTGTGCATTGGCACGGGAGAGCATGAAAAGCCTCCTAGACCCACCAGCTGAGGTGCAGCAGCCTCTCAAGGTGCTGGGAGCACTGAGGTATAGCATTACACAGAGAAAGAGATTACAATCTTTTCTTGGTAAAAATATTGCTCTCATGGAGCGTCACTACCTATTTGCATTTTCCTTATCTGACAGTGCTCTTCTGAACACTTCTTTTGCGTCTATTTCCAGTTCAAAGATTTTCACTGGAATTATCCTAACTGATTCCAGGAGGTTTACTTGTTTCCTTGTGAGAGGATATCCATCAATAACAACTCTGCATACAAACAGAAACACAAGGTTTGGTTCTTACTTAATCATTCACAAATGAACAATTTCTGCTAAAATATTCAAAATACATTCTCAATAACCACAGAAGTCTGTTTCTAAGCCGTCAAGTTCAATGCTGTCTTGACTTATTAGATACAGTATCCACCCCAGAGAATTTGCAAATTAAAATAAATGATAATTTTTAAAAAGTTTTAAAATAATAATTTTTAAAAAGTAGATGGAATAAGAAATGGTAAAGAGCAAAGGGAATACACAAAGGTAAAAGTTAAGGGAACCTAAGTGGACAGCTCTTACTTACTATACTGGTGGAGTTTCAGTTCTGACACATCAGTTATGCAGAAGTTTAGTTTTAACTATGAGGAATTTCCATAAGGATTAGGAGAAGTAATCTTCAAAGTGAAAAATAAAATAACTTACAGTGCTTGAACCCTTTTTTAAAACACATTGAAAAAAACTTTTTTCATTTACTACACAATACTGGGGCAAAATAGTCTAAAACACCATTCCAACAATTAACGTGGAAGAAAAATTGAAAAAATCATGATCTCAGGCCCAAACAATTTTCAGATATTGGTCTGAAATTTCCTTTTTCTGTTTTTATTTATTTATTTATAGGAGAGTAGTTGAAGTTCATTAAGTGATAGTAAAACAAAATGCTTTTTCATGTAGCACAGTTTGCCAAGTGTTGAGGATAGAGCCTAAGAAATGTGTGTTCCGTAAGAAGTAAAGTGGTATGAGTCCTTTTTTTGCTTCTCCCTGACAACTTGAACCACTGATAAAAACAGAAAAAAACCAAACAAACAATAACCAAAAAAACACCTTGCAGAACTGAACTGCCACTGAGCATTACTGGAGAGAATCAGATCAGTTTGAGTTGGTAAAGAATGGCTATGAGACAATGACAGTTCTCAATGGAAAATGATATACTGGCTTCTGGCTAAAAAAAAAAAAAAGGTTAACTTACATAACTTACATAAAACATATTACTTTAGTTTACTGGAACATATTTACTTGAAAATTGCAGAAAATATCTTTCAGAGTGCTTTTTCAGACTAATGTGGAGATCCTATTTCCCACTTCATTTTGGCCAGAAAGGTTATTAATGAATAAACCACCGACTGACGTGTTTTACTGAGACAGTTTGTTTCACAGAGATAACATGAACATTACTGCCTATGAAAGGACAGACAGTCCCAGGGGAGAAAAAGCCCTTGAAACCCAAACAAGCCTCTTACCCAGCAGTAGTGCACATGTGATTCATCAGAGTCACATCTAGAGCCTGGACAGCCAGTTCATCGGGTACAGTCAGTCCTTTATGAAGATGCCATTTTATCACAAGTGCCAGCTCACTCTCTGGCTGCTCGTTCAACACCAGCCGTATCGCATCCCCCACAGTCAGGCGCAGGAATCCATATGTGCTTGCAAATTTCTTGGCAACTGCAAAACATTTGGATTTTAGCATTCAACTTTCAGGTAAGCTTCATCACAAGCCTGTTAAAGTCCTTGCTCAGTCCTACTCTGGGTCATTTCCAAAGCAGATCCTTGGTGAACGGGGACCTACATCTGCTTAAGGGGTTCAGAGGCCTGGCCCTTTAGCTTTGTGTTCCCTAATGCATTAATAGCACTCAGTACAACATAAAGCACAGCAACCATTATCAATTTTATTCAAAAATACGTTAGAAAATATGCCACCGCTGCTCACAGAACAGCTTAGATCATTTATCCAGCAAGTAGGAAATATGGATATAGTTTCTTCCTTAATATGAAATGATTTTAACCCATATCTTCCATTTTTGGCATAACCATTAAGTTTTGATATAAGCTGTGTGTTTGGCTTTAGTTGAAGGCAAAGATCTGTGGATTGAGACAGTTGTGAGAGGAGTGAGGAGAAAGATGGAAAATCTTGTTTCATAATCTTAAAAAAAATAGGAACCAGGCTGGAGAATGCAGTGTTTTGGGTTCTAATCCTTGATCCTAGGAATCTATCTTCATTTTATGTGCATCATATTGTTTAAAGGAAATGAGAAACAACTAGAAAATAATCAGAAATAACCAAGAGTTATAAATAATACTAGTTGAGATTTTCTGAGTGCCATCCTCTGTCTTTCAGATAAGACTGGTTCATACCTGTAGTCTTCCCAGATTTTGGAGGTCCAAGAACTGCAATCTTAATTGGCATGGCTGGTTTAGGTTTCGGTTGACAGATATATTTAATGGGATTTTTCATAAATTTTTCTTTATTTTCTTTACTTGAAAGGAAATAAATATATTGTCGATGGATTACAGGATAGGCTGGGTTTTGATGGCTCTGTGGTGATTTGATTATATCTCCTTCACTTAGCTGTAGCATATAAGAGATAGGAAACAGTTAAATAGGTTTGACACAGCCTCCTCTTCTGCCATCCTGCAGAAGTGACTTCATGGGCAGGTAGATGACTATCAGCTCCTGGAAACACGGCATCGAAAGGTTCTGAAATACTAGAGAACCCCTTAGAGAGAATGTCCTATGTGAGTCTGAGGAACTTACATACATAGGTGGTAATTCTTGCGCAGGAAGATAAGGTGACCGTTAAAGAAGGCGTATTCACTTTTTCCAGCAGGTGGTACCATTACACTTTCTGTCCGTGGAGAGGGTATGATCAGAGAAGTGCAGTATATTTGTAAAGGCTACTGCTGGAATATTTTCAAACACATCAGGAAGCCTGATAAAAAGCTTATAGTGCCAAGGGGTAACTGAGATATAAGAAGAGCAGGAAAAGCAGAAATGATCCTTGCAGAAATGCTAACTGAATTCCGTGCTCAGGAAGAACTCAGGGATGCCCCTACTGCAGCAGTTCTTGACGGAACTGCCTTTAGATTTAGAACAAACTGGTGAGATCTGTAGGAAAAAAATGGCAAGCCCAGGTGGGGTTCATGTTGTGGTCCCAAAGGCAGAAGTTAGCAGTGGAACTGTTCAATTACTTACTAACCGATACATAGATTAGTCCTTATGTTGACCTTTCTTCCACAGAACAGAAGGCTAGAGAGAGTCACTAATTTTCCAAAAGGCCTCCAGGATGGATCCTATTAGCCACAGTGCAGTAAGGTATCCACACAAAATAATGGGGAAAAGCCAAGTGAACTTCTGCAGTGGAAGGGAAATCATGTCTCAGAAGTTAATATGTGTTTTTGAGGGAGTCAGCAAGCCTACAGATGAGATGATTGAGTTGTTACAGTAAATGTTGAGATGTTACAGTGTGCTCTGCTGCACAGCATTACCTTGCCAGGCGGCTCTCTAATCCTTATACTCCTGGTCCTGCATCAGGCCATTTCAGGCTGCTTGCCCTCAATTTATCAGATATCAAGAGTCTGCTCTTCATTTCAGTAATGTGGTTTTCATTAATTTTACTGGCTTGACTTTAAACTGTTCAGGTTTTTTTATGTGAAATATATTACTGTAAAATAATACTTCTGAAATATTCTTTAGCTATAAAAAAATTACCTTGACTGGATCCCACTGGCCAAAAGAACTTGGATATTTATATGAGAAAATGAGCATCTTATGTGCGAGTGGCAAACTTATAGGGTAGCATTTCTCAAAAATGCTGCTGCGATTTTCCACCAGAGGATTCAACGTCCTATATATTCGGTAGCGTACGATGTGAGGCTTTCGTTCTCCACCAATCTCAGTCTGAGGTATTAACATTCTTTCAAATTCTTCCTAGTTAATGAAAACACAATGAAATATTAGCATCATAAACATGATCAAATTTGTAATGATAGGTGACAGCAATATTGTCTATGATTTCTGGAGTGTGTTCTCCATCATTATAATCAGTGAAATTCCATTTTAAATGAGATGAGAAATTGCCTTTCTCTTCTTCTACATTTAAGTTACAATTAAGACTATATTTGACTTCAAGGAATCTACTATCGGGAAAACTAAAGTTTAAGAGGTATCTTTTATAAGAAACAATCAAATGTCGTTATTTCCCCATTCCTCACAATTCACAGTAGCTTATTTAGGTGCTATATAAAAGTATTGCTGCTGTCTGCTGACTAAAATACAAATATATCCTATTTTCTACTTTTTTTTTTTTTTTAGGTACCTAAGACTTTTGCAAATGCTACAACATTTTAATGTCATAATTTATTCTTTAATGAAAGACCAAGGTTCCACAATGCCAAAGAGGACTAACTGTTACAGAAACAGATAAAAATAAACAGGTCTTGAATAATGAATCAGAAATACTAAGTTATTTAAAGTTTTTTTAAAAAGCATAAATGTTCTTGAGTCAAAAACAAGGGCAAAAATATTGAGTAAGCTCTAACTGGGCGTACAAGCAACATGCAGTTTTCCTGAGTTCACTAATGCAACACACTATAGGCTCTGAAATGTCAGAGTGGGAAATGGAAAATGCTCCAAAAATGTACTATTCAATTAGCTTCAACCTAAGATGTCATATTGCTCATGTAAAGGGTTAGAATTTTCCTTATGTCAAGACTGTTACAGGAATTTTTATTGGTTTTCAATGGTGTTATCCTAAATTCTATTTAATTCCACTTTTCAAATTCAGGTAATTGAAATTAGCTATACACTTCATTCTGAACCCATAAAAGTAAAGTGTTTGGATGCATGATTATATATACTATTCATAAAAATGTTCAGTAAAGATAACATTTACAATCACTTTTCAAAGTTGAATGTACCTTCAAGTCACTTTCCTCCAGAATTCATGGGAAGTGAGAATCTCTGGACACAAAACATTAATCTTTTTCCACTAAACTTATACTCCCTTGACGTGCAAAGAAAATTAGGTGTTTTTTCTTGATTTTCATGACAGTTAATCCATTAAGTAGTAAATTAAAATTAACTTTGAATCAATTACACCTATAGTGGTGGTTTTCCAGATCTTGGATCTACCTTTTTCGCTGTGATCAGTGAAGATAGATTCTAAATCATGTTCTTTTCCTCCTAAAGTAAAATGCTCAGAGCAAAGTAAATGAATGGCACTTATCTACTTAAACAGTCATAGACGTTTACACTGCACATATCTGGATTAGATGATTATTTCCCTACAGATGTCACTGAGTTCAGAAACGCAGACCTGGGAGTTTAGCTGTACTTAAATATTTACTCAATATTAAGGGGTTTTTGTCTTCTAATCTAGCTTTTGTGCCCTGGGCTTTTTCAGTTTTTCATATGGCTGAGTCCACATCCACATTTGAAAGACATCAAATCCTGATTTTTTTTTCACTATTTATATACGTAAAATGTCCACTGATTTTAATAAGTCTATGTTAATAACTACTGCATAAAGAAATTGGGATTGTCTAATAAGAGTGGTGACTTGAAAATGACATATGAATTTGGTTCCTATATTCACAAGCCTTTAGTTTGGTTCCCAGCATCAACTGGCCTACTAAAAAGGAGATAAAGATCCCCCCAAAACTGGGTGGGTCCATCCAAATTTTTATTTGTTTTTGTTTTCTAACAATATTACTTGGTCTTATAAATTATACATTTTGCAAAATATATACCTTCTGCATACTTAGATTGTCATGAGTTCAGCAAGTATCACTCAAATACTGTAGATTTGAAATCTGATAATCAAAATAAACCAAAAGCTCTTCTTGATTGGATGATAAAATAAGTTACCTGTACACCTTGTAAATGATCTCTTTCTAATTCAAACTTTTCTGCAATTTCATTTCGTATACGCTCCAGAGCATCCGACTCATGTTCTTCTTCAGTTTCTTCCTCCTCCTCTTCTAAAAATTCTTCTTCAAGTACAGCTTCAATATCCTCATTTTCATCCTCATTTTCATTCTCATTTTCACTGGTTTCATCATATTCCTTATTTGTTAAAGCAAATAAATGTAAAATATTAGTTGTTTCATGTCTATGATACAGATGCTTTGAAGGAATATATAGAATTTCTTTCATTTAGAAAAATCATAATTCAGCAAAAGTTCCTTTTTCGGTAGCTTATCAAAAGCAAAATCTAGCAGCTTATAGAGTAACATCTCAGAAGAAAACACAGAGGTATTATATAATGCACACAATGAAGCACTGTGCCAATTCCAGCAGCACTTGAAAAACTGTAATGCTACATTGCATTTTGTTGATTTTTTTAATATATATTTGATATTGTAGTTTGGAGGGACTTTGTTACAAACAGGCTTGTTTGCTGAAAGCATACTTGACAGCATTTCATAAGCACTCCATTAGCCCATTCATGCATATATAAATATGTTTTGTGATTGAATTTGGGCAGAAATCCAGGTACGGTCCAACATGGGTTAATAACGGATTTGACAGAGTACTTAAAAGGCTGCCTGACCACAGTGACCGGGGCTACTCTTACAACTATAAATTAGATATGCTAAGCACATTTAGAAGTAATTTGCTGAGCTGAGCATCATATGAAGAATTATTTTTAAATGATTTTTAGAGCATCATATGAAGAATTATTTTTAAATGTTTTTTAGAGTTCATAAGTCATTGATTTCTAAAACAATTTAAATATAGCAAATTATTTTGAAAACAGAGTATTCTGACAATCAGTTACATTTCTACTATTCTAAATTGCCCTTAAAACTCTGTGACTAAAAACTCTAGAAATTTCTAAGGGATTTCTACTTCTACAGTAAATATTTTAATTAACCTGTTTCCTTACCTCCTGCTTCTTTTTTTTGTGTTCTGTCAAGAGTTCTGCCCTTCTTCTAGCAATTTTCTTATCCTGTTAGTGAAAAAAAAAAAAAAAAGAAAATAATAGTACTTGCTAATAAAACTTATCCGTTGAGAATGCTGAAGTGGAAATCACCTTTACTGATTAGGTGAGTTTTATCCTTTTTTTAGGGTGAATATATAATTCAATCAACAGTGTGATATAAAAGGCTTTAAAATATTTGGATAATCTTCTGTGCTTATGATAGGTAGAACTGGTAGCTTCAACTAGAAATTATATTCTTTTCTGCTTTTAAGTATTTCCAGTTATAAATGCAAACAGAGAGGCAATGGGCAGGCACATTCTCTCCCATTTAAGGTCACTGGGTGTTGAGAGGATTCAACTGTAAGTGCTGCTGACCTGCTGATATTGTATGGACTTGTCCCAAACTCCCTTTTAACTCACTGTGCATCATTTGTCTTTAGTAACTTATGCTCAGGTCTTTTCTGAAAGTGCTTGTCAAGTGCTATATCTCACTTCTGCAGGAAATTAGGAACCTTGAAGGTTATATGTGCCAACTGTAGATGTAGAAATTTCACGTTATTTCAAGGTAGCTGTTATGTGGTGGCTTGTTCAGTGTGTTAGTGCTCTTACATTTCTGTGCAGGGTATCACAGCTGGAAACACAGGAACATCCACTGAAAGGACCCTCTATGTCAGACAGAGAACAACTCAGCAGCCCGTGTTCTGGGCACTCAGGGTGAAACAGCATCGCTGTGCTGGAACTGTGGGCTAGATGTTTTATGGCCATATTGAGACTGTCCGTCCAGCTGCCTCTTGTCTGGGATGTTCCAGATGTCTGGTATTCTGTGGGGCTGGCTGCTGTCTGGCAGCGCAGCTGCTTTGCTTGGGGTACCTAAAACTTGTGCACAAATTAACTGCATTGGGCAGTGTTCATGTGGGAGAGGCAGAGCAGGAGGGCAGCTTTACAGCTTCTTTGGTCCCCAGGAAAAATCAGGGAATGCTGTTAACGTGTGAGGCTGCGGCTCCTGGCTGGTTTCTTTGTGTGCTTTTTCCTGCATGGAGGTTAGAGAGTCTGTCTCAGTGCCTGTGTTTCTGAAACTGCAATTAAGTAGATACTGCTGAAAACCTACCCTTATTTTTGCTTTCAGGTCTTTCAATTTCTTTTTAGTTTCCATTTTTTTATAATGTGTTTCTCTCCATTTTTTCATACGTGGAGGAAAAAGACGGTCAAGAATGTCACTTTCTTCTACTTGAATATAAACTACAATATCAGGGCAGAGTCCTCGCTCTGACAAATATAGGGCTTCATCTATAGTGCGAGGGAAACCATCCAGTATAAATCCAGTGGACCTTATGAGAAAAAAAAAAAAGGACCATTTGTCATTACCCAATCTACACATTTCAACACAATGAAAATGGAGTGAATCTGCAAAATAATCTTAAACTGCCTTGTATAAAATATATTTTAAAAGTAAATAAAAATATTTTCCTGCCTTATTATGCAAAAGTGATATTTCACTGTGTATTTAAATTATTGTACCAAATATCAAACAAATACCAACAAATACCTAACAAAACTTTTGATATTTTAGTGTGCTGAGTTTAATTATTAAAAAAACCCTGAAAACTATGTAAGCCAAAGTTCTAAATCTAAATTTCATTCTAAAACTATAGAAAATCAAAGAAAATGCAAGGAATGGGAGAGGATAGCAGAACCTGATCCTGCATATTATAGAAAAAAATTTTTGGGGGGGATGTATATCATGAAATAATGAAAGTTCTCCTTTACTATACAGACCTCGAGAAAACAGAATTTATATAATACAATAGAACTCTTTTCAGTGGTGATTAGTGACAGGACACGGGGGGAACGGGTGCAAGTTGAAACCCAGACAGCTCCATCTCCATGTGAGGCAGAACTTCTTTCCTATGAAGGTGCCAGAGCCCTGGCACAGGCTGCCCAGAGAGGCTGTGGAGTCTCCTTCTCTGGAGATCTTCCAAACCCGCCTGGATGCCACCCTGTGCCCCGTGCTCTAGGGGCCCCTGCTGGAGCAGAGGGGTTGAACTAGGTGGTGTCTAGAGGTCCCTTCCAACCTCTGTGATTCTGTGATAATCATTTACTATTATAACATTATCTGCAATGTATCTTTTGGTCCTGGTGCCTTCTTTTCTTCTAAAACTGATCTTCCTGCTTTTACACAGTTAAGAGAACATTGTCTTCCTGACTGTGGGACAAAAGTTTATGGAAAAAGCGCGTTTATTACTTTTAAGGCATTTCTCATTGCTGCTAGTGATTGCAATCTAGTGGTCAAGTTTCCAGCATCTGTATGGAAGTGAAGGGAATATATGGGACAAGAAAAAAGGGATTTTATCAGCTTAAAGTATGTCTTGAAAAGCCATAAAACAATATAGCCTCTAAAAGTAATTTATCTGATTTATTTATGCAAAAACATTCCATATTTATTATGACATAATAGTGCTTTCTGATCAGAAAGAATGTCAGTTGTAGTTACTTAACTGGAGCAGAAATTGTAATGAATTAACAGAAGATAATTGATTCTGTCATTCTGGAGACTACTGGTATTTTGTTTTCCACATAACATTTATAATATGTGGAAACCACATATTTACAGCTGGATTTCAGCTCTCTATGTTTACTAGCTATATGAAAACATAAAGCATTTATTGTTGTACCTCTTTCGTCAGCCTACCAGAACTACATGGCTATTGCAATAGAAGATGAGAAGCACCAACTATTCAAAGGATTTCACCCAGTTCAAGTGCTCTTGAACTTTTGTCCAGGACTGTGTAGAACACATAAAATATTATATTACTACCAGAATTTCAATCAAAATAGCATACCAAAAACTAAGAATGAAAGGAAGGTCATGTTTCATAAGAACAAGAGCATTTGAAATACTGTCTGCAATAGTTATTTATAACTGTGGACACAATGGATAAAACCTTTATTAAGATTAGCTAAAGAGAGAGAGAGAAGCTAATTACAATTACCGGAATGGCTCTTTCCTCCACCAGTCAAGAACAATCTTATCAAGCACTTCTGGAGGCAATGCCTCATTTTCCACTAGATTTGCTTTAATCGCTTCTTCCTCATCAGTTAACTGTATTTCCTTGATGAAAAGAAAATCCACAAAAATGAAAAACACAAAGAGAGAAAGATTTGCATGATACATCATATTTTGACCGACTAAGGTTAAAAGTTGTCTGGATACTGGTTAGTCTTCATTTTGTTAATCCAGCAGAAACAAAACAAACTCAAATATTTTACTGTATTATATTACATATAAAATTCCTGGTTGGCGGTATTTTCCCCTGCTTACTGTTGGATTATTCCCTAGAGTTGAGACAACTTTACATCAAGCTGAAGGGACAACGGGGGCTGGCAATATCAGGAGTCTCCCTCTCCACAACTGGGGATAGCATCTGCCCTTAGCTGGTACTACCTCACCTTTTGCAAATAATAAATGTAAAAGTGGGCCTCAAAAACACAGAAAAAAACATATTATAGTTTCCACAATTGCACATAGAAGTTATATAAAATAAGAATATAAAGACTACAAAAATTGTAAGGCAGCATTACATAACAATGTAACTTTACAAAGCACGTGCTTACACTACTAAAGGCAGTCTCCAAAATGCTCACACATACAGTATGCTCTGCTGCCCACTCACCTTTACTTTCTATAATTGCCCAAGCCTACCTGCCTCAGACAATTAATAATTATAATATGCATATAGGTACTTGCTCCAAAAGCTGGTCCAGAAAGCACATTTATTATGTGTGACTGTGAATATCGAGCAGCTCTGCAAATGATCTCAAGTTAAATACCAAATAAATCTGAGGCCACTGCCAGGCAATCCTATTTTGATAATTTAACTGTAGTTTGTAGCAGAAGCAGTGATAAATCTACTTCTCCAAGACAGCATTGAACTGTTTTAACTATGCAAGGCAGAAGATCTTCTCAAAGTTCCTTGTTTTCTGCACACCTTCCAACTTTTTACAGGTTCAGCTTCAACAACTTATACAGAAAACAATATGTAAGCAAGAGATCCTTTGAGCAACCATCTGTATCTGAGAATGTAGTTTGTAAAGGGTGTTTCTTTATTAGCATTTTAGTTTGGAATAGGAGAGTTCTTTTGAAACAAATCTCCTTATCTTTCCCATGCTTTGCTTCACAGCACAGAGAAGTCTTGGACTGTGTGAGCAATATTCCTTTTGGACAAAACTAAGCTAGATGATGTACCCCAGGAGGACTTCCTAGTATTAATGTGCTGCAGCAAAAAATGGCTGATAATTCCAAGGACCAGGGCTGGAGCTGGTCCAAAGAGTTCTTAGCCTTTCACCCTGACTTGTGTATAGTGAGGACATTTGGTCTTTAGCATGAACTTTTTTTTGCTTTACAGATCCCTCTCTAATTAGCCACATAACTTGCTAACTTATCCAATGGCTATTGTCATTATATAATTGCCACAGAATGGCTATTCTGTGACCAATGAGTAGGATACAAACGCACAGGAATAGGATAGTGAAAGGGCAAAGAGGAGCAAGCAAATTAGCGTATCCAGATACCTTTATTTCTACCACTGCCTGTTTTTAGAGTGTTGTTCTTTGCCTTTATGAGTTTTATGTTTAATAACCCTACTACCTTGCAGTAACTGTTTCTTCAACACTCTTGAGGCATGGGAGGCTTTCAGCTAGGAAGATGTTTACTGACAAACGCTGCTTGTTAGGGAACATAAGAATATTGTGTGTCGTTATGATCCTGCTCCTGAGGGCATGAACAGAATAATTTGAGCACTGTCCTCAGTTCCTTCTCCATGTTAAATCCACATGAAAGACTCAGGGAAAGGAAGGCAGGTCCTCCAGTCCTTCAGGTACTAGACATCATCTTAATAAAAAATCATTTCCTGTCAGTAATATAGCCAGTAACTCTTTTTCTTTCTTGAATATGTGTACAAATTGTTCATGGTGTGTGGTTTTTTGTTTTTTTTTGAAAGGCCTGCCATCTCCAGCAGATGGAAACCAGATGTTTAAATAAGGATTTAAGAACTTCCTGTTCAACTTGGGTAATTGTGTTTGAAGTTGTCACTGGGGGGAAAAAATGAGCTCTGTGGAACTGATCTACATATTTTTACTATCACTATTTGATAAAATTTTCTGCTAAGTTAGCTTACACTGTCAGCAAATTAAATCTAGTATACAGTGAATGTATATGTAGCATATAGTAATGCATTTACCAATAGCATATGCTCTTCTGATACAATCTGCAGTTCACTTTGTAAATCTCCAATTTCCTTTTGTCTCTGAGCCCATGAGAAAATTAACAGTTTAGTGGACTTCTGAGTATCTATTCGTATATTGTAAGAATGCATTAACTTCCTAATTGTGTAGCTTTACTTCTTAAACAAATATATTCATGAATGTGAGTGAATTCCAGTCACCAGTAACAAAATTTTGTATTGCACTATATATTTTACCCTATATAAGGTTTTGTTTTGAAACTCTGCAGCAGATGTACAAGGTAAAGACAATAATACAATTAATTACAAAACATAATATATAAAAGAGTTACTAGTTTACCCTATTATGAACACTGAAATATTTCACATTTCTTAACAAGGGATGATCAGACCAAAGGGCTGGTGGATTCCATCTATCATAGAATCATAGAATCATAGAATGGCTAGGGTTGGAAGGGACCTGTAGAGGTCATCTAGTCCAACCCCCCTGCACACGCAGGGTCCCCTAGAGCATGTGGCACAGGGTGAAGTCCAGGCGGGTTTTGAAGATCTCCAGAGAAGGAGACTCCACCACCTCTCTGGGCAGCCTGTTCCAGTGCTCTGTCACCCTCACCGTTAAGAAATTCTTCCTCAAGTTCCTGTGGAACTTTTGGTGCCTCAATTTTTGGC
>PTEX01000231.1:990831-1186126 GCA_003342815.1 Eudromia elegans | reverse complement strand
GCTCTGTAGTTCCTGGGGACCAGCCCTAGCAGAGAAGACTGAGGCAAAGAAGGCATTTAGTAACTCTGCCTTCTCCACATCCTYYGTTACCAAHGCACCCTCCCCATTCAGCAGCGGACCGACATTTTCTCTACTCTTCCTCTATCCTTTTGCCCCAAGAGACTGCAGAGAGCACTGCTGGTGAACATTTCTAAACTCTCATGTAATTGGTCTATATCCACCAGATTGAACCCATGCAAATAAATACTTGAAGAATTACTTGAAGAATTTTGTTTTTTTCTAGTATCTTCTTCTTCCTATGTCCTTTTTGGGAACTATTTGTACTAATTTGAAAAAATACATGTTTGTAACTCTAGGAAATATTTTGGACAATGCTTATGGCACTCACAAGAAAATGTTGTCAGTAAATACATTATTTTACTGGAAAAAAAGCGTTAGTCCTGATTTTTCAAGTTAACAATTTAACTTAATGGATTTTTAAACAAGCTAGAATTTTATTAGAAATTGCTATGCTGGTCTAATAAAATGGTTTTGTGTATGAGCACCATAAAGATCAATTATTACCTGTTCACTTTTCTTTTCAGATTCATGTTCAGGTTCAGTTTTAGTTTTAGTCGCAGTCAGAGAGAAGCCTTCCAGCTCCTGTGAAAGAGCAGCTATTTTGATGTCATCTTCTTCAGGTTCTTCATCAAAATCAGGCCCAACCCTCTTTTTAGTTTTTCGTATCATTATTTCCTGTAGATATTCTTCAAACTGAATATGGAAAATGCCAATTTTATTTGCTACCCATCGTGCACAAGTAGTTTTACCTGCTCCATGAGTCCCCAATAAGCACACTCTTAAGGGAGGTGCCTGTAGGGAAAAAAAAAATAAATATTTTATAACAATTTGGACTCTACCATGCTGCTTCTACTTTTTTTTTTTTCTTTCAAGAATATTATTATAAAGATCACCTCATGAACAGTCATTTTGCATTTTATGTGTTCCAGGTCCTCTACTACTCTTTCAAACAGACTACCAGCTCTCTGGAAATGCTGAACAAATACACTACAACAAGTGTTACCAGTAGGTAAAAATGAAAGCCTATTATACAATCCTGGTAAATCTACACATCGCTTACCCTTCCTTCATTAATTTAAAAAAGTGTTAAAAATAGTAAAAATAAAAATATTTGTCATATGTTAACTATTGTTGCTTCCTGTGATTATTGTAAACGTTTAGTGTCTTCCTTCATTCTACTTTATCTGCATGCTTCATTCAGTGTGTTAATTTAAATGTACATTGTAAAGTCACTAGGGAAGAAAGGTGCTTTATTTACTTCAGGGGCTTGCCTGGTATACCTATCTCTACTTAGAAAAAAATCACAAATAATAAATTAGCACAATGAGCAATGGAAGGTGGTGACTTTAATCTGTTTTTATCAGTCTACTTCATTTTTAAAGATTCTCACCTGTATTGGTTCCTTGTGAGCCACATACTCCTCAGGATTCTCCAGAAACTTATCTCTGTTCTCAGAAGTTGAAAAATAATAAATCTTTTCTTGATATTTAGCTGCATGTTCAGAGAGTCCTGGGTAAAGGACAAAATTCTCTTTCAGACTGACTGGACAAAAGTGTTTTGTGTCTCCCATGTGCCTTTTCTTCTCAATCCGTTTTTCTTCTTCCTGAAAGGTTTTTGAAAAATACCAAGAAATGTTTGAATTATGTAGGAAAATAGAATATTGAATATGATGATTAAGTACTGAATCAGAAAGGCATCCTCAAAACAATTTATATTTTAAGTGACTTTTACTATTTCACACATTATTTCTTTCTGTTATACATAGGTCTGAAAATGAATGACTTCTGCATTAGAATACAAAATAAATTTCTAAATCATGAAATTAAGGAACTTCCTTAGAAGATGTAATTCTCTTTAACTGCTTGAAATATCTATAATAAAAACCTTTCCTACTCTTGTTCTTAAAATAGATTTCCTTCTACTTCTAAATGTGGAGAAGAAAGAAGATCTCTTCAGAAAAGACAATGAGCATTATGAAATCAGATCATACATCTAATTACAATAATTTAAATACTTGTTTGATACTGTTCCAGTACAGTGTATGTATATTGCATGCTTATCAATTTTAGGGTAGGTGTCTTCCAGAATAGGATGAAAATAAAAGAATGGTGAAGCTAAACCTTCATTTTCATTTAAACAGATGCTTGGAAATTATCAATAGTTGAGATGAAAAAGTGGACTGCACAGTAAGACTTCTACTCTGCATCTTCTGATTGTTGGTTGAAGGAAACCAGGATCACCTTTGTCTTTTATGTTTCATTGAAGAAGTGTAGTTTAGCCTATTTTAATGTAAGGAATAATTTGTCCGTCTTATTGATGAATGTGGTTCACACATGGCATCCCCTTTCCTAGGAGTCTGAACTTGTTTTTAGGATTGCTAAGTTTGAAGGCACAGAGTGTCATGCAGCTTAAGTAGATCATCAGATAATATTTTTTATATCTGATGCTGTTTGCTAAAAATATTTGGCTAACAATATGACTTCATTTGTCATTGCTACACATTATTTGTTATCTTAAGGAAAAATTCATAAAGAAGTATATCTAGCCATGTGGTCAAGTGGCAATCTGAGAAGTGAAATGTGGCATAGGGCCTGCCGTCCTTGTAACACTAATCTGGGGAGAAGTCTAGTTAGATCTAATTATATGTCTTTCTGATATCTCCTCCCTATCTCCCCAAAACTCACTGCAATCACCTTCTCTACCAGCATGGAGTAAAGCTTCCTCCTGGAATAGAACTATTAACAGTCAGAACATAGAAATATGATACATGTTTCTTAAGCATATACTGGATCCCACAAAATGATCTGCAAAATCTGTTTTATCTGAGGCTGAAACTGAAAATAAGTGAGCTAAATTAAAATCATAAATGAAGAAAGCCAATATGCTTACGTCATCTTCGTTTTCTTCTTCCTCGCTTTCATTTTCTTCTTCAGCTTCTCCTTCAGCAATCAGGTCTTCTGCTTCCTCATCTAAGTCTTCAGCAGATAATACCCAACCATGATACTTAAAAGGTTCTGAAAAAGGTTTTTTTTTTTTTTCTGTTTCAGTGTTTTTCATTTGGTGGGTAAAAAATCTACTTTATTTGCTCATAAAAGCAAGGATATTTGTGGAAGCAAAGCATGTCAAGTGTATTTTGCACTTCCCCTACTCATAAAACAAAATGTTTTCCGGATTGTAACATTAATATAGTGATTTCCTCAAAAAATGAATATTTACTGATTTGTTTTTTAACTGGAGTAAATTGATATTTTCAAGAGGTATTCCTAATATAAAAGGATTATACAGACACATAAAGATATTTGCATTATGCTTGTAGCAGTGTTTTTGATGTTATTCACTGGAGAAAATCTTTTCAATAGATTATTAGTCAATTTTTATTTGATTATAAAGCTAGTATAATATTCATTTTGGTTAATAAAATGCTTGCATCAGCATAACTATAGCAAAACATATTATTATTTATCTGATACTCAGAAGTGTTACAGATTTGAGCACAGGTGAATATTTTCTGAAAAATGTTAATATTCTAAAAACCTGTTTTCAAACCCAATCTATGCAGGCAGGCAAAACATTTCACATCCTGAAAGACTCACTGGCTTCGATGAATATTATACATGAGTGAACTTTCATTACACAGGTAGTAAATGACTGGAAGAAATGTGCCATTAAAAAGCTTAAGGAATTATCATACACATATTTTTATAGTTAATTTTTAAAAAAAAAAAAAATTTAGCTCACTGTATTCTTATATAATAAGCTGTTAGAGTCCTTTTCAGCTCACCAACAGAATGCAGTATGCTCTGCTCTCACCTGATGGGAGTGATTTAGAACTCAATATACCCCACCAATACATTCATAAGACAAGCTCTACAAAATCCTTCTGAGCACATTAAATGCAGATCACAAACAGCACTACTTACTTTCCATGACCTGGACAACCTGATCAAGTAGACTTTCTGGGCTTTGCTCAGCAATCTCTAAAACAGCAACTTGAACCAGAGGTGAATCACTGATTCCTGACTCCACTGTTTGCCAGTCATGCATGAAGAGGTCAATCTTCCTCTTAACTACTTTCATTTCTGGCACATCTGGAAAACCATCCTCTGGAAACTCAGGTAGTGTGATTTCTGAAAACCGAATGGTATTTAGAAGACAATGTTAGTCTAAAACATTCTGCATTTTATAATTACCACTATATTTTAATTGTTCTCAAATGTGGTGGGACAATTTTTCATATTCAGCTTCTTTTTCTCCCCTTGCAATTATTCAATTCCTACACAATAAGACTTTTTTACAATAAGATTTTGCAAATGCTAAATTCATGATATTGACATAGTATATTTATCTAAACTTAGTTATTTATCTAAACTAAGCAACTAAACAAATAATTCTTTAAAACCCTATTGGTAGTTTTTCAATTTTTTTTTTTAATACTAATAATTTCCATTAGGATTGAGTCATCTGTTGATAATTCCCATTCTTCATAGGCAAATGAATCAGCATAGTGAAATCACTGTGAAATGCACTATCCTCAGAGAAACAGATATTGCCCCTACTTATCCTAGTGAATACAGACAGAATTTGCAATCGTTGACTGGGAAATTACTTCCCAAAAAAACAGAGGAGTTGCATCATATTGAAAGCCACTGTGATATCCATAGGTTTACACTACTGGCAAAGCCCTGCAAGCAGGAACAGGCTTGGAGTGTGATTTGTGTGATGTTCTCGCTGCAGTTTCTCAGGCATATGCTTATGGGGAGAATACACTTCCTTCTACATGTGGAGAAATGACCTATATCTATACCAGTGACCTACAAAGGCCATATACTGGTGCTGTGAGGTGCTGCAGATGCAGGAGTGTGTGGAATAATTCTAAGGACCAATAATGAGAGGCAGAAGTGTAACCCCTTCCTCTGGACACTAGAAATCATTCACAGGCATGCAAAGAAAAAAAAGGATTGTGGGTCTAATCTCCCAGCCAATCCATTCCAGAAAAAGAAGTGACTGTATGTAATTGACATAATCATGTAACTATATAATAGTAACAGTAAAAATAATGAAATGAGTAAATAAAGTAAAACAAAAAATACGGATCCTTGCTTCCCACGAACAATATTTGGATTCAGAAATGCTCACAAAAATGTTGGCCTTAATGAAGGCATTGCTGCAAAACAATAGCTTGTTTAATGAATAAGAGACAGAAGAGACAATCTCATAAGATGTGTTGTACAAAAATATAAATTTTCAACTGTCAGTTGTTTAAGATCAGAAAAGTTCGAGCCTGTTTCATTATACTGCATCACAAAAAGTAAACCAAAGCTAGAGATTGAAAGAATGCAATCATCTAAATAAGAAGTTCACAGATCCTGCTCATGATAAACATGAGAAAACCGGTTATGTACTACCATGCCAAAAGTGTTGGTGTGCTTGGTGACCAAAACCCAAGGGATAGTTGCTTCTACCACTATTCATTTTGCTAAAAAAGCCAGCGTGAAATGACTTGGAACTTAATGAGGAGGGACTTGATATTGACAGCAGGGCACATCAAAAGAAAAGGAGAAAGTTACTCATTAGTTTCTTATAACTGCATTTAGGATCTATTTGGATATTCCTAGGCCCTTAAAGTCCTGGTATAAAGATGTCTCATGTAGAAGAAAGCACAGAGGTGCCTCGATAATAGCAGCAGCTCCTTGTTCTTACTAAATCAAGAACAGCCTCCAGCAGGCAGAAATGTGTGTGGTTGATTCTATTCACATTCCCTGCCCACGTATCATTTGCAACACCGATTTTCTTCTTTTTCCTATCATTATTCTTTTGTATTCTGCTTAATTAACCTGACATCACCGCCTTCAAACCACAGCCAGAAAAGCAGTTGAGATCAATGACTTCAATGGCCTGATATTAGTATAAGTTTGGTGGGATGTAGAGTGTCTGCTATGCTTGTCTTTTGCCAAAAATGAAGATGCAAGATTGAGCTTGCACAAGGGACAGAGTGATTTTCTACTTAGCTATAATTTTCTCCTCCTCTTTTTGTCAGGTTTGCTTTCACTTTGAAAGAACAGGAATAGCCTTTGACACAAGCAGCAACAGGTTTAATATATACTGATAATCTTCTAATGATACTTCCCAAAAAGGATCATTACTACTATTTTTCCTTATGTCCTACACCTAAAAAGGAGAGGAAACACTAAAATGGAAAGCCTTAATGCCTTATCTGTCTCATTCTGTGATTCTAAATAGGAACAACCTATCTGTTTCTGTATACTCAAGTATATTGTGTAAATACCAAAGTTAATTATTTTGCATTCTACAGCAAAGTACTCCAAATCAAACAGAAACATAGCTAGGTAAAACCTGCATAAATTTGGGTAGCACTTATACAACAATGATTCCATTATAAGCACAGATTTTGAGAAAATAAGCAAAGAGTACATTAACTAGCTTGCACTAACTGCTTTTTGCACGTGTTACCCTTGGCACGTTCACACGGTAGAAATCACATGTCGTGCCTTGTGAGCCACAGACCTTTTCCAAGCAGTCATGTACTGAAGATGCAACTGTGTGCCGTCTGCATCCAGCATTCTGCAGATCATCATTTATGGTCCTGCCCTTTAAAAACCTCTCAGCTCTGAGTAGGTCATGATATTTTGGAAATATACAAGCACAAATTTAAATCAAGATCTGACATCAGCTGAGAAAATACATTGTACATAGCAACAAAACCACTTCAAAAAGTCTGAAAAGAGTGGTTTCCACATGAACCTTAATCTCAAAAATACTCACAGCTAATGTTACACCTTTTTGATAAACTGTTCAAGAAATGATGGACAAGCACATACTCTATCCTTGTTTCTCTACCCTAAGCACCTAATTCAATTAGATTACTTCTGCCAGAGAGTCTTCTTGCATAAGGAAAGTTTCTCAGCAGCTGTCATTGCATGCTGATGTGAGTAGTTTTTGTTGTTGTTGTTGTTGTTTTTTAACAATTATATAGGCCTGAGTAAGCTGGAGAAACATTTGAAAGATGACAAAAGAAGAGTATTACATTCCTTATGTGAGAAAGGAGGAAAGGGTTCCTAAACGGACAAAGCAAATTCTATTTTAGTTTGGTTCAGGTACTTGAACCTCACCATGGTAGAAAGATTGCCTATATGGTACCTGATATGTTTTTAGCTGGGTTTCAAGGAAAAACAATATTGAAAATAAAATAACGCAAATATACCTTTCCTATTACTTAGGAGTCAGTTATGCTCTGCTTCACAGGTGATATACCACGAAAGAAGATTTTTAAAGGAACAATAAATACAGCCATGAAAAATATATTAAAAAGGCAGCAATGACTAAAAATAAATGGATTCCAAAATCCAAATAAATTCTCTTCACAGGACTAATTTATTAGTTGTCAATCCTTACAGCAGGGGTTGTATGAGACAATCCCACACATGCCTAAATCTGCAGCTTTTCGCGGAGAATGCCTCCAAGGCAGTCTCTCATACGATTTTGCTCCATGTCTTCTTTGCTTTTACTGAATGTAGTTACCATAGAGACAAACACCTCTCAGATACTTTTGGCCCCCACATTATCTAAGTGAATTGATGTGGGAGAAAGGCTTTAATATATATATTTTTTAATGCTCTGCTGGTACTAGATGTGACTTTTCTGCACTCAGACAATATTCAACAGCAAAAAAAGATGAAGATATTTTTCCCATTCCTCTTAAATCCTGCCAAAGTGGAGACAGAGAGACTAGCAGCCAGCATGTCTTCCTCGTTAATAGGTTGATAAGTAAAATGGTAAATGAGGGATAAAAGTTGCATTTTTGTTCCCTGAAACTAATATGTACTTCAATTTGAACAAGTTTCTCAAGTTTCTTTTTTTCTCTTTTTTTGGCAAGTACCCTGTGGTCTGTTTAAAACAAACTTTTCACTAGCTACTGATAGATACATGCTGCCGAAGAATTTTCAGAAAGTTCCAATGAAAGGTACTTGATGGACAAACTTATGTCATGGGTACTGATGTATTTAATTTGGAATAAAGTGCAATTTTGTCTATAGATTAAACTGATTCTTTGCAACACAAAAGGATTGAAGAGATACAAAAACCATTAAAATGTGTATATTTAACAATATATTATTTAAAATTAAATGTTTTATGGTAAAAGGATATTTATTTCTCACGTTGACTTTACTGTAAAAACACTAAAAAATAGAAGGTAAAATTCATATGTTAAGAACAAAAATGGTCTATCTGTATTAAAGATGAGTTGCCTTCAAGGTGCTTCTAGAGACAGGCCATCTTGGGATTTCTTTTTGTTAACTCATGGTTCCGTGCCGTTCCATGTACTGCAGAATTTTCCCTCTTACCAGAAAGAAGAAAAACTAGCAAGCTGTTAGCAGAACAATGGATGATTAAGAAAGATGCAGGTCATATTTTGTTCCTTCATGTCCAAACTTCAAAATCATTCATTTTTACCAAGCTCTCTTGCCTCAGGGAGTGGACTAATTATTTCTGATCTTAAATTACCACTATGTTGCTATCACCTTAACCCACAAATACTATTTTAATAAAGTTTTCAGAACATGATGCCAAATAACTATTTCTTTATCCATTTTCATTTGGATATCTTTGTTTCTGTATTAAATTCATAAAGAAAAATTAAGACAAGTTGCACTCAGATCAATTAATTAAATCTATTTTTAAGTGGCACTTAACTAAAGGAACATCTCAATTTCTTCTTTATTTTTGGTTCAGAGTCTATAATATTTTTGTGCAATTACTTTCAACTCTGCATACTTTGCAGGTTAAAAGAAGACCTACTCTAACTCTAGTTATACAAATATAATATTAAATTTTAAATGATCTGTAACACTGAGATTTGTTAAAAGCATCTACAGATATTTGTGAATACTGAATATTTTATTTTTCCTCTTTTTTTTTGCATTATTTTACTGATATGACATTCATTTGTTATTTTTGTCACAGTCTACGGAAGGGATTCTCTTTTTTCTGATTTCTCTCACTTATCACTTCATCCTGCAGTAAGTGCTCATAGATTTCTGAATACAAGAGGTTGAAAGCTCTGAAGACAATGAGGAACACTCATTTATTTATTTATTTATGCATAGATCCCTGTACACATTAGTTTGGCATTTAGACTACAACTGGTAGTATTCCTGTTGGCAGCAGAGATGTAAATATCAGTGTAAATATCTCATCTCTTGTTTTTAACATGAAATATAAACATCCTTTTAATTAAATAACTTGACTCTGACTATCCTGTTATAAACTTCTTGATCAGTAAAACGTAAATAAGGAATGATATTCACAACCAATTTTGACATAGTAAAACTTGCAGAAAAGGAAGGCATAAAATTATTGATACTATCAAGTAAGAGATATTATATATGCTCCAAGTCTAACCTCTAGGTTTAGAGTCTTCTTTATAATCAGCAGAATCACCGGAGTGTCTCTCAGAGGATTGATTGTTTTCAGGCAGAGGCTGCTCATCATGATCTTCAACTTCTGTAGGCACAAGTATAGTCATGAATAACTTTAGCAACACAATTCAGGGATGATGGCAGCACTACAGAAATAAAAAGTATTTTCAGATCATTCTGCAAAATCTATATATAACCACCAGCAAACAAGAAGTGCTCAGGTACTCAACATTGTCCCAGACATATTTTGAGAACAACTACCGTATCATATATGACATATGACATCTTAATGACAGTATAGCTATATTAACCCAATATCCTTCAGCCTTTAATTCACTGCAAGAGACACAAAGAGAATAAGTATTCTTTCTGTTTCATGACTATGAAGACCATAAAACACTGCTCAAAACCTGAACAAACTATTTCTACGAAGTTGGTATCACTTCAAAACTGCTCTGAAATCTGTCATGTAAGTAATCCCCTGCCTGCTGATGAATAAATTTTCCTTGTGCGTGTGCAGGGGGGTTGGACTAGACGACCTCTAGCGATCCCTTCCAACCTTAAGCATTCTATGATTCTATAAAACATTGCAGGAAAGAAATACTCCAAGTTTTACCTTAAGAAAACTGGAACAAACTTACAGATCTATCTGAAATTGTGTAACTCTTCTAAAATGCCTGAAATATGTCATATAACCCTTACCTGGTATAACAGATACATACTTGTGCTACTGAAAAAACAATTTTAAACATTTGGACCTCCCGATAACAACTTGAGCTCAAAATAATTGTTTGAGAGGAACAATTAGTGGAAAAGGGAAAGAAGATGCAGGGCTGCAATTTCTACCTAGACACTACAGGCAAGAGCTACTAAACTCATTTTTTTATATGCTTTCACTAGACACAGCACTGAAACATAGCTTCCTAACTTATTAAATATTTTTGAAAAATTCATCCAGAATCTCTTTCTCCACATACTTTCGAACTCATTAAGAGATATGAAGATGGCCAAGTATCTTCCTCATTAATGGGACCTTTTTCTTTTAAACACATAAATATTATGAATTTGAATATGTTCAATCCCAAAGCAGTTACTATGACTTCAGTGTTCTACTGAGATCTCAAAAATTGCAATTACTAAAATGAATATTTATTTTATAAGACATAAAAAGAACATGATTAAGGTTCTGGAGTATATTTTCAAGTTTTCATTTTTATACCACAACTGCCATAATAAAAAAAAACCCCCATGATCATATAATTTGTTTATATTTTTGTACAAATCTATCATATGGGAAAAAGGCTGCAGTCAATGTGCCAGTGGTACTACATGTGAAATAAAACAGATGTCAGGCCAAGAACAGCATGACTGAAATGATTCAGTGAGTCATTTGGTTATGGAAATCAACTGTAGATGTAGGAAAACATGATTTCTTTAATCCTTTGAATAAGGACATGTTTATAGCACAAGTGTGCTATTACGTTTATCATTAATAGCTGTTATTTTGATATACTTAGAGCAACATAAATTAAAAATAAAAGCAAATTCACTATATCTGATACTGCCATCAGTATCAGATATAGTGGCTCCCTGGCCCTATGTATGGTTATAAGAAACATAATAGATGCCAGGCTGTATAAGAGACAGAGTACATAAGACATACCAGCAATATAAAACTTAAGCTTGGCTATATTCTTACTTGATAAAAACCACTATCTTATGATTGAGACAAAGATATTTCATTACCAGACCAAAAAACCAAAAAAAGTAGGAATTCTAACATGCACTTCAGTTTTCAGTTTCCTCTTAGGTGATATTTCAGGTTACCCTAGGGAAACTAGAAGGCCCGGTAGGAGAGGAAGAAGATCCTCTGAAGTTTCCCAGACTCATTTTTAGACAGAATCAGGCATATGTGTGTGGTAATTCATCCTGACAGCAGATCCAAATCAGACAGCAACATTCTTCTAAGAAACCAGGCAGTGATTAAAGAAGGAAAAAAAGGAAAATTCAGCCTTTCAACTTTTTTGACCACTGAGGTTCAAGGATGTTGAAACTAACTAGCTAGTTCTAGAATTAGATCCAGCAGACAGAACTGCCTGAGAAAGCAGACAGACAATATTTTGATCATTGGGAAGTTTTAAAGCAGTTAATAACCCACTTGGAAAAATTACTAGAGAGGATATACTAAATTTTGCCCTTCAGACTCATCCAAAAATGTCACAATTTAACACACATTTCTTTGGTAAGAGAACAAAGTCTTCAGTCCTATTCCAACAAATGCATAACAGATGGAACCTAAAGGCTTGTGAGAGAGTCATGAAGAGTTAAAAGTGTGTTGAGTAGATTTATGTGGAATTCTGAGGCTGTTTTTCATAGAAATTTCAAATGTAGTCTGAAAGTGACCTTGTCCTCCTGAAAACATTACATGAGGAGTATATGAAAGGTCTCTCCTTACTGTCTGAAAATCTCTAGTCCATAAAATTTAAGTATGGTTACTAAAACCACCCTTTTGGTGGTTTTCCATACAACCATATGAGAGAATCATACAAAGCCATGTAGAAGCATATGAGAGAACCATAAGGAGAAACATTATGAAATAGATTCAAGGGATGACACAAGTTATTTTACCTACAATGACAAAAGTACCGCATTCAACTTTGAAACAGCAATGACTTATTAATTGTTGAAAAACAACCAAAATACTGTGGTGTGAGGAAAGAATCAAATTACCTCCCACGGTATATGATATGCTAAAATAACAACTCAGTAGATCTTGACAGAACTAATTAATAGTTTCATGTATTTCATGATCAACAGTCAATAAATAACTCAGTACAGTTGGAACACAAGAGTCCATGGCTCAACATGAGTTGGTGATCAACAGTGAGAGATTTCTGATAACTATAGAGAAAGAGTTTAACAATCTATTAAGAACGGTACAGAAATTAGTGAATGAATCAGTCAAGGGACCAAATGCATGCAATATAAAATCATTTCTTCTAGATACTGAATATAAAAAGAAATTCAAAACTAAAATCTGCTTAAAAATCAGGTTGCTAAACAGTTTGAAACACATCAGAAGATAAAGTATAGGTCAAATGGTACTTGCTTTCACCTCTCTCTTCAGCAGTCTCTAGAGATTTTTCCTCTTCCTCTAGTTTCAGTATTTCTTGAATTTCTCTTCTATAATTAGAAGATTATTCATTTTAGGATTTATAGAGATACTATTGAAGCAAGCGACAAATATATTAAGAGTAAGAAAAGATACGGAAAAAACACTGTTGAGAATTGAAATATAATTTGGTTTGTATCACGAACACATATTAGCTAGAAAATCTTCTGTCACCAAAGACTGTTCTAAGTGAGATATTTCTCAGATTAATATACATTGGATTATTTCAAATACATCAGAAACACACTTAATATACTTTTCTGTATGCTTATGTTGATTGATATAGTCTATCCTTAAAGTAAGGCTAAATTTTTTGAGAGCATTTTAAACATTCTGGTATTTTCTGTATTTTACCTTTCTTGTTCTTCTTCTTCTTTCTCTTTTAATGCTTCTTCTGTTAGTCTTTTCAAAATCTTAGCATTAATTTCATCCTTATTTGCTAAGTACAGTCTGTGTAGTAAACAAGTTCCTGTAATAAAGTTATAAAACAATACTAGATTTTATACAGCTGCATAAAATTAAAATTGAGATATGAAAATGATTTAAATACCATTACATCTTACATTTTCTTTGCATGGTCTATTACTCTGGCATTTATTCTGTGTGTTTGCATATAAAGAAAACTGAACAAACAAAATTTGAATAAAATATAAGACTATACATATCTATATTGCTGCAGAAGGTTGACTACATGGAACTCTGTGGATTTATATACTTTGGCAAATAGTTTTATAATATATGGCTTTTTTGGCTGAACTCTGTTTACAGCAGTGGAATTATATGAATTTAGGCTAACTCAGGGAGTGGAGTAGAAAGCAATGACTCAGGGCTGTGAAAATGTAAATTACATAACAACAACATTATTTTGTGAAGTGTGTGAATCAATTAACAAAATTGGCACACACAGCCATAAGACAAAAGCTACACCTTTAGCCACTCCTTAAAGCAGATATTATAATCTTGCCTCCTCCGCCTTACCTTACTCATCTCCATCCTCATTCTTCCCTTACCTCATGTGGTCATTGTAATCAACTCATATAAAATATATTTTTATCTGTAATTGAGCTGATAAACAAGTTACTTAACTGCTAGGAACACTGAGCTGCTGTTGATTGAAGGCAGAGGATAATTTTGTGGGAATAATACAGATTTTTTTGATTCTTTTGAATAATATAGTTTTGAAAGAGGAAAGCTGAATGGAGGGAATTTTTTCTAAATACAGTTTGTAAAGAAGTAATTTTAGATAATTCTGCCTAGGTATTCTTCTGCAAGAAAAGGTATAAGAGTTTTCAGTGGATCTGCCTAGTGGACCAGATGTCCACTTCTCTATCACGTGCTTTCTCAGAGTGCTACAAAAAACAGTGATAAATTGGTTGGTTTTTTATTTGTTTTCTTGTTTGTTTTTGTATTGATTTACTATGTGCAAATTTATGCTTTTTTTTTTTTTTTTAATTGATCTACTTGGGTGCCACCAGTGTTTAATTATTCAAAGGATCTGACATTGTTTTATCTGATGAAAGATTTCTGTGCTACTTGACCAAGTTAATTGCATAACATTCTTATAAGCAAGCTCAGGAAGTGTATCATAGCTGAGAGGACAGTGAGGTGGACTGAGAACTGGCTGAATGGCAGAACTCAGTGGGTTGTAATCAGTCATGCAGAGCCCATTTGCAAATCTGAGCCAGTGGTATCACTGGGTTCACTGTTCTTCAACTTATTCATCTATGGCCTAGATGAAGCACAGGGGCCTGAACATAGGGAACCTCACGCTTCAGGACAGATTGCAAGTTGACCTGCTAAAAAGCAGCTCTACAGAGAAGGATGTCCAGGTGGACAAGTTGACTACACAGTTGACTACCAGCCATGTGCCCTTGTGGCCAAGAAGGCCAATGGGATCCTGGCCTGCCTCAGGAGGAGCGTTGCCAGCAGGTCAAAGGAGGGGATCCTGCCCTTCTGCTCAGCCCTGGTGAGGCTGTACCTGGAGTACTGGGTGCAGTTCTGGGCTCCCCAGTACAAGTGGGACCTGGAGCTACTGAAGAGAGTTCAGTGTAGAGCTACAAAGACGATCAGGGGACTGGAGAATGTGAGGAAAGCCCGAGAGCTGCGCCTGTTTATCCTGGAGAAAAGAAGGCTGAAAGATCTCGTGCACAAATACTTTAGGGGAGGATGTCAAGAAGATGGGGCCAAACGCTTTTCAGCGGTGCTCAATAACTTAGTGTATAATTTTCTTATAATCCCAAATAAAGGAAAATGGGAATAGCAGTTTTCCTTTCAAGCTTAAAATCAACTTATACATAAGGCCAAGTAGGTTGCAATTAATAAAGCAGTATTTATTAATATGTGATAAAAAACTGTAAAAATCTTACAAACAGAAGCTCCATTAGGGCTGTGAGATTTGCACAAGATTACAAGATTTAAGTTTTCCTGAAGGATGGAAAGGTGGAAAGGCTTATATTTACACTTTAAAGGTCCTGTCTGCTCTCTGATTTGAGAAGCATAGATGATTGAGTGGAAGATATGACTACCAAGAGCGTAAACCAGATTGTTTAGATGATAATATGTAATACAGAACTATGTTTTCGCAAACTAGTGGCAATGGCAGAGAGGTGTACACTGCAGGAAGGAAGTACATAATTTGAAAGCCCTAAAGAGGTATTCATTTGGAAGTCTCTGCTATGGATGTCAAGTTCTTTCCTTCCTAAAAGAAAAAAAAGGCAGTTCTGACTGACCACTTCAACATAGTTCCCTTGAGGATTCCTGAAGTGTTTGATATAGAATAAAACTTTTCAGGAACTATGAGGCATACTTGTCTTTTGTTCAGGTAATTTTCTAATTTGTTAGCTCCTGGGAAGTGAACAGACATAATTTTGATAGTCTATATTTCACTCAGTCTTTTTCCTACAGAAGTGACTACATTTGACTCTGTTTTTTCCTTAGTACTCTGTACTACCATTACATTACAACATTCCGGTTTCATGAATTAAAGTCGCTTTTGTCGCTGTGGGAAAAGACAAGGTACAGTGCCCCAAAAAACTTTTTTTTTTTTTTTTTTTTGGACATTAAGAAGTTCTTATATTTTCCGGAAAGGGAAGATCAGACATGGAAACACAATTTAAATGTGTCCTGAAGTTGTTTTTGGAAGCATCTGAGACAAGATCTTCTTGAATGATAGGAACATACAGTGTCATTTCTGACAAATGCTCCAGACATATTTTGAAGGCTCTGAGCTGAGGATGTTTAAGATGTTACAACATTTCGTAAAGTTATGTGACCAGCTAGTTTTGGGCACTGCAGCTTAGTTGAGGATGATTTTGTAAGGCTGAAGTCAGATTCTGAAAATCTTGATTTGATTTGCTTTGCTGAGGTTGATTTTTATGTTTGGGGACAAGGAGTTGAAAAGCTGTCTGGACTGATTCTAATGTCAAGCAGTTACTGACCTATCTTGAACTGCCCAGGTAAAACTCAGATATGTCGCTCCCTTATTTTATGGCAATCTCTAGTGCTAAAAGACTTTTTGATAATGATCTTGGGTTGAACAGGTAGTGATTATAAATTGCCAAAAGGCAATGAAACTTGCTAAACTTGTGAAAGACACAATTTGACAAAGAAAACTTTTAACAATGTATGAATGGTACTAGGTATGAAAAACTAAACACAATCTTCTTGCTTGAAATGCTGAAGCAAAAATCCCTTCCTTTGAATTTATGGCTAATAAGCTGTTGTTTCCAGCTGATAGGAAGTTGCTCAGCAATTTTTTTCTCCTAAGGATGGGGGAAGACACCTACATGCAAATATCTTGCCATCTCCTCACTCCTGCCTTTTTTTAAGCAGAGAAGGTTCATGCCTATATCTGTGTTTACAGCAGGGAAAACCAATGCACAAGCAGGGAAATTTGACTATTGCAAGGTAGTCACCAGCCATACACAGAATACAAGGATCCAGAAATACAATAGTCCAGTATTATTTACTAATACTGCTGATTATAAATAGCTGCCTGTATGAATTTCTCTATGGCTTTTACAAAGCGTTCCTGTTTTTATTCTGTTTTCTTCATCTGAATTTCAAGAAATGTAGGGTACCTTCATAGATTCAGTATATCTTTCTGTTCACTTTCTATATACCCTCTAGCTTTACAAATGGGACATAAACACTGATTTTTCTTGCAATTGTACTTTATACACAGATATAAAAATAGACAAGAGAAAAGATTTAAGTTTCATTAGTGTGCATTTACTAACCATTTTTTTCCGTATTCTGCAGACAGACAACAGTGTCAGGTAAAAGTCCTTTTTCTGATAACGCTGACCAGTGATCTACTGACAGAGGATAGTTATCCACTACCCATCCTCCTTTTTCTGGAGCACCAGGAAATCTGTCTTTGTTATTCTTTGTGAGCTGTTATAAGAAGTTGGAGTCAGTAATATAAAAGAATAACACAGTCTGTGAGCTGTTTACAAAGGTTGCACATAAGACATTTATATATTTACATGCCTTAATGAAATTAAAAAAACCACCAGTATGGTCCTCTCTCTTTGTTTAAAATGTTTTTAAGGTTGCCTACAAAGAATTTAGGTTTCAGTCTTGAGATTTACCAATCAGTGAGCAAGTTTAAAACAATCCAAGATTCTTTGATTAGTCTTCAAATACAATTCTTTCCTTGAACATTTATATCTGCTGTTGAGCAATATGACCAAACTGATGAAAAATACACCAACACTTTTTTATGAAAAAATAATTTCTTAGCACTCATTCTGAGATATATTATTATTATGTAACAAGATTCCCAAGTTCAAGCTAGACAAATTTATATAATAAATTAGATACTTTTTCAAGTGAGAAAGTGTTGAATGTGTTGTGTAAAACGAGCCTCACTAAGGTACAGCAAAGATTCATATAGCTTGACAAGGTACAGCAAAGATTCATATAGCTTGATAACCTATCTTTAAAAAGTGACTAAGAGTATAAGAGTAGGGCAAGCAAACAGTGAATCTTCCCTCCGATAATTCTCCCAGCCTTTAATAGCCTGTAGCTTTAATAGCAAGTAGACTTTGTGAAACAAAAATAGCTTGTACGTATATAGAATTCCTGAATAGATTTGTATTTCAAGATATTATTTGGGCTCTCCTCAATCCTATGGAAACTTTTACGTTATATGACGTATACCAGACTGACCAAAGAGAAAAAAAAAAACAATATTTATTGATAATAGACAACAGTTACGTGGTGCTCTTAGAAAGCGCTTTGTCACTTGTAGTTTTACCTCTGCAATAGCTCCTTCTAATACTTCAGTGTATATTTCAGGTGACAGTGTAATTTCAGATTCTGATGCACTTTCTACAGCTTCTTCTGCCATTGCTTGAACTTCTGGATGGTCAGAAGTTATCTCTGGCATTCCTAGAAATGATTCTTTTGCTGCAGTTTAAAAAATAAAAATAAAAAATACACCATATTTTTATATAATTTCTTTTAAACTCTTCACAAATGTCTTTGCTATTTCATTCAAAAGAAAAATAAAACAAAATAAAAAACCTGTAAAATGTAAGACTATGAACTATAAATGAAATGCTGTTTCAATATTGTTTCACCTGCAGCATCTCAGAGGTTCTTGCAGGACCCTAAATGAAAAGGTTGATCAGATTAATTTAAAAAATAATAGAAATCATAGTTCAAGATAATGTATCATTTACAATCAAGAAACCTGCATTCTCTGGACTGCATAAATCACTCTCATTCATATTTGATCATTAATTGCTGATGCAAGGTATTGTAATTGCTCAGTATTGTTCAGGGAACATTCAGAGTTAGTTCACTATTTACATACTAATTTTATAAAATAATAGTATAGTTCAGTGAAGAATTGATTATAGCAATTGCAAAATTTATTTTGTGAAGAATATAATTTGGAAAAAATGTCATCCTATGCATTTTTTTTTGCACAAAAATAAACCGACTCAAGAGACTTTCTTCATGTTATATTTACTTGGATTTTATCCATATTTCCTTGTCCTTTTCTTCAAGCTAAACTCCACTCTTTTACTATGCTCTTATATGCAATACACCAGAGCATTAATTAAGAGTATAGTTATTTAAATTTTTAAGTAATTCTCCACCTCAAACTTCATTTTTTAAAACCTTGAGCACTTGTCCTGGCTAATTAAAACTTAGCACACTTTTAAGTTCCTCCTATTACTGTGGCAAAAACTCCTATTCCTGAATTCAGATCCTCTTTTCACTTATGTCTTCTGTTTATGTGTGAACTAACACATTCTCTACTTACTGATTTAAAACTGTTTAAACAATCTTATGCTATAAAAAGATATACAAATGAAAATACCATACTTTTCATCAAAACACATGTTCAGCTCCTATACAAACAGAAGGAATTTTTCTTTCCTCATACAGAGGCATAGTATTAATGGGTTAAATATCCCAGCTATCTGTCAGTGACAAAATTCGCAATTTCATTTTATATTTCTTGAAAATATCAGTAAGAAGGAAAAAAAAGTTTAGCTTAAAATAGTACTACAAATTCCAGTTCCAGCCCTTCAGCACTGTAACCGGCTGCCCAGAAAGGTTGTGGATTCTCCTCCTTTGGAGATCTTCATCACCTTCTTGGACACAATCCTGTGCCACGTGCTCTAGGTGACCCGGCGTGTGCAGTGGGGTTGGACTAGATGACCTCTAAAGGTCCTTTCCAACCTTAAGGATTCTATGATTCTATAAGTGCAAGTGGCACAAAGAAGATCATCGTTCTTCTATTTAATTTGTAAGGCACTCTGAAGACATGGAATGGCATGCTTAGAACAGCTAAGGTTTACTTTTTACCTTCTTGGCTCGTGTCAGATTTTACAACAGTAAGATTCTCTTTCAAGTCTATTCCTTCTCCAGATTTAACAGTTTCTTCAGAGCCATCTGCTTCTTTATCACTAGTAAGTTCTTGGAAATCTGCTGTAGCTGTGAAAACATTAAATTGATAGAAAACTAGATCAGTAAAATTCTTTTTATACAAATACTCCACCACAAAATCTGACTAAAACAGCTACATCTCAGCCTTCACCTCTCCATCCACAACCTCACAGTCTATACGATCCCCCAACACACATTCTGGGCACTCTCCCATCACTTGTAACAAGCAAGATCAGTAGACATTGGCCTGCGAGAAACAAATGGCTCTACCTGTGTCTGTATTTATTTAGGCTGCCTGCTTGAACTTTAGTAAAGCTTTTGACACCATCTCTCAAAACACCTTCATAGGCAACTAATGAAGTACAAGCTGTGAGAGCAGACAGTGAGGTGCACGAAGAACTCATTCTCGGTGCCTAGCGATAGGAAAAGGGGCAACAGGCACAAACTGAAACACAGGAAGGTCCTTCTGAACATTAGTAAGAACTTTTTTACTGTGAGGGGTACAAAGCACTGGAACAAGTTTCCCAGAGAGTCTCCATCCTTGGAGATGTTTAAAAATACAGGATCTTGGGAGGCCTACTCTAGACGACTCCGCTTGAGCAGAGTGGTTGGATTTGATTATCTACAGCTTGTCCCTCCTTAACCTCACCATCTGTGATTCTGAATTATTAGTGCTTGCAAAAGGAGCTTATAAAGCTTCCTCACATGCTTGTGACCCTCAGCTCCGGAATATTCATACTTAATAATCTCAAAATTATTTATGCTTAATAATATACTTAATAATCTCAAAAGCATTGAGTTCTGGGCAAGCTCCAGAAGAGTGGCATAGATGAATGGACAGTGAGGTGGATTAGGAACTGGCTGAATGACAGGGCCCAGAGAGTGGTAATCAGCGGTGCCGAGTCCAGCTGGAGGCCTGTGGTTAGTGGTGTCCCCCAGGGCTCAGTCCTCGGTCCGGTCCTGTTCAATTTATTCATTAACGACCTGGATGAAGGGATGGAGTGCTCCCTCAGCAAGTTTGCTGATGATACCAAACTGGGAAGAACAGCTGATAGCCCTGAGGGCTGCGCTGCCATCCAGAGGGACCTGGACAGACTGGACAACGGGGCGGTGAGAAACCTCATGAAGTTCAACAAGGGCAAGTGCAGGGTCCTGCACCTGGGGAGGAATAACCCTAGACATGCCTACAGGCTGGGGACCGACCTCCTGGAGAGCAGCCCCGCAGAGAGGGACCTGAGCGTCATGGTGGACGACAAGTTGACCATGAGGCAGCAGTGTGCCCTCGTGGCCAAGAAGGCCAATGGGATCCTGGGGTGCATTAAGAAGAGCGTCTCCAGCAGGTTGAGGGAGGTGATTCTGCCCCTCTACTCAGCCCTGATGAGGCCGCACCTCGAGTACTGTGTGCAGTTCTGGGCTCCCCAGTGCAGGAGGGATGTGGAGCTGCTAGAGAGAGTCCAGTGCAGGGCCACAAAGATGATTAGGGGCCTGGAACATCTGCCCTATGAGGAAAGGCTGAGAGAGCTGGGCCTCTTCAGCCTGGAGAACAGAAGACTGAGAGAGGACCTGATTAATGTATATAAATATCTCAAGACAGGGAGTGAGGAGGATGGGGCTGGCCTCTTCTCAGTGGTGGCCAGTGATAGAACTAGGGGAAACAGCCACAAATTGAGGCACCAAAAGTTCTACACGAACTTGAGAAAGAATTTCTTAACAGTGAGGGTGACAGAGCCCTGGAACAGGCTGCCCAGAGAGGTGGTGGAGTCTCCTTCTCTGGAGATCTTCAAAACCCGCTTGGACACCACCCTGTGCCACATGCTCTAGGGGACCCTGTGTGTTCAGCGGGGTTGGACTAGATGATGTCTAGAGGTCCCTTCCAACCTTAAGCATTCTATGATTCTGCTCAGCTATTGCTGAGCATTCATTTCATGATCTTTTAGTTCAAATTTAACATATAATACCAGTAACAGCTTCTGCAGTATTTTAAAACAGTATAGAACATTCACAAGTGAAAGCAATTGTTTCAGTTAAATAAAGAAAAAGCAAACAATACAGCTTCAAAGACTATGGAACACCTTAATCACCTTGTTCTTGTGGCCCCTCTTCTAATTCAAATCTAGCTTTCTCTGCTTTTGGGGGTGTTTTTATTGTATCCTTTTGCATCATAATTTTTTTTTCTCTTGCTTCTTCCATGTGAGGTTGAATTAGTTTGGCAATGTCAAGAACCTTGTGAAGTTATTTGAAAAAGAAAAAAAAAAGCACAGAAGAGACATACAGCACCTGATCCAAAAGTTGTACAGTAAAATGAGTTTGAAAAAGCTCCACATATTTCAGAAAAAAAGTTATAGTTCAAGCATAGTTGTGTACAAAGTAATTTCCTATTTCTAATGCAATTTAACTTTTCCAGATACAACAGATACTTATCATATTCTTATGTTAAGACATGTAAGGTTGACAAATAAATGTCTATATCTCACACACGGGAGAAATGAGACTTTTCTACGAGTGAATTTAACTGAATTAGTATATTTCTTTTGTAATATTTCCACTTACAATGTGTATGTTAATGATCCACCATGAGTCTAACCGACTCTAGGGCCTCAGCTGATCCCCTTGTTAAAGAAAGGCATTTATATACTCACCTTTCCATGGTATTTGCTTGCAATTAAATTACAAACAGTTGTTCTTCCAGACAATGGGGGACCAAATACTAGCACTTTACAAGGAGGAAGTGGCATTGGTGGTAACAAGTAAGGCCGTGGATTCAACATAAATGCCTTCAATGCCTCTGGGGAGGATAGCACATACATTTTACCTAGAAAACTTAAAACAACAACAAAAAAAAAAGGTCTGCAACTATAGACAGTTATCTTATGAGATGGAAATAAGAATAAGCCATTCCAAACTGCACTAACCTGACAGCCAAGTCTGGTATCCCCATTACAATATCGCCCTCCTTAAGAGCCACAGGACATGCTTGTCCCCACCTGCTTCTACGCCATCGGAATCTGTTTGCAATCAGTTTGCAAGATGAGAGAATCCGGAAAAGTTCATCCTCCTTATTAAAACAGTAAAAATAAAATGTATGTCTATTTTTTCTAAATGTTATGTTATAACAATAATATGTTATGTAACTTAGTTTTTTTTAATATTCTGCCAGAAAAAATATAATAAAACTTTGTGGGTTTTTTTCAGATTTTTTTTTTCAAATGAAATAAATATAAACATATAGCAGAAATATATATATATATATTTAATCATTTTATATTTTATATATATATATATAAAGATTAAATTTTAGGAAAAAAAAATACACTTACATTTTCCAGTCCCTCTAATGTTTCTTCTTGCTGACTTTGAAGTCTAGTTATAGGAGCTGCATTTTGAACACCCATAGATTGAAGTCGGGATACCACTGACTGAAGAGAAAACAACTCTTGACTAAGTACCAACCCAAACTGCTCTTGTGATATGAGAGGACTACAAATGTTTTTGTTTTTGTTATTACTTACTTATTATTTGTATAATGGCCACATACACACTAAGGCCCAAATTTTAGCTGGAGCCATGTTTGTTATTCAGCTCCTTTGAGCTCTTTGGTAGATCAAGACAGCACAAAATGATGAATCAAAACCTTCACAGTTCTGTCCTCATATGCTGAGAATCCCTAGCCCTCCAAAAGGATAGACTGAAGGATTCTCTCCCACTAAGCAGAGGAATTATTCAGATGAACTCCACTTTGTGGAGCTAGGCCTGGAAAAGCTGGGGATGGGAAATGTCTCCAGATCAGATTCCTATGCAGATCTGACAATACAACTTTGAGATGTTTGTTTTTAAAAGTATTTAAATGAGAAATCTGCTAAAGAGAATCAGGTGATATTATATTTAACTGAAATGTTTCTTAAATACAATTTTACTTGATTGCAAGTATTTTTAAAATGAAAAAGCCACTTTTGTCACAACCAGGCTAGCTTCACAACATGTCTTTGCCTTACTAACAGGTAAAATGGTTGGACTCACTACACACCTATATTGTCTTTAGTATAAATCTGCTGTGATGCTGACAAACAGATCATAAAGAATGAAATTTTGTCTTTCAGCAGTTATGTCTTTCATCTCTGCAAAAATGTTTTTTGTGTTTGTTGCTTTTTTAATTATTTTTATGTGCATATAGGACTATTCTTGATAATAAAACTAACTGTAAAATTAAATACTTGCAAAATTGTAACAGATTCAATTCCTTTCCAACAAGAGAGAGAAATGTCCAGGGGGCAGCTCACTTTCTACATTATCAAAGACAATCTCTTGCTTCTCCTTTTCCAAACCCATACTTTCTGATCTAATAGAAAATTCCTTATTTCTGAGATAGAGGGAGAGATTATCTTCAAAATGTATTATTGTGATTTTTAATATGCAGAATGATTTGCTACGTCATGAGCTAAATATTTAGATACAAAGGCTAGAAAACAATAGGAAAAAAATCTATTTCACTGTAAAGCAGGATCACTGTGTTATTTAACTGTAAATGTTTCTTTAAATATTGTAATTATTATAAATATTTCTTCACTATAAATATTTCTTCATTATTTCAGGCACCAACATATTAAACCAATTCAGTAAGCATCTCATTGAGAATGTTTTGATTTTGCATGTTAATACTGATATTTGACACCAATACAGGATATAAAGAACAAGAAATACATGGACATAGTACAAAAGAGGTTGTGGTCTGCCTGAGAATATGCTTGTGTAACATATAGGGAAACTTGGACTGGGTGGCATAGTATTCTTTTATATATTCTTTTATATATTCTTTTATATTCCTTATATTCTTTTAACATAACAACAAAAGCAGGCATTTCAAAGGTGATATTTTGAAATCAATGAGTTTTATATTCAACTTATGTTGCTGAGCAAAAAAAAAATAAAAAATTACAGAATTGAGAATTATTTTTTTAGTGGAAGTTCCTTAAGTTGGTATATAGTTTACTTACTGCAAAGAGATCATTTGGTTGCTTATTTCCATCCAGTTCAATAAGATATAGAGAATCTTGCTCAGCCATCAAGTCCTGTTTAAGAATGAAGATATATTTTTCAACTGAGTAAACAGTTAAACAGATAATGACATTCAAGTTTATTCTTTTCCTATAAATATCAAAAGCTGGACTCCTGTAGTCTACAAGCCTTCTTGTGGACAACCAATTTTCACTACACTGATCACTTATAAAATCACCTGCCAAGAAACTTCTATTTTAATAAGTGATCAATAAATACAAAGAGAATTACAAAATTACAAATAAAATGGGTTCAGAATTGAGATTAGAAAATTTAGGTCAAACCCAAAATAGCTACATAGATAACCTAGATAAAGTAGCATTTCATGTATGAATTCAACTTCAAATTGTGTACTTAATGTCAGTACTTAATTCTCTGGTGGGAAATGGTGATAATGTTAATTAACAGATATCTTGGAAATACCAGCCATGATATGAAAATTTTAATTTTGGTCCCAACTCTCTATTTCCATAAATTTGGAGCTATATATTTCATTTTTTTCTTATTGTCATTTTTTCTATAAGTAAATTATAGACTTTATTATAGACTATAGACATAATAGACTAAAATGGAGCTGCTATGTCAGTTGTCTCTGGGAGGGAATCAAGAACACCCCCTCCATTACTGAAAGATATTTGTCTAAACCCTAGTTTAGGCTAGGCTAGAGAAGTGACTTGGTTTAGGTTAGTGGAGGTGGCTTAACAACTTTCGTAGTAACTTATTCATTACTCTTGTGGACAAAGTACCTTTGCTAGCATCTTGTCTAAATATTCTACAATACAAATAAAATTATTTTTTCCTGTCTGTGGTAGGTAACAATTGATCACTTCTTTCTAATATTCTTCTACCCAGAAAGTAATAATTTGTTTGTGTCACTTACATACAGAATTACAGAATAATTAAGATTGGAAGGGACCTGTGCTTCAGTTTGTGGCCACTGCCTTTTATCCTGTCGCTGGCCACCACTTAAGGTATTTATATAAGATCACCTCCCAGCTTTCTGTTCTTCAAGCTGAACAAGCCTACCTCTCTCAGCCTTTCCTCATATGAGAAATGTTTTTCAAAATTCTTTCTACCTATCCCAGTCCAGTGCAAAGTCAACATTTGATAAGCCTTTTTTTTTAATATATATTTAATCTTCTAAACCTCTAACTGACATAAATTCCTGGGTTCATTCAATATTTCAGTGAACCACTAACTGCCCAAGCAAGATGTTTCAGCTATCAGTTTTCAAACTATTCCCAAATCCATGCTTTACTCTCTGTGATCCGAGGGCTGTAACGACCTCTTTTAAGTGTTTAAATATTCTTGTATCTGTGGTCACCATAGAAAGTTACTATATTTATCATACAATTAAATGGAGGCTTATGACATCAATGTGGCATATTTTCAAATAATTGTTACATTTTGTGTTTTGTGACCACTTTTCTTGAAACTTCAACATATCTAACACTGGAAAGAATGTAAAATTGCAGATTTTTTTTAAAAAAAGTAAAATTCTCTGTTCTTTGGGAAGCAGAGTGCAGCCAACTAGTCTACACTTGCAGCTATAGGCAAGTAACTCTCTCTTTCATTAGAGATGCTGTAGCAGCATTCATCCCTCAACAAGGGAGAAGGAAAGAACTGCAAGTATTCCAGATCATCCTATAAACCTTGGGCAAGTGGTTATTAAAAGAAAGGAAGACAGATAGAGGGCAGAAAATCAAGTTCTACACCTAGAGAGAAAAACAATCAAGTAGAAAGCTGAAGAAATTAAACTGAAGATAAACCAACGTATGGGCTAGTTATTGGGTATATAAAACTGCAGGCAATGAAGCAAGTGAAGAAGGGAAACCTGTTGGAATAAACATGAAAAGTGGATTTCTTAGAGGACTGCATGCTAAATGGACTCTACTAATAGTTATGATGTGTTTCAAATGTGTCACTTCCTAGGTTCAGCAAAATATTACTAGTGTATTTCTATTTTAAAACTCAAAATGGATTATTTTATCTTGACTCTAGACTACCAATAACACCCACAAATGATAGCTATATCATTCATTTCAGTATAAATTTCAAAACCTGCATGTATGTTGGACCATGACATGTGTCCACGTCTATAAAATAAATCTTACTTTCGAAGAAAGTATGGAAATGGAGTAAGATATTTTAAACAATCTTCTCTTATGCAACATTTTGCAATATTTTGCTTTTTCTTACTTCCAAAGGGCGGAGCATTATGTCCCTGTATATCCTAACTCTTTCCTCTGCATTTTCATGAATATCTTCAGGCCTCTGAACTAACTCAGGTAAAATTCTCGACATTTCAAATGGATCTTCTGCAGTCTGAAGAAAAAAATTAAATATTTCAAAAATACAGAAACAAAATAATGTACTAAACTAAATTTTGTCTGTACTCAAAAACTGATAGAGTAGCTTCCCAGAAAACTACTACAATGAGAATTAGCTAGCCAATGGAGATCCTTGTTCTGATGAAGCGCCCTTGCTGGGAACTGAAAGAAATGCGCCTGGAACTTGCATTGATAAGTCTTTGGCCAACTTCATAAACCAGTGCAACCCAACAAACACGAAACTAAAATATGAAAAAAACCTATAACCAAATCTATAACCATTGCATTTTAACACCAAAACAAGTTATCATCCCACAAATATTAGTAAAAACATGCTATAACAATTGAAATTAAGAACTTCCATATTTGTTTCACCCCAAATTCACTTTGGCTTGATATCCTATCCCCAAACTTGTCTAATGAGAGATGTTTATACAGAATAGAGAACAGGACAATACAGAGTCACCTTCTTCTGATACTCTTTCAACTTACAGCAACAGTTTAATATCTTCTAAGGTAACGGCTGAATCCAGGACTAAGTACACAACAGCCATGACCTGCTGCCATTTAAAAAACTATTTAAGCGTTATCTCAAATCTCTTTAGTGGAATAGAATTCAAATTAGATTACAAGTTGTTACCACTTCTTCTTCCTGCTCTTCCTGTTCTTCTTCACTCTCCTCTTTACGCTCATCTTTCATTTTCTTGAGTTTTTCAATAACGTTAGGATCCCACTGCTGCTTCTGATATAGCTGCCCCGAATCAGGGTGCTGTCTTTGTCCAGACAATCTTTTGCATAAGTCAAAGTCTGAACACTAGCAAGGAATAATTAAAAGGAAATCCCGTGTTTATCATGGTGCTATAATAACACTAAATTCTTCCTTAAACTGCAGAATATGGGGGGCTGTTTGGTAAATATTTGGATTCATAAACATCTTCTTAACAACCTTCAAGGTAAATATGAAACTTTCAACAGTAGCAAAGCGACTCAGTGCAAACAAAGGCTTAATTACTTTCAGTTTTCTCCATCAACATTTTGTATTCCACATCAGGAGTGTAGCCACTGCTTATAAGCACATATGCAAGTATAGTTGATGGATAAAAGTGTTTTACAGATAGGCTTGTGATTACCCTTGCAATCCATTCCAAAGTGGTTTGGTCTTGAGCAAGTTGTTAATTTTACTGAGCGCCTGTGACCTCTCCCAGCCTGTATAATCACCCAAAAACACAGCAGCGCTGAATCAGAGGCTAAAGGCACTCAGCAGTTGGGAGCACTGCAAGATTAAGCACAGGTCTCTCTATGAAAAGACATTCATTCACAAGTCTAGTGTTACATTAAACACACATCAATTTGAATGTGATCTTAAGATGGATATTTTGAAATCCCATTATGGACTTTGAGAGGAGGGCACAAGAAACAATCATTGCCCCTTCTTAATCTCTACCCTCCAGACATATTGTGAGCAACCTAAGGTAAAAAGAAAATACTGGAGTTGTTAAATTCAGATTCAGACATAAGGGAAAAATTATTTCTACAGAGGAAAATAGAGTTATGACAGTTTGAAACTTAGTGAGTAAAATATAAAACAATTTGCTTTATAATTCATATACGTGAACATTTTTTTTTCTGAAATTGCATAACCAGACATGAAAGGGAGATTTACATGGATCCAGAATGGCATAGTGATCATAATATTTGAAGTTCTCTTTTTCTGAAAACCTCTCTCCTAATTTGTTTTAGAAACTCAGCCTGAGAGAAGTCAGAGATTCTAACTTCTACTAAAGTTATAGGAAATGCTCACTATTTTACATGATCAGTGTTTATAACATAATAATCTACTGTAATTCCATCCCACTATAAAAGAGAAAAATATTCTTAATCCTTGATAAATATTATACTCTAATGTACAAGGGAAAATATTATCTTTTGATTTATGCAGCATATTAGTTTCCTAATAACTAGAAATATGACTAACAAGCTATTAAAGGTGACATTACCTTAATATTAATCAGGAAATCTGGTTTTAGTTTTAGATTTTTTATTTTCTCTATTTGCTGTGTAATAGTCATATATTCCTCTGAGAGAGAAGGAAATCCACAGAGAACATAACCTGTCAAATAAATTTGGTTAAATATATCTTTTATAAGGTTATGTCAAATATACTGACTAGCTATATTCATCTCCTTTAAGTAAAATATCTACATAGTGGAACAATTCTTATCCATTTACACAATATGGTAAAAAAAAAAAAGAAAAAACTGTGCATTGATATCTACTCCAGATGAAATAACACGTAGGTGCACTGTATTCAGCTTAACATAGGACTCTCAAAGTCTGTTAACTTAATTAGGAAATTTAAAATTATAAGGACTATGGGGATTTTAAAATTCATACTCAGATTGCCTGCTTCGTGTGCTTAACATGGGCATTACAGCAACTAAAATAAGCTTCTAGTGACTATTTTTTTGCCACTACAAAGGCATTGTGAAAGGTATTGCAGAAATGGAGCCAAATTATGATATAGAGCACTTAAACTAGGATTTATATATATATTTATATATATATATGCACATATATATGTACAGCCTTCACTTCTCTGGACATTAAAGGGAGTCTGAACTCTTCCATGGCACATGCAGTATGCCTGCATGTTCACTTCTCTCAAAAGGAGGTGCTAAGCACAGAGGATGCCTAATGAGCCACCTAGCCAGACAAGCACCCACTCACTCATGATCCACAACGCTGAGTCCTCTTGGCACACAGACACCAACTATACATGGCAGACACGGTGGTAATAACACCTCATTCCTAGCATTAGAGTGCTTATCCTCAGGGATATCTGAACCCCTGGCTTCAAGTGGTCATGGTGAAAGACTGTGGTTGAAACCGTGGTCATGGTCTAGAAAAGATGTAAAAACTGTGGAAGAACGTAAGCAAGAGGGAGGATAATATTTAGTCATTCCTCTGTGGAATGAAAATCCTGGATTCCAAATTGTTGACACATTGAGAAAGTTTTAACTGATAGTGGGGTGTGGGTAGTCTTCACAGCCTCTGCTTGGCAATATGGCCCACGTAACTACAACTGACGTGATAAGACTGTGAGGGTAAACAGTGTATGTGAATAAATTACCCCAAACTGTCTGTTCTGAGCGGATTTTTGCCCCCAGTCTGATAACACTGCGGGGAAATAAGCAAGGATAAACTTTGCTTAAGACAACCATCAGTAATTTCTTTCCTACAATATCTTAAAATACAGATATGCTTGCTATTTCCCAGTCCTTCAGTACCTGTGTTATTTTATAGCGAAATACAACTTGACAAACAGCTCAACAGCTTCATAACTGACTCCTTGAGAGCTCTTAGAAATAAATTATGTTGTTATAACAAATTATTTTGATAAGTTTTTGGTAAGTATTTACTGACTTACATTTTTTGAATATTATTCTTTGTTCTAGCACTTCTAAATACCTCTGACACATCAATCTCCATCATTTTACATGTTTATTTCCTGAATCAGAACCCCTTATTTTGCATACTGTTTAGGAACACCTATTTTAAAGTCTCAAAAACAAAAATCAAAAATTTAGAAGTCCCAAACTTATCCTCTCATATATCTGTTTATAAAATCATCAGTGAAGAAATAATTACTAATGAGTTGATAAGTTTCTACCAAAAAGTTCTAAGTTCTTACATGTTCTAAGGATTGTGTTAAGATTATCGTGGCTGAACGAAGAGAGACCAGAATTTGAAAACACTTTACTAGAATTGTTTTTGGAGATGAGTTCTAGTTGGTAGGAACCATTTTGAGGATGCAGGTTGTTTTATTCCTTCTCACTTTGGGAGATCTGTTATACGCAAAATGACTTGGCTGCAGTAGCCAAAATTCTATGAACATAAGAGTCACATGTGCAGTCTCTTTCATCCTGCATATCAGGCATTCACTGTCTCACTGACACAGAGAGTGGTGACACCATCACCTCTTCCAGCTTTCATTAAAGTCCTGATCATACAGAGTAAGAGATTTGCATTTCTGTTGCTACAAGTTCCCTCAGACTTTGTTCCCTCACCAACTCTTCTTTGTCTTCTTACCCACTTCTCTGTCTTTTGCCTACTATTTTCAAAGTCTGGCTATGAGAGGCAAGGATGCATCTTTTACAAAACTGATGTGAGTCTGTCTCCAGAGAGGGAACAAAACTCATCATACCCAAAAGTTCATACAAATTTGCTAGTTCTCAGAAGAGACATGACATCACCTGGCACTATGCTTGTCTCTCTCTAAGAATGGAAAATTTCAATAAATGTCAGCACTGGAAAAATAAATAGTATTTTCTATTACCTGCTTTCCATTTAACTATCTGTTTCATCTTTAGGAAAAAGTTTCAGACACTAGCAAGAACTACATGTAGCATTAATTTCAACATGTTCCAGTTACAGCATCTTTTCTCAAAAGATGAAGTTTTGGTGATTGAATTAACTCTTCTAATTTAATAGAGAATAAATGAAGTTGCTAAACAAAGAAAAAACTTCATATTTTGCATTTTAAATGACTTGTCTTCCTTCTTTTTCAGTATGTTAAATCTTTAAAATATTTTTCCAGTAATTTTTTGTCATAGGAGTCAAGTCCAAGTTTCTGTATTTGAAATCCCAAATCTTTACCAACATTTAATATCGGCAAGTGAGAACCATAGAAGAATCACGGACAAATTCATTCTTTCAGAATTAATATAACATTGGATTAGCATGACATTTTTTGACTTCTTGTACATTAATTAATCCCTAAGCTGTAACTGGAGAGTATTCTCAGTTTATAGATATTCCACAGCCTGAGAAACACAAGAAAAGGTGTTACTATCTAACTGAAAATAAATAATATTAGAGCAGTAATGTAAGTGAACGGTGACAAATTCAAATTTTAGCAAGCATATTCTCAGACATTTAGGCTATAAATATACTTACCAAAATGAGCAACTTGTGGTGACTCAATCTTTTTCAGAATCATTTTTGTAACCAGTTCTTCAGAAACGTTTTGACCTCTAAACAACAGTTCTTGACACTTAAGTGGAATGCAAAGCACAGTCTTTTATATTGCATTTGAGTCAAGAATATGACAAAACTTTCCATTAGGTTAAGATAAGATTCTTTTACCTTAAGCCCATCTTCTGTTTCTTCACGAATATTCTCTTGGGTTACTTCTAAAGCTGAAGAAGTACATCAGACACAAATGAAATTAAAATAATTTAAAAATTCTGTAATTTATATGGAGATGTACATTCACAAACATAAACATACACATACATATATATACACATATGAGTGCGCATATAATTCCAAGAAAATTCTATGATGAAATAGGACAGACCAGCAAGCCAAACTATTTCTGAGCTAACAACCGCTATATTGAAGGCCATTATTTAGTTTTGTCCATCTAAAACTTCATGCCTTCTGGAAATATCCAGGTAGATTTTCTTTGAAAAAAATACACCTATAAATACTACAGATAGACGCATCAATTCACACCATATTTGCCTTACTGCTGAGATATATGGAGAGGAATATTTGAGCTTGAACACTTCCAAAAGGACAACTGTTCAAGCACACACAAAAAAATCTGCCTCAAAAATAACTTTTTTAAACCTACTCCCTATATAGTGTAATTATCTAAAATACCAAATACTATATTTGAGATCACTCAAATTCAAAGACTCGTCTTCTGTCCCTATGCATGGCATTGATGTGAAACAAACAAACAAACAAACACTTAGAAAATAAAATGACATCTTGTATTCTGATGAATGCATGGTGGGAACTTTTAACCACACCTTCCAAATGGGAAATTTTTGTTTTAGAAATTGGAATGTGCCAACTTCCATTCCTTCCTTTGTATTTGTACAAAAATACAAAGTACAATGTACTGCTACAAAAGCTAAGCCTTTGAGTTCTAGGTTTTGTCCCCATTGTGTTGCGCACTGTACAAACACAGAAAGTAAAGATTCTGTTGTTTATTCATAGTCTGTATCAGCAAACCTCGGTGCTCTCTGGACTACAGTGAGTTGGCTACATTTGAAGAGAAGGGTCAACTGCTTCAATGAAAAAAGATTATCTGGTCCTTCCCAGCAGTCTTTAAAGAATCATCATCAAGTCATTTGAATTAGAGGGAACAGAATGGATATTCTAAAATAAAAAATAAGAAATCAATTCAACAGTCTGAAAACAGAGTACCTTCTATGAAAGTGCATTTCCATATTTGTGCTAGTCTTCTAGCCAATGTTTTCTTCCCAGAACCCTTAAAATGAGAATACACATTTGATTAAAAGCAAAACATCATGAAGAAAAAAAAAATCTTTATCTTGTCAATGCAGTTTTCCTACTGCAGATAAAAAAGTACACCTTTAATCCTTTTTGGCAGTATTACTAAACTAAAGTTTTGAAAGGAAGAGTAAAATCATTAGTTGAATATTTTGAGGAGAAAAAAAAAACTTCTTATGAGGCATCTTACTGGCTTTCCAAGGACAACAAAGCAAGTGGGTTTGGACAACAGAAAGGATTTTTCAGCTTCATCTTCATCAAAGATGTCTGCAAAGGGCTGAGCTGTGTTTTTCTCCTGTGAAGCCATGAGTAATCTGAGAGAAACAAAAGCCTGTCACAAAACACATAGCAGTTTGCACACATGTGAACAACACACAGAAAGAGAGCCGAGAGATAATGTGCTCCAAGGGGAACTGCTTGGGAAGAAAGGCCATTCTCAGAAGGAAAAGCCTGTTCTGAACATACACAGCAAATCCATTACTATGGGAGGAGGAGGAGGAGGCGGCACTTCTAGAAAGCAAAGGATATCAGGATCACTCCAGGGTAATAAGGGCTTCCTCCCTTCTCTTTACTTTCTCTATTTTAGAATAAAAATCCCACTTCAGGACAAACAAAAACAAAAAAAAACCCACAGAAACTTCTGAAAACACTTTGAAAAATAACCCACCCTGGAACTTTAGGCACAAGAGCTTTACTAAAAGTTAAGGCGAGTAAAACTAAACAAATAAAAAGGAAAACAAAAAGAAAAAGACGACACGGCCCCCCTCCCCCGGCAGCCCCCCATCCCCTCACGCGGTTCCCGCGGCTCTTACGCTCAGCGGAGCGAGGTGGGGGAAGCGCGTAACGGCCCCGCGCGTTTGTGTATCTGCGTAACCACGGCAACCCGAAGTCCGGCCCATCGCCCCGCCCCTCCTCTTCGCCCCGCCCCTCGGGACCGCCCCGCCCCGCGTGCTGCCTTCCCGTGAATAGCGGTGGGGAGGCTGAGGAAGGGCCCCAAGGCGCCGCGTCCCCCGCGGGATGGTTCCGGGTGGTAGCAGGGGGAGGAGGATTTCGGAGCTGTCCCTGGTGCTGAGTCTAGGGGCAGCGCGCATAGTGGGGGCGGGCGCGCTGCCCACACACGACATGGCCGCTGTCGCCTCAGCGGGCGCGTGCGCGCTGCCGCGCGCGCCTGCGTAGTGAGGTGCCGGCGCTTCCCGGTGTGTGCGGCGTCTCCGGTGCTTGCTGCCCTCCGGGGTCCTGCGCGGCCGCCATGGCGCCCGCAGCCGCCCCCATGATCAGCTCTGTCCAGAAGCTGGTGCTGTACGAGACGCGGGCTGTAAGTAGCGCCTGCCCCGCCGCTCCCGCGCCGGGCCCGGGCAGCCGCCGCGGCGGAGCGGGAACGTCGCCGCTGCCGCCTGGGCCAGGCCGCCGCCTCACCTCTCGTGTGGCCGGCCAGAAAAACTGTTGGTTTCGTGTCTTGTTTTTGCCTTTGGTTTATGGTCACACCTCCAGAATAATCGGGAGACTCCCCTCTCCTCAAATGCTTGGAAAGTTATTGTGTTACTGCGTCATTGCTCTAAGACATATATCGAAAGCCTTAGTGCTTTAAGCATACACAGGCCTGTGGTTGAGGTGAGCGGTACGTGGCCCTGGAGCTGCTGTCACCGGGTGTGCTGCTTATTCCCGGGCGCTCCTTCTGTGCGGGCCAGGGAGTCAAAGCCAGATACTGAGGATGAGAACAGGTTGCAGGGGCGTTTACCTTTCTTGAGAGACTTGAGCTCTCCTCAGCCCAGTGGCTCCTGAAGCGGCTTCTTGCCTCTTTAGTCAGTCCTTCAGAATTTTTTGTTTTCCTTAGTATTCTGCTCCTGAAACCATAGGGATGTGCTGCTCAGAGTGCCTGTGCTAGGAGGGTGCCATGGGAAAAGAGGTCTGGAGGGCTAAGAGGGGTTTTTACTTTAGCCAGGGGATTAGTGTGCCAGCATGGGTGAAGCAGAGTCCTGTTTTCAGTGTAAATAACCTGTTGCTGTGTGTACAATCCCTTGCCCAGCAATAGAATTAGTTTGTGTAGTTTCATCCTATATTGATTTTAACTTAAGATAGTTTTAGATAGATTCATAGATACCATGATTTTCTCTTTAAATGCAACAGCTGGTTCTAATACTAAATAAGTTCAGGTGATACCTGAAGTGGTAACAGAGAGCTTTGTGCTGATTTGAGTGTAGCCTCATGAAAACAGGCAGACTGAAGGGAAGGCAGTCCAGGCTAGTTCCCACTATAAAGAGGAGTGAATTGTTGCACCGGTTCTGTCAGGGGATTTGTGTAGTAGATTAATTCCAGCTGAGCTGCATGTGAAATGGAGAAGAAAGAGAAACACACAGATTTATTGGTACTAGTAAGTAGAAGAATTGATCTTACTCTCGGTTTCCAGAATGTTACTTTTTCCTGTACATATATCTAAAAGTGTTTGGACGATACCTTAGTATATTTTTCTTATTTTTTGTTATGGTAGAAAACACCATTTGTGTTTTATTTTCAGCTAAATTACCGCTGTTTTAGAGAAGGGCAATGACTCCTGATTCCTGATTAGGCATTTCATTTTTACTATCTTCCTCTGGAGATCAGAAAAGACATTTAATTAGTGGTATCTGTTGGTACCTACCCAAGCGGCAGGGTTGCCTACTCTTTGCCAGAACTCAGTATGGGGCAAATCTGCTAATCTTGGCCACTCAGGAAGGCAGGCGTTTTTGTTCAGCTATTGGAGGCAGCGGTTTGTGAATCGGCTTGTGCCATCTGAGAAGGCTCAACTGAGTCGTAGTGTCCAGAAGGTGTTTCCCCAGTCATTTCTTTTGGGTGATACAGATTTTTTTTTTTTTTTTTTTTTTTTCTGGAAGCAGTGGTATGCTTTACTCAGAAAAATAAATTAAGAAAAAAAAATCCATACTGTTGTAACCTGCAGTGCTTTCTTTTCTGAAATGCAAATTATGGCCCTTTTTCAGAAGAAAAAAAAAATTGTAATGCATTTGGAGTATTTTGAAAAAGAATGATGTACTTAATAAAATCACAGAGTTGTGAAGCTTGGAAGGGATCCGTGGGTATCATCTAGTTCAGCCCTTTGCTCAAAGCAGCTCCAACATGTTACTTGGAGTCATGTCCAACTGAGTTTTGGGTATCTTCAAGAATGGAGATAGCATAGACTCTATACATAACACATTTACCACTCTCATATATATACACGCATGTATGTATATATATAGATATCTCCTTATATTGAGTTGGAATTTTGCATGTTTCAATTTATATATGTTGTGTCTTGTCCTTCCACCCCTCAGAAAAGTGCAACTCTGACAAATTTATGCCTTCTTGTTAGATAGTTATAGGCAGCAGTAAGATCCTCCCCCCAAAATCTTTATCTTCTGCAGGCTGAGCAAAGCCACCTCTGTCAGCCTCTTCTCTTATCATGTGCTCAAGTCTCCTGATGATACTGCCAGCCCTCTCCTGGATTCGCTCCAGAATATCAAAGTCTTTTTTGCCCAGGGCAGCCTCAAAATAGGCTTCAGACTTAATCACATCATAGTGAATTTCAGGAGGAAATTTCCTGTTCCAGATGATTCAGTGTCACATTGGGCTGCTTACAAAAGTTCCCACTTCCCTTCCTGTAGAAACTGGGCCATGCAGCTGTTTTTGCATAAAAACTAACAATCTGTGACAATTAGTCAGTGACGTGTTGCTCATGTAATTTGCTCTAAGGCTATGTGGTTGCTAGATGTGAAGCTGGAGCGTGGGACCAGCAATCTTACCAGTTCCCCGGTAGCATCAGTATATACTGTATTATACCAGTAGAGTAAGTACTATAACCAGTAGCTACTGGATATAGGATGACATGAAACCACTCCTGAAATTCTATGTAGAGACCTTGAGTAGACAGGGAAAGGTTAATTTGTCAGCAACTGGAGAAAGATAATGAAGTCAAATTGCTTCTTTCCATTAAAAAATGCTTTTGTGTTAAAGGAGTAACAGACAGTTGGGGAAGAAAGTGAAAAAGCAGAAATGTGTTAGGGTGGGGGTTTTTTTGCCTATTTGAGATAAGAGTACAGTGACAATATAGAAGTCAAACAGGAAAGATTGCTAGAGGTGAGGAGAACTGAATTCGCAAGGACTACTGAAACAACAGAGAGCAAAATTCTGTATTTTCTATTAATATTTATATTTAGGATAGTTGCTCAGCTCTGCCTTTTTAACTGATTTTGTGGCTCAGTGAACACCATGGAGATGTGATGTCTATCTCCTGTTTGTCCTGGGAAATTGAGAGCTTGTTTAAAAGTAGCCAGGAAAATAAACAGAAATAGTTGTGTTCTGATCAATGCCTATTATCTTTTATTTTATGCATGTATTTTACTGTTGAAATACACACCAGAGGGCAGTAAAGGTATTTCAGCAATATGAATAATAAGAAACAAATTTTATTCTTCTGTTCTTCAGGAGAAGACCTGACTTGTATGTCAGGTCCCCATGGATGGAGCTCATGCTCCATCTGTAGAGAGTTATTGCTTACCTATCTTGCAGGTTATTATGAGGCTTAATTAATACTGTATTATTCTGATCAGATTCTTCTACAGTCTTCATCTCCAAAATATCCAGATGACTTCAAGAAATGTATTAAGCTATGTGACTAGCATAATTGCATGTATTTTTTTTTCCCAGGAGAGCACTGTGTGTTTGTTTTTTTAATTTCTCTTTAAAAATATTTTATATATGTTTAACAAAAACAAACAGTTTAATAAAGACAAGATCATACAAGATGGTTAGGTTAATTATGAGATTAGTCTGTGATTAAATTGTCAACAAAAGATTCCCTCTTTTAAATGAACACTGTGTCATTACATCTGTAGTGCTATTGCAGGAGTAGTGATGGCATTACTGAGCAAGATGAAGTGGGTAGGAGCAGAAGACAGAGCAGGAATTTGGTGAAATTCAGAAATGCACTGTCTCTTAAATGTGGTCAATAAAATAGAAGAAAATAATATACTGGTGTGGGATCTGAGAACAGTAGTTACTTGGAGTAATAGTGATGTGAAGAAAACAGGTTTTGAAGACTATATGCTGTTTGGGAAGGATTTAAAAAAGATCAAAAGTGGTAGCGCACTAGTCCATGTGCAAGTTGTGCCTTAAAAGGCGTCTCAGTTGTTTTAGGGGAAAAAATGTGGTTTTTTTCTCTTCTCCGGGATTTCTCTGGGAGTCATTTTTTGAAGAAAAGGTGGCTGAGCTGCTAATGAAGTGCAACTCTGGGGAGGAAAAAAAATGCAGATGTATTCTTCAGTGCTGTGACTATTAAGAAGAAACAGTAATGTTGTATCTCTATAATGAGGCCTTATCTGGTGAATTGTCTAGACTTGCTGTTCATATACATTTAAGAAATAAGAATTGAACCTGGAACAGGTTCAGTGAAGGTGTGGTTAAGTAACAGCAGAAATAACCTCTCTTAGAAACTCTTGCTGTCCTGTAGCTTCTCCTTAGTCTATTGAAGTGAATGCTGAAAAGGGATACAATTCCTCATGTTTCTAAAAACATTCCAGCAGCATAGATGCTAAAGTGAGGAGAAGCTTTTGGCTGAAGAAAAGCATATAGACTGATGATTAATAACTTCAGCAGAAAATTAAAAAGGAGAATCCTGAGCAGCTGTCCAATGGAAGTGGCAAGAGGATAGTCTTGATTGGGATTAAAAAAAAAAAAAAAAATTGGACTAAGACAAATGAGAATTACATAATATTGTATTTTTAGGTTGTAGAAGATTTATTCCTGTACTCTGAGAGTGGTGTTTGGCAGGATGCATTCTTAGTCTTTGTCATCTCCAAAGAGCTTGCTTTGAAGGATTTCAGTAGATCATGGGAAGCATGCAGCACAGCAGCAGAATCTTCGCTGTTTTCAGGTACCTCTGTTTGTCCTTTGTGATCTTCTTTCTTCACGACTTCCTCATTTCTACTAGTTTGTATGGGAACAGAGGAGAGGTGAAAAGATACTCCCTTAATTGTTGTGGGATCGATAGAAGGAGAGAATATAATTTAGTTTTTGCTGGACCTTCTGTCTAGGTGCCATTAATTTTCTCCCTGTTCATTGCTTAGTAAAATGAGCAGGCTGAACCTATATTGATATATAGATACATGTTTAACCCTATTTATTAACTCTTTTAGATCTTGAAGGATTGCTGTTTAATACCTCAAAAATGGGAAAGAGACAAACCTTTTCCTGTGTAACTTTATCCCTGTTATGAAAGAGATGGTGAGCACCATTGCACTGCCCCCTTAAGCATGTGTTACAGCAGAGAGGTCTCAATATTGTTCTGAAACCTATGATCCAAAGTCAGTTTTCTTTTGAGTATCTCTCCTTAGGCAACCCAGTATGTCTCTTCAGCTGCTGGTGTAGTCTGGCAGAAAGAACAACTAGCACATTAAAAAAAAAAATCTTCCTTGGAGCTTGTGCTTTTAGACATTCATGTGCCAAAGCAGTTGGTTTTTTAAAATTTTTTTCTGTGTATTTTGTATAACTTTTTTTTTTTCTTTTACTATATACTATTTACAGATTTTAAAATGGGCTACGTAAGTGGATGGTTGTGTGCAAGTAACTTCTGGCACTTTTTTTCCCTGCTCATTAAGGTCTGTGTTACCTTTTAATTAGTGAAAGAAATACAAGACTTTAAAATTTAATAAGCGTCAGGAAATTTTTCAAATTTCATCCGCATTTGTTTCTGTTGATCTTAAATGTTTTTTAATAAGCTTAAATGAGCTTACCTGTAATGCTTTTGAAGATGAAATGTACACATCAATGGTGACTTATATAATAATATTATCTTTACAATGTTTACATTTCCTGAAAGCTAGTTTGTCTATATGAAGAAGCAAATCTTTGTTTTAAACCAGCAGTTCAAAGAATTAATTTTCTGAAAACTTTTTTTTTCTTGTGGGCAGAGTGTTTGATTTCAGAACTGTCATCCTGCCATTATAAACAACAATTTGCAATAAGAAGCTTTTTATTTTGTTTAGACTCTTTTAAAAGACACTACTTTCTTTCATTTGATTGAATCAAAACACTAATAAAAGGAGGATGTGAAGCCTTTAAATTACATTTCTTTGTTTAGAACTCAGTTCCAGGTGTAGGTGACTAATAATTGTTTCTGTCTTGTGGTTGCTTAGTGATACTTGTGCGATAAATTAAACCTCAGTTTGCGTTTTGTGGGCAGGTACCAGCATGGTGCACTGCTGTGGTCTGGAAAGTGCGCTTGTTAGCGAGATTCAGCAAAAAGCAGTGACAGACGAAGCCTAGGAACAGTATGTTTCATCTCGGGTGAAGATGATGAAAAACATGGGCAGAACAGTATGAGGCAGACGGTGCAGTTTATCCATGTGTACTGTTCTGCTGAGAAAGTGTTTGTTGGTCAAGGTTGTCTGTTTATTAAAATGTAGATGTGTTTGCTAGAAAGGAGAATTGAGACCATCAGGAAATGCCTGGATGCGTTCAGTTCAGCTTCATAGGAAACAGAGTAAGAGTAAGGCTAGAAATGTCCAGGAGTGTTTCTTACCTATGACTTTTCATTTGTTTTACTGTAATAATTCCTAATAATCAAAGTAGTTGTAAATAATGCAACTCATTTTAGCTGTGATTATTTTTACAACCATTATGTAACAAGCTTAGAAATTAACTTGCATGATGATAAATGCTCTGGGTTGTGTTTTGTTATATATTCTTCACTAGTTCTTATCACAAATTTAACTGCGGGATGCATCACTGACGATTACTTTTGCTCCATATAATGTAGCAAGTCTACCATGTTTATTCATTAGAGGCACAAACTATGTAGCAAAAGCAGCTAAGGATGAAATGCAGAACTTTTGCAGACCTCTTTATTGCTGCCACAGAAATAGTCTCTAATGTAGTGGATAGGTATCTCTCTTGCTAAATGGAGATTTCCCATTGCCTGGCTTTCTAGGAAGGCGTCTTCAACTTGGGATGCTGGGTTTTAATCATGTTCTAGGCTGACCGACCTTAGGATATTATACAGGCCAACTTTCTATTATTTAAAACAAAAGCAAAAGCTGTAAATTAATCCTTAGAGGACTTCAAAGAGAGCTTGCCCTGTACAGCACTCTGGCAGTGCTATGACAGTCTGCAGACACTAACTTCTTTTTGAATCTCACCTCCTATGTAGTGCTGAGCAGCAGCTTCTTGTCTGCACATGGCTGTGCAGAGCCCATGAGGCAGCTGCCAAGCTGATACATTTCTCATAGAGCTTGCTTGTTTTTTACTCACTGCACTAAAAATGCAACCAGAAAACTGTCCAACTGAACTCGCTTAGCAATAGTGTTGTGCTTCTGTGTTTGTCTGTCTCTCTATAGGACATGCATGTGCCTTGTTCCAGTTTTATATGTAGTCTTCTCTTGCATTTGAGCAAGTGGATGTTAAAGTTGTGCTCTTTTATTTATGTGAGGGGTGATTTCTCAGAAATCATAATTGTCAGTCACTTTCTGAAGAGATTATGTCCATATAATGAGCTGGACATGGGAAGAGATGGCAGTATATGGTAATCAACCGGCATTACAGGTTATTATTTACTGTAATTTATTAGTTGTAAGTACTTCTCAGCAAACAGAGAAGCAGCATTTATTCTTAAAATGGAACCCAAATTTATGTATTACAAATGAATAATATTCCCTCTGTCCATTCACTTTCTACTGCAAAAAGAAAGTAACCAAGTGCTCTGTGGTCTCCAGAGGTGTCTGTCTTGGTGAGCTGGTGTTTCCTGCTGCCGGGGGCTACCTCCTCATCTGCCTTTGTGCCATTCGGCAGTGGGCAGTGGGACTCCAGCCTGCTCCCTGTGTTTCTGCTCTCCCCTGGAAGTGCCGGTCTGGGCCCCAAATGATTTTCTACAGAGGGTGCCTCGAGAGGGGGCAGCCCAGGGAGCCTCAGCTGAACTCAGCACGTTGCTGCTACCGAATAACAGGGAATGGCTTCCTGCATCTCCCTGCTGATCCAAAGAGTTCAGAGAGGGAGTGCAGAGATGATGTATGACCTTGAAGTACCTTATTCAGTATTGCCGAGCGATGGGAAGTCAAAAGCAAGCTCTGTCTGCTTAACTTAGTGCACGCTGCGATATCTGTAAACAGTGAAACGTGGTTTTGGTGATATTTCTTTTTAATTAATAAAGATTTTTTTCACCTTTGAAGATTTTACTATCTAAACTTCCTGTGACATAACAGGAGCTGTGTAGAGTTTTAAAGACCTTTAAGGACTTTAAAGACTTTTAAAAATATAATTGGTATGAATTATGAAATCTGCATGTTGTGTGAATGCTATTATTGATTTCCTCTCTCACATCTTAAATCCATGTGACTATTAAAGTTTAGATCTGGCCGTATAGGCGCACATGAACTTGCCATGCGTTCCTACTAGGCTGAGCATTATTAATGGTTATGTCCTGCTGTGTGGTAGGACTTTACTGATTAAATGAATTAATGAAATGAGAGTTGCCTGCAGCAAGTCAGTCTTGTAGTCTGTGCTTACTGTTAATTTCTCTAAATAAAAACAAAAATTATACTGTGCTCCCTTAAATGAGAAATGCACACAGAACACAGTTATCTGATGTTCTTTTTTCGAATTTTTAATGAGAAATAAAGCTAGTCTAAAAGGTCAAGATTTTTAATCAGCAGTGCTGGTCAAATGAAGCTCAAGTATAGTAGAAAAATAATTGGTGAAAAGTTTGTCATGAAAACTACAAATAAAAACATGAAGTTAATTTCAACAGTGCTGAATTATTTTTTTTTTTTTACTATTATTTGTTCAGCGTGAAATAAGCAAGCCTAGATGGCAGAATTAGCAATGAGGTCTTTTAAATAATAAAGATGGTCTGTATACAAATGTACCTACCTAAGATATTGGTGTCTAAAACAGTTTATGTGCAGTCCATATGAAACACAACTCGTTTGGTGTTAATTGAAATTAATCTACAAGCATGTAAATGTCATTGTTGATGTGTTATAAGGGATTTCATTTTTTTTTTATCCTGTATAATATTTTGACTCTCTTTTTTCTTAATCAGCGGTATTTTCTTGTTGGAAGTAATCCTGCAGAAACCAAGTACCGTGTGTTGAAAATAGATCGCACTGAACCAAAGGATTTGGTTATAATTGATGATAAAGTGAGTATCTCTCTTCTTGTGGGCATTTCCAGTTATTGCAAGTCATCCTGTTCATCCTATAAGGATGAATTTAAACACATTTTTTTTTTTCTCTCCAACAAAGATATATTACCAAGCCACATAGTCATAGTTTGGAAGGGACCTCTGAAGATTGTCTAGTTCAGTCTCTTGCTCAGAGCAAGATCAAAAATCTCTCCTTGTATGTCAGCTGTATGCATTATTACCATGGTAGTGAATAATACTGTATGAGGAGTGGCACGACCTCTCTAAAAATCACATTCACTTTGATGAACATTCCCCCTGTTCTTCTGGTTGCTGCCTGTGTGCTCCTCATGGTTTTCTTATGTTTGGCTATAGAATAATGGAATCATAGAATGCTTAAGGTTGGGAGGGACCTCCAGAGCTCATCTAGTCCAACCCCCCTGCACACACAGGGTCTCCTAGAGCATGTGGCACAGGGTGGTGTCCAGGCGGGTTTTGAAGATCTCCAGAGAAGGAGACTCCACCACCTCTCTGGGCAGCCTATTCCAGGGCTCTGTCACCCTCACTGTTAAGAAATTCTTTCTCAGGTTCCTGTGGAACTTTTGGTGCCTCAATTTGTGGCCGTTTCCTCTAGTTCTATCACTGGCCACCACTGAGAAGAGGCTCATCCTCCTCACTCCCTCTCTTGAGGTATTTATATACATTAATCAGGTCCTCTCTCAGTCTTCTCCAAGCTGAAGAGGCTCAGCTCACTCAGCCTTTGCTCATAGGGCAGATGTTCCAGGCCCCTAATCACCTTCGTGGCCCTGCGCTGGACTCTCTCTAGCAGCTCCACATTGCTCTTGTACCAGGGAGCACAGAGCGGCACATAGAACTCCAGGTGTGGCCTCACCATGAGACAGATGAGGGGTAGAATCACCTCCCTTGACCTGCTGGAGACGCTCTGCTTAATGCACCCCAGGATCCCATTGGCCTTCTTGGCCACGAGGGCACACTGCTGCCTCATGGTCAACCTGTTGTCCACCATGACGCCCAGGTCCCTCTCTGCAGGGCTGCTCTCCAGGAGGTCGGTCCCCAGCCTGTAGGCATGTCTAGGGTTATTYSTSCCCAGGTGCAGGACCCTACACTTGCCCTTGTTGAACTTCATGAGGTTACTCGTCGCCCACTTGTCCAGTCTGTCCAGATCTGTCTATGTTGTTCAAAATGCAAAAGAAACTCTCATACCACATACAGAAATATTTAGGTTCCTGATATATAATGCCTGAAGCAAAATAAGCCTCAGCAACAAGAATTTTAAGGTACAGAACAAGATTAGATTCTCTGCCAAGACATTTATGATTTAAAAACTTGCAAGTTAGGCATGCTTGACTTTATACACATACATGAGTATTTCTGTTGCAATGAATAGGAGTCTTTGTACATAAAACACAGGAGTGTTGATAAGACTGAAAGAGGAGGTGGAGGATACACAGCAGAGCTCTGGTTTATTTTATATTAAGTAAGTTCTACTATTTTTTGACGTGAGACTTTCTGGCCAAAGCAGTAAACTGAAAAACTTTTTCTTTCATTCTTTAAGCATGTATATACACAACAAGAGGTGAGGGAACTTCTTGGCCGCCTAGATCTGGGAAACAGAACAAAGATTGGGCAGAAGGGTTCTTCTGGATTATCTCGAGCTGTCTCTGCTTTTGGTGTAGTAGGTAAGTTTCTTGTTTGTTTTTATCTTTGTTTCTTAAGAAGATACGGCTTCTTGTGTGTCTCTTTGCCTCCTCATGATTTATTTTGTCAATTTTATTGCAGAAATTGCAATCTCAAATATAATTAAGTTTCCTTATATTTTGTGAAAATAGATGACCAATATAAGGGTGAGTGCACTGTAACTAGTCTGTCCTTTGTTACTAAGGGAGAAATGTAGTAAATTAGTAAATAGGACCTCCAACTTCCAGAGCTCACAAAACTCTCACATAAAAGGAAAAAAGAAAAAAAAAAAGGTCAATGTCCATTTTGAGGTTGTATTTCTTCATCGCACAGCTTTCAGAGAGACAACTACTTTTCGGTTAACTTTTTACAGTGTAATATTTAAATACTTCTTTTTCGCATTTGAACAAGTGACTAGCATTGCAGTGTCAGTCGGTCCCAGAATGAAGGTGCTGATGGGCTAAGTTCTCATTCACTGTGTAGTGTTTAAAGATAGAAACTGCTTTTAAAGGGAAGGTTTTTACGTAGATGGGAAAGGTTAGACTTTAGGATGGTAATATTTGGTGAGATTCACAGATAGAGTGCTCACCTGAATCATTTCAATACCAAGAAGAAAAATAGGACGAAGTTTGACTGCTATTTAACAACTAAAATTCAATAACCTAGCTGCTTGAAATGGAAGACTTTGTTTCTTATGGTCAGCAGGATCTCTTTCCTGGTGGAGGTGAGAGTGTTTTTCCAAGGGAGGCTAATAAGGCAGAAGGAAAAATTTTCTGTTCATTCAGTCATATTGCAGCCTCCAGCAGAGACAGAGGAAAACGAATATCCTTTGCTCTTCCTTCTAATTTATGTTGTGATGCAAAGCTTAAAGAACAGAATATAAATGCGAGTAAAAATGTAAATTGTGATATTGTTCAATTAATATCTTGTTGACAAGATGTAATAATGTATTAATGACAGAGTTTCAGACTCAATACCAGCAGCAACCTTTCAAAACAGCTAGTTTTAGAGCCTGATCCATATGATTTTTTAGCTGTTAAAACTTAGTGCAGACTATAATACAGCAGTATTTTATTAAAAAACAAATTTGCATAAAACTATGAACTTGCTTTGTTGATTGACATTTACTGCAGGTGAACTGAAAGGATATGTGATTTTGTATCTGTATCTATATTTTACGTATATGCACACTGTAAAATTAAGAACACAAACTTCTAAAAATTCTGTGAAGTCTTGATTAGTCCTGATACAGTCTTTTACAAATAGGTATGATCCAATCAATTAGAACATCCGCCTAAAGGCATTTTTAATGTTTTTTTTAACAGGTTTTGTCAGGTTTTTAGAAGGCTACTACATTGTGTTAATAACAAAAAGGAGAAAGATGGCAGATATTGGAGGTCATGCGATATATAAAATAGAAGATACAAATATGATCTACATTCCAAATGACTCTGTCAGAGTCACTCATCCTGATGAAGCCAGGTAAATAGTGGTGGTAAATGGTGTGTACTTTTTGAATACTTTCTAGGTAATGTGGAATTATAACTAGAGTTTTCCTTCATAGATTTCCTTCTGTTGGCAAGTCATTCTATCCATTTAAATTAGATGATATAGTTAGTACAGCAGAATGGAGGTGTGGGCCAGGATTTCTATGTTGTCTAAGCAGCAAGGTAAATACAGTTGTTACTGTCTCTCAGAGGTTTTGCAAAAACATCTCCACAGCACTTATGTGCCAAAGCTAAATCCTAGCAAATTCTCACCAGGAAGCAGTCAACATAAATGTGGTGCTTATGAGGGTAGTATAGTGCTAATACTGGTTTAAATTATTTGAGATGCTGTTCATTTTTTCCAGTCACTTTAGCATTATGTGAATCTCACCTGAGATCGTCTGTGTTCTTCAAGAAGTTCTAACTGGATGTCTTAATTTGATGATTCTGTGCTACCAGAATCTAGTGAGTGAATGTAGTGATGTAAGGGGTGATGAATATAAAATGAATGTAAAATATGATATAAGTGCTGATATGCAGTGGATTCCTTTTATCAGATTTAGCTTCTTTTTCCTTTGCTGTTTTTTTTCTTTTTTTTTCCGTAAGGAAATGGCTTTGGACCTTATATCTTTTTTTTTCTCTTTTTTTTGGTGTGTGTGTATATAAAATACCAGGGAAATGGTTTAATGTGCTTCACAGGTTGTATTAAGTGAAATAACTTAAAAGTTATGATAGATAATGATAAACTAATGGCAGATAATTATAGTTATTCAAGAAGTTTCCACATTAAGGTATACCTACTAGAATACCTCAGTCCTGTCTCTTAGAATGCAACAGAATGTGTTATCTAAGCTATTATATAAACATTTGTGGTGCTATGTATCTTATCCTTCATAGACCGTGCTGTGGTTTCTTGTGGGAACTTGTTTGGCAGGTTGAAGTGGATATTTTTTTGCTACTGTGAAAAACTTTAATTTTTGTGTAGTACTGTTGAAAATTTTCTTGTGTAATCTGTAAAGAATATGACACCTATTGAACATAGAACTACAATTTGATCTACAGCTGTCTTAAAGAACAATCACTGATGCACAAGTATTAAATAGTGCATAAAAAAAGGATGTTTGATTTAATCTTGATACTGATATTCTTGTGGAAATAACTGACTGGCATTTAACATTTAAATATATTTACTATATTTAACTATATTTAACATTTAACTATAGTAAGATAGTCAAAGAGTTTATGACAAGAATCAGTATTTTATATGTAGTTGCTAAGGTCCTCTAAATGACTTTTAGGAGTCTGGTTAAAGTAGTAATTTTTCCTTTAATCTGCATTATTTTGGTAGGTATCTGAGAATCTTTCAAAATGTGGACCTTTCTAGCAACTTCTACTTCAGGTGAGTGTTAGTGAGTCCTTTTAAAATGTGTACACTTACACTTCCGGTAAGATTCTGCTTTTGGGTTTTGATACCCAGCATCTTCAGCTTGATATTCCAAGGAAGTAAGGTCTATATGATATTGCTGCTTATCCATTTTTCTGTCTTTTGAACCTGCTTTCTGCATCACCAGATTGATTAGGAACAAAGTCTTCTAGATACAGGGTTAGTAAACTATAGGAACATGAGTTTATGATGTAGAAGGCAGACACTGAAACAAGTGTTTCCGTTAGTTTTGCTGCTTTGTCTCTTGAGCCTGTTGTATGGCCTAGTATCTAGTTTCTGCTCAAAGATATGCTCTGCATATCTTTTTCTTGGTTGTACTTAAAAGGGAAAGATGTCTCTATCACATTCTTACAATCAGGAGCTGAATTTAAAGTCCTCATGGCTGAAGTCAGAGCAGATTTATTTCTGTCATAGTTTTCATAGAAATCCAGACTGGTGTTTTAAGAAAAGTTATAAGAGAACATTTGTTCTGCTGCCTTATGATAAAATGGAAATCTGTTTGTATCTCTGATTTAAGTCATCTTTAACTTCGGTTCCTCTTAGAGGAGGTGAACCCTAGTGACTTAGAAAATTCAGCAGTGAGTGTAGAGTGCTGTCAGTATGAGAGACAAGATACAGAATTTGTTACTGCTACAGAATTAGTAGAAAGCTTTTGCTTATTTAGCAGCTGCTATTTTGGAATATATCCCTGCTGCAGACACCAATCTGAGGAAAAACACAGTGTTTGTGGGCAAAATCTTTAGCTGTTCTGAGTTGAGAGAGTAGTGCAGACTTCGCAGAAGAATTAGATTGTTTACATGTGAATATCTCTGCCAGAATAGTTGGGTTTTTATTTTCAAGATTACTTCTTGGTGTGTAGTAAATTAAGCTTGTAGGTAACATTTGTTCAAAAAGTGTGTTCAATTTTTTTTAATTAAGAATATAAATACAGCTTCAACTATCAAATAGTTTCTGAATTTATAAAACTGTTTTTGCAAGTCTTCTGATTCATTTGCTAGTACAGAGTCAACATTTTGGTATCTTGTTTAAATATCATTTTTCTTTGTGGACAAAATAGCAATGTCCATATTAAATACAAGTACAACTAGAGTATACAGGCTTTCAGAAAAATCCTTTGCTTCTACAATTATTGATAAATGTGAACTTTTTTGATCAGTTACAGCTATGATCTCTCCCACTCCCTTCAGTATAATCTAACTGTTCTGAGAATGCCCCTTGAGATACTAAAACCTGAAACAACTCAGGCTCGGCAAGAAAGTTTTGATATTTTTGAAGATGAAGGACTTTCAACACAAGGTGGAAGTGGTAAGTAAATCTATCTAAACTAATGTGATTGGTCAAGAGTACATTTATAATATATCACACTGAAGGTTTTTTTGGAGAAACATTCAGTTATTCTGTATCGATCAGTAGTTTTATAGCCTTATGGTCTTACAGAGTTAATAAAAGATTACATAAAGCACCAATTATGAATATTTGAATATAAACAATGCAGTTTCTACAGATGATTAATCATTATTTTAGTAAATTACATTGCAACTCTGGGAGATAATTGAGCACGCTGTCATTTTTCAACAACTCATTTTCCAGCTGACTTAAAAGAATCCTGATAGGAGTTAATTACCAACAAAATTGGAAGCAACAGCTAGTTTACTACTATCAGCAAATCTTGCTTTGTTTCATGTTGGAAAATATTGATGACAAACGATTCTGTGAATTTAAAATTAACTTTATTCAGTGAGCACTGAGGCTTACTCTCTCAGGAGGTGATAGAGTAAGGAGGAGGAGTAAGAAAAATTACTGATTCCAGTTGAAAGCTGCAACCTTTCACTTTGCATCTGATGTGCTCAGAAGATAGTAAAGATGACCAAAACTCTCTCTCTTATGTGTTGCCCTTCCAAAAAGAAGCCCCCTCCTAAACTTTTCAGGTTATATTTGATTTTGTTGAAATAGATCTTTCTAGTTTTTACTGTTCTGTGGTTTGTTCTGATTTTCTAAATGTACTGTCAACAGAAATCGCATTGCCCCATTCTGTTACTTCTGCGGAGCTCGTAGCCCTAATTGTGGTGTGTTCTGACACCAGTGCAAATGAGAAGCAGCAAATACTTCTCTCTAACTCATATGTGACACTAGGGCCCACTGAAGAGAATACTTAAACTTCTGTAGCCATACTCAATCTTCTGTCATTCTGTGTTCCTTGTGGTCTTCTTGGTACTGTAGTTGAAGACTGTTTTATGAAGTTTTATCCCTCTAAATTCTGTGGATTGAGTACCCTCTACACCTCAGTATTATCAAGACACCTGGTAAACTTTAGACTTTCTTATACAAGGTGCTAAACATCTTGACCATAGGAACAAAAATTTTCTTTTTTTTCTTTTTTTTTTTTTTTTTTTTTTTTTTCCCCTCCCCCGGAGAGGGGATAGCTGTATCTTTTAGCCAGATAAGAGTCTTCTCAGAAGGACAACGATTTGTGAATATTCCAGTACAATGGAAAACAAACTGTCTTTGCAGAAACTATTAAGGGTATTCTTAACTATCCCAGTCTTGTGGAACTTACTACCTTATATAGTTTTATACATTTATTTTACCATCTTTTAAAAACCTGTAAGAAATTATATATGTGCCATGCTCTATGTCTGATGGAAAAAATAAGGGTAATCCAATCTGCGATTGACATATTTACTACTGTTGTATAACTTTCCTATACGGAAACTTAATTTGAAAAAAGTACAGAAAGTGCAGAAAAAATTCTAACTATTAAAGAATTTGGTTCTTGTTCTATTTCTTCACAGTTGCCCATACTTGTTTTTAGTGCCAGTTGGTCCTAATTTTTAAAATAGTTAAGAATCAGGTTCTAGATACATACCACAAATTTATTTTTGATTTAGAGGCTACAATAATTGCCTTTTGTATATGTCAGTGCAAATTATGAAAACCTGTCTGTATTATGTGAGAAGGGAAAATGCTTTTGGAAAAGATGCCGAAAATCTAGTAAATTTAGAACTGGTGCAGAATTAGAAAGCTCTGTTGAAGTCTTCCTTTGAGAGTATTTTTTTCCTTCAGTTTGGATTCATAATTTGAATTCTTTTCTGTACAATCCAATCTTGCTGCTCCCATGTAGAGGTCTCTTCAGTGCTGGTAGTATGAGAAAATTAAGGTAAAATGACCAGAGTTTAAAAATAATCAGTGCAATTAAGATTGTCTTTAATTACTAACGTGTTTTTATCGTAACAATTTCCTAGGTGTATTTGGCATTTGCAGCAAGCCTTATGAAAAGTACGTGTGGAATGCCAAGCTTCTGGAGGTAGTGAAAAACACTGTTCACCGTGATTGGTTGCTGTATATTATTCATGGCTTCTGTGGGCAATCAAGTATCCTTTTGCAATTGTAAAAAGTGTTGGCTTATCAACTTAGAAGTTATTGTCAAACATGTCCAACATGTTGGAACATGTCAAATTGTTTTGTCATTTCTTTGTTGTTGTGTAAATATTTTTCAATTTTATAATTTTTTTTGCTTTTTATTTTGATGTTTGCTTAGTTTATTTTCATTAATTTTACAGTCTTTATGACCAAAGAATAAAGTTAGCGTCTTTTGTTGTGGCCTTTGCATATGTAGGCTGGGTTATCACTGAGACACTTCGTAAGCATGGGTATCAATAAGAGAGAATCTGACAGGATTTAAGATTCAGCTGCATTTTTCATATTTCAGAGGAAGAGAAAATATGAACAAAGGCGAATTGCTAATGTTCTCTTACTTAAAGATAATAATAAAAAAATTAGAAATCCTTGTCTTTACATTTCACGAAATTGATGTTAAATTTCGTGATTTCTATGTGGAAAGGGTTAAGAATGTAATAGAATATTTCCATTTATTAAGTATTTTTTATGTAAACTAGGCTCAAATACATATCTCATTACAAAGAAATGCCATCTCAATATCTTAGTCTCGTGTGTTGCAGAGGCACTATATTTTAAGCGCCAACAATGTCATGTTAATTCAACAGCCTGTCACCAAAAAAATATGGCAGGAAATACAGTTATGAATTCAAGGTTAGAGGTGGTGTTAAAAAATTCAGTTTTGCCTTTCCATGACTGTCAAGTTGCTCGTCATTGGTTTGCTTCTAGGCAGGAAGTTAGGCCTGTTTTTGTGTACCACTGTTTGATCTCTTGACTACTCAAAGTGGCAGCTATGGATCTGATAACCAGTACTATGCTTACAGAGGCTTTTTAATTGACTTAATAGTCTTTGTATTCGACAGATAATACAGGATGTCTGACACATGTGATCTGAAAATAGATGCTCCCAAGATTTAAGCACAGCATTTTCAAAAGCAGTATTCGTGGCCTTATTTTAGTTTGTATCTATTTCACCTCATTTTCACTTTACAAAATGGAAATACTTTTCACAAGGAAGAGAAATATTTGATACACTGTAATGTTGGTTCCATTTTCAACGCTCTTTAGAAGTGGCTTTTGAAAAGGGATTGTACTTTCCCAACTGTAGAAGGAATTTGGCAATGCTATTCATCTGTTGAAGACATTTGAGTAAAACTATTGTTTCTTTTTGACAATACCCCTCTTCATTTTTGTAAGATTTATGCTTGCATAAAGTAAATGAAGGACAAAATGTGTATTGCTTGCAAACCTTAACTTCTCTTTCAAGAACTGCTCATTTATGGTCGCCCAATATATGTCACTTTGATAGCCAGAAGATCAAGCAAATTTGCAGGAACGCGTTTTCTGAAACGAGGGGCAAACTGTGAGGTAGGTAGAAGGTGATTTCATTTGGGGGTACATTTGTTTTGTTTTGCTTTGTTGAAACCATATTGAAAACTCGACTATCACTGACCAAGGAACAGAAACGTTTCAGAGTGTTTCTAGGGCTTTGCTTGTAAATTATGTTATTGGATACTGTTATCACAACTATCATTATTTCGAAGAGCAGCAAAGTAACTGGAAGATTTGTTGTTGCTTTTGGACATAATGGTATAGTTTCATAAATAAAGTAGAAAAAATCTGCTTAAGTCTAGTTAAGAACAAAGGGAGTCTAGCTCTCAGGAGTGCTGTGACTACCATGGTTTGGTACCTTGATAGGTTAACTGTACCCTGGTTGTTTTTACCATTCAGTTCTCTGTAGTGCATACATCTCTGAAATGTAATATCCACATAATATGTGTATTTCTGGTTGTTCTAGGGGGATGTTGCTAACGAAGTAGAAACTGAACAGATACTGTATGATGCTTCAGTTATGTCATTTTCTGCGGGGAGCTATTCTTCCTATGTGCAGGTTCGAGGATCTGTCCCCCTTTACTGGTCTCAAGATATTTCAACTATGATGCCTAAACCACCTATAACATGTATGTAAAATTGATATCTTCTACTAGCTTATGGTTAGCACTGTATCCTAGTGAAAATTCTGAGAGAATAAGTGAAGATTGGACTTGCCAAATTGAAAGAATTGTCTATGCATTTGTTCTTTGGGAATCTATAATTTAAGGTAAGCTCGTATTCTTATTCAGTGGATGTCATCTATCTGGACTTCAGCAAGGCTTTTGACACCGTCCCTCGGAGCATCTTCCTGGGCAAGCTCCAGAAGAGTGGGTTAGATGAGTGGACAGTGAGGTGGATTAGGAATCGGCTGGATGGCAGAGCTCAGAGAGTGGTAATCAGTGGTGCCGAGTCCAGCTGGAGGCCTGTGGTTAATGGTGTCCCCCAGGGGTCAGTCCTCGGTCCGGTCCTGTTCAATTTATTCATTAACGATCTGGATGAAGGGATGGAGTGCTCCCTCAGCAAGTTTGCTGATGATACCAAACTGGGAGGAGCAGCTGATAGCCTTGGGGGCTGCGCTGCCATCCAGAGGGACCTGGACAGACTGGACAGCTGGGCGATGAGAAACCTCATGAAGTTCAACAAGGGCAAGTGTAGGGTCCTGCACCTGGGGAGGAATAACCCTAGACACCAGAACAGGCTGCTGACCGACCTCCTGGAGAGCAGCCCCGCAGAGAGGGACCTGGGCATCATGGTGGACGACAAGTTGACCATGAGGCAGCAGTGTGCCCTCGTGGCCAAGAAGGCCAATGGGATCCTGGGGTGCATTAAGAAGAGCGTCTCCAGCAGGTCGAGGGAGGTGATTCTACCCCTCATCTGTCCCATGGTGAGGCTGCACCTTGAGTACTGTGTGCAGTTCTGGCCTCCTCGGTACAAGAAGGACGTGGAGCTGCTAGAGAGAGTCCAGTGCAGGGCTGCAAAGATGATTAGGGGCCTGGAACATCTGCCCTATGAGCAAAGGCTGATAGAGCTGGGCCTCTTCAGCCTGGAGAAGAGAAGACTGAGAGAGGACCTGATTAATGTGTAAAAGTACCTCAAGACAGGGAGTGAGGAGGATGGGGCTGGCCTCTTCTCAGTGGTGGCCAGTGATAGAACTAGGGGAAACGTCCACAAATTGAGGCACCAAAAGTTCCACAGGAACTTGCGAAGGAATTTCTTACCAGTGAGAGTGACAGAGCACTGGAACAGGCTGCCCAGAGAGGTGGTGGAGTCTCCTTCTCTGGAGATCTTCAAAACCCGCCTGGACTTCACCCTGTGCCACATGCTCTAGGGGACCCTGCGTGTGCAGGGGGGTTGGACTAGATGACCTCTGGAGGTCCCTCCCAACCTTAAGCATTTTAAGATTCTTTGTTATATGTTGATGTGACATGTCAACATTTCACCATATAAACTGCTGCATTTGATGAAATTGAACAGAAAAAGTAGTTATATTAGACTTCATATTCAACAATGGAATATGAAAAACTTACTTGAAAACGTCTGCTTTCTTTGTACATATTATCTAATATACAACTGCTTATGTTCGTCAGAAAGTATTGTGGATTTTGAATCTGATGGAAAAAGTCTGCGCTAAATTTAATGGGGCCAGAATGATCCACGAATTGATTACATGCCCAACATTTGAGACATATATATGTTACTGACTTGTAATTTGTAAGAGTTCAAGCTAAATTCCACAACATATTAGAACAGAAAAAATAAATTGATAAAGGAAAACAAAATTAAGAGCACTGCTAGTCCTTAGAATATTTTTTTAAAAACATATAAAATTTTAAATAAATAAATAAGTTGTAAGTTTGGAACAGAACAATGTTCCTAGCATGTTTAGCCACAAGTACGTTTTGTTACTGACGTCATCAAAAAGCAGAAGGGATATCTGCATGCTCTCCTTAATTACTGAAATGGGCATTTTATTTTTTTTTTTTTTAAAATAACTTTGCATGTAAGGAAGAATGTATATAATTATATTGTAATTATGAGAGAATTGTTAAATATTTGCAAACAATTAGGAAAATTAATATAATTAGTTTCAATATTCTCTGGACATCTTTTTGAATAGTCTGTTTTGTTTGTTGCAGTGGACCAGGCAGATCCTTTTGCACATGTTGCTGCTCTTCACTTTGACCAAATGCTTCAGCGATTTGGCTCTCCCATTATTATTTTGAATCTTGTGAAGGTACAGAATTTTTAATACATTCTATATGTTTGCTAATTTTAAATAAAATTCTAATTTATATAGAGCTTCTCTATGTTAGGTTGTACCCTGAGAAAGAAAATCTGCCATCTGTAATCTCATAATTCTCTTCCTATGTATATGTACATAAATTGGTAGCTGCTGCCACAGAAAAAGAACAGTTGCCAATTTTTAAAGATTTATTGCAATAAATTTTCACTTTTTTTTTTCTCGCTATTGCTTCTCAGATGGGAGAATGTCCAAATAAATCCACTAAATTTAATTTAGCACAAAACATGCTGAAGTAGTATGATTCCATGAAAAGCAGTGATTGGAGACACCAAAGATTGAATTTGCACTTTGAAATATTACAATAAAAACTTATTTTTTTGTGTGTTTGCTCTGTCTGGTAGAATCATGTATATAGGAGGAAGATGAAAGTGAAGCATCTCGGGCTAGATCTAGCATCTAGAGCAGAGCCAGCAGCAGTGGACTAGTCAGGGGAGCTACTTCATTGCTACAGGAATTCAGTTAGCTGCTGTGGTGCAGAGCCCAGGTTCTCGGTGGCCTGATATTTGTTGAGATTTACTTTTTTTTTCTTCTTCTTCTTTTCTTTTTTCTCTTTTTATTTTTCACTTTTTTTTCCCTCTTGTTCCAATCAATTTATCTGGTAATATCTCAGCCAGGAGTGTCGGACCTTGCCATGGCAGAGGATAGACTGGCCAGTGTTAATAAGGCTGCAAGAAAAGGCTGCAGCGCCTTAGAGTCTACCCTGTGTGTGTATGTGTGTATGTATATATATATATATACATACACACACACACACACTTATAGAAATATGTGTATATAGATATTCTGAAAATCTGAATACAGTGCCATAAGAGAGTAACAGGGTAATGTGGTTTCTGAATTGTTGTAAATGATGTTTATAGAAAATGATTTTTTATCAGATTTGGGCAGACCAGATTGCAAATTATCTAGGTTCTTTTCATTTCTGGAGTTTCTCTTTTGTTTTGGTAATTCTTTTCCTTTAGTATTTGAGTTTAGTGTTTCTTTAATAAAAAGTTTAGTATTTCGTATTGCAGTCTTTTACTAATGAATTATTTTTATTTGGGTTTAGTATAATATTTTGTTTTGCCATGAGCTGTATTTTATATTTGTTTTTAGTCTTTTAAAAGTATTTGTCATTCTGTTTATCATGTGGTAGAACTGTGTGCAGTTGAAAAAAGGACCTTTTATATGTATGTAGGATGAGCTCCTGGTGTAAAAAAAAGAGAGATTATGCAAAAGGAAAGCTTTAAAAACTCTTTAAGTTTTAATAAATGGTAAATATAACTGATTTTCTAATTCTAGAAGCTCTTCTGTTTGGAATTGCTAGTAAGACTGTCCAAGAGGATGTAGAATCAGCTTCAGATAGGATTTGTTGACAAGAAAATGATTTTGTCTCTTATTTACAGTCCTTGCTTTCAAAGGCCCTTGTTAGTGTGAGTCCAAGCTCACATAACCTCGACATGTGACTCGTTATGTGCTTTTATTCATAGGTGTTTTTACGCAGTGGCTGGAAATGCATCTGTGGATATTTAATATTAGCATGCTAAAATTAATGTTCCTTTATCATTTCATGTACTGCTTAGAAAAAAAAAAGAAAAAAAGACACGCTGAGAGTTTCTGGATTTCTATCTCCAGTACTTTTATTATTTGATCCCTTAAAGACTGGTGAAGCATAAATCCATTGCCTACTTTACTTGTCTATCCTACAAACTTGGTAAATAGAAGTGAATGTATTGAATTTCCTTTTATCTATTCCTAACTACTTTTATGTATTTGTTTTTATAGTATAAGCTCAGTATAGATTTTAGTTTGGATGAAGTTGCAAGAAAAGCCATATTAGAAACCATGCAGGAACTCAACATATAGGGTATTCATAGAATGGGAGTACGATTCAAATTAACAAAAAAAAAAAATCCTTGCAAAGCTGTTGTTCTCCTTTCTCCATAAGAAATGGAGAAAAAAATGCCTGGATCCATGGCCCTGTAAGGCAAGAGTGAATGGGACACCTTCGCTTCTGCATTTTTTTTGTCTAATTCCTCTATCTTGCTACTTCAGTTCTCTTGTGCTCTTTCTCCTCTTGGAGGCTTCCATTTCTCAACAGGTGATTATGCAGAGTTGGGATAGGTGAATGTCGGTATTAGGGATCAGTTGTTTAACACACAAAATGTTGCTCTTGTTTTTAATGTAATTGGCCTAGTTAAGCAAAAATACTGGTAGAAGGGCCTATTGCATTTGATATCTGTTAGCAGGGCTTAAACACCAAAATAGGACTTTAAAGTAAAGCAAAACTGCTCATGCTCAGTTTTTGTTTGGGGGCTTTTGAAGAAGTAATGAAGTTTGGAGCTCGGCGTAGACTGAGAATATATATGAATCTGCCATATATCAGGTACGTTGTGCTACTGTATGGCATTGGTTAATAGCCCATAGGTCATTTTTTATTAACAGACAAAATCTTTGCTAGATGTTCTCAAGCTTTTCCAGCCTAAGGAATTCTAAGCTGAGAAGAGCTTCTGAAAGAACTGCTTAGTTTAGAAGCTCCAAAAGCTCCAATCATCATTCAGCTCTTTTTTTTTTGTTTTCCTTCTTATTTAGTTCTTGTTGTTTTTCCTCAAAATTATCTAGGGAAAAAAATGAGAGCTTCCTAAACACAATTGCAAAAATGCATAAAATATTCCTGCCTTCTGATTTTTGTGCAGTTAATTTTTTGTTGCTGGTATTTTTATTAAATATTGTGTTTAATTCTGAAAATAAATTTTCTGAAAATTTTGTGCACTGCTTGGACATAATTTTTTTTTGTTTATGCATTTTTTCCACATCATCTATATGAAGGGGAAAGCACTGACATCTGCGTTAGAATCTGTAAAGAATCTGTGTCTATCTGTAATATATACATGCACATATATGTGTATATATGTATTTAAGCATGCACTTTACATACACATGTTAATAAAAAATAATAGTATTAACATGCTTTTCTTGTTCTTAAAGGAGCGTGAAAAAAGAAAGCATGAAAGGATTCTTAGTGAAGAACTTGTTGCTGCTGTGACATACCTCAACCAGTTTTTACCCCCAGAGCATGCAATTATATATATTCCTTGGGACATGGCCAAATACACAAAAAGGTGGAAAAGATCTTTGTCATTCTCGTGCTTTTAGGCATAGCTATAAATGTCTGAATTCTACCAAATGTATCTTTTTTCAGATGCCTGTAGTTTACGAGCGATAAGGGAATGTTACTATCTATATACAGAATGAAACTTCGTTTTTCTGAAGGTTGTTTTATACTTAAGGATTTGATTAATTCCAAGATATAGCAAGGCCTGAAAAATTTGAAATGTTCTGCCAACAGGAAAAAGGGGCACCAAAAAAGCCAACAGCATTCCCTTTCATTGTGAATTAGTCAAAATTTTTTAAAAATTTAAGTTTTTTAATCTTGGAAATGTTTTGACTTATGAAATTTTGGAAATCAATAGGTTTCATATCAATTAGTCTTTTTGGTTACCCCCTCCATTATGAAAGACACTGTAAGACCTTTAAAATTTTATGCAAATATGTGCCCTTAGAAGAGGAAATACATGTTTAGTAACTTTTTCTTCTAAGAGTTTGAACAGTAGAACGATGTACTAGTAATATCATATAAAAACTGTGAATGTTTTCCTAAATTTAGAGATATTTACAAGGTACCAACTTCTTAGATTTGTAGGTCTGGATAAGTCTTTTTAAGGAATCTATAACCTAGATGTAAAGATTTCTGGCCTGCATATGCCCACAATATTTTTAATGCCAAAAATTCAACCATATGGTATCTGGCATTATACTAGTCTGAGTTATACCATTTTTTCCATTACAAAGACCAAGAGCATAATTAATGTTGTTTGATAAGATTTTATGGGAAAAAAAAATTGCAAGAGAACACATGCTATTTGAGATTAGAAGTGTGGTTGATAGAAGCTATTTTGTTTTGAAGTTTGACTTGGTTTCGCATCGTTTTTTCCCCCCTAAAAATGGCATTGTACATAGTTAGGTGTATGTTCAATTGTTTGTGTTATGGTTAAATAAGAAATCTTAAAATAAGGCTAACTTTTCTTTTAGAAAACATACCTAGTGCAAGTTAATGAATTCCATATAGATGGAGATTGTTGAAACATAATGATCTATGTCATACAGGAAATAGTATTAGGTGATCAAAAGATGCTCCTTAAGCATAAAGACAATCTTATTTGAAGCACTCTTAAGTATTTTTATACCTGTATTAGAGCAAATGAATATATAAACATACATAGGAGACTAAACTCTTTACGCAAGCTAGAGAGGTGTAAAAAGGGAAGATAATGTTGATCTGTGCTTAGAGAGTTTACATTTACAGGAATAGTAAGATCTACCCTGCTTCAACATAATTCTGACTGGTTTCTGTGGAAATGTTCCAAAAGGTTGCTTCCACCTCACTGTAAACAATTTTTTAAAAAGGAGAAAAAAGCAAGAGATACTATTACTTGAAAAGTAAACATTTCATTAAAAGCTTTGAAAATGAAATTAGTTATAAACAGAAGTTACTCCCCGTCAATGGGTTGATGCTCTCACCTAAGCAGGAAGTGTGGGACAACATTAAGGCTGCTTTCTTAAACAAGCGCTCCTGAGCAAAGCAGCACCTTGCAAATAATGAGAGTATATAGATGAGCGTATATCCTTATCCGTCATGTTTTTACTTTGCAAAGCAGAAATGCAGTAGAGAAGAAACTAGTATGATATGAAAATCAAGGAGACTTTTAGAATTCTGTAGTCTTTTTCTAGTTTGTGATTTCTTTTTTTATGAATAAGTAAATAAAATGGCTCAGAGATTGTCAGTCTCCTTCTAAGTCTTTATCAATTAAGAAAACTATAGATACAATCCCTGATAAATAAATAAAGCAGTGATGTGTTTGATTAAATGATTTCTTTGTTAAAAGAGTTTATCTTTCCAAGCCATGAAAATTGAGTATTAATTCAGTGTTTATTTTTGTTCTTTTCAGCAAACTTTGCAATGTACTTGACAGACTGAACGTGATCGCAGAAAGCGTAGTAAAGAAAACAGGATTTTTTGTAAATCGACCTGATTCTTACTGCAGTATCTTGCGGCCAGATGAAAAGTATGTATAATATTATATACGTATAATGAATAGCATCTCTAGCCTGGAGATTTTCCTGAAGTGTTCAATGTCTATGGCATCACTTCTTATTTTAAGACCTGAAATAATATATTTAAAAATGTAATTTTATTATTAATCTGTAGCAAAAAGGATTACAATCAGAGGTAAATGCTAGGAAAGAAAATAATACTGCATGTAATTCTGCTGCTGTTATTTATAATGAACACTTATTTAAAATCATATCTTGTCATCTTTGCCATTTTTTTATATATATATGTATAAAGATTTACAAGGGGCTTTTTTCTTTCTAAACCAAGGAGTCTGAAGTCTGAGGGTAACATAGTAAACAAAGTGTAGAATTTAATAAGTGGTCTCTTTTAAGGCATACTAATAAAATTCTGTTCATCTAGATATCGCTAGTTCAGTAATTTCCAATAAATTTTATAGTATTTACTCATACAAAATTGAAAATTCTTTTTTCCCTTGGAAAAGTCAAACTGTATTTCCTTAAACTACTACAGAAAAACAGGGATTTACTAATCTGAATTCTCTCAAGTCTTAAAAAGTAGAGTAAGTACTCAGACGCAGTATACTTTCCAAATGAAAAGTTACAGAATTTTTTGTTTCCAACTTTCAGCCTAGGGATCCAGTCTATCTCTCTCCAAGTGGATGTTCTTATTCTTCATCAAGAGCATCTTGTGTCTGTACAGCCTAACTTTATTTGGAAATAAATAGAATTAAAACTTATAGAGACTCTCTTAGAGCTATTTCTTAAGAGCCCATGAAATGCTACACTGTTTAGAGAGAGTCTTTTGGGTACCAAAGCCCTATCTGGCTTGTCACAGCAGTGCTCCAGCCACGTAAGTTAAGCCCACCAACTTGAGAAACTTCAGTAGTTTGGGAGTTGCTTGCACTGAGCATAGTTCCTTTCCAAATGTCATTAATTTCTAATTCGTGTTTTCTATTTCTCAGGATTGGTTAGGACCCTTATAGGATTGGGAGAACTAATCAATAAATAGCCTCTATGCCTAGAATTAGTATGAAATCAACCAGCTTGTGGCACAGTGTATATTGTGCCTTCATCTTCCAGTTACTGGCATTGTACCCGCTTCAGTTTTTGTGTCCTCAGTACCCAGTCTGACAGGGCTTATAGAGCTTGCATCCTGCTTTGTAGGGTGAGAAGAAAATATTCTATATGGCCCTCCAGAATTCTTTGAGCTTGTGCCTTTGAATATTTCTACTCTTAGGCTAGATGTGTTGAAGTGCAATTTAAATACCTTGTGTTACTGCTGCATAGACTGTCATTGTTTTCTGCTGTTCAGGGACATCACTTTTGCTTTGTGGTGGGTTTTTAATTGTCTTGCATTTTCAGTGAGCAAAACAATATGTGGCATGATGTTTTTTTCTTTTTTCCCTTTTTAAATGATTTGTATGTAATCCTATATTATTTGTTTCTATTTCAGGTGGAATGAATTGGGAGGCTGTGTTGTTTCCACTGGTCGCTTGCAGGTATTGAAATAGTAAGCTTCATTAATTCATAGTTGCACAGACACATACGAGCACTCCTAAAGCAACAAGGAACCTTTTCACCCAAGTACCTGATTGCTTATTCAGCACATGACCCTAAGGTTAATATTTTTTTGCAGAATAAACAGCATTATTGTATTCCTTGCTGGAAACCCAATTGGGAAGTAGAGATTCAAATTTTTGGATGGTACCAGAAAAGCTTATGCTGCTGGAGTAGTATTTTTGCTGAAGGTAGCCTGAGAAATGCTCCTATTTTTAAATTTGTTTCCATTGCTACTTAGTCTGTAGCCCTGCCAATGTAGCGAAAGTTAAACAGCAGCATTTTAGCTGACTGCATAATACATCAGTGTCAGCAGGAGGTGTGGACTAAACATACCTAATTCCAGTGACATTTTCTTACATGAAAATATGTGACTAAAAGGAATCTCACCTATACTGGATATTTTGATTTTTGCGATTTTAATCACTAAAAGAGAATATGACTAGAAGTACTACTTGCTTTAAGGTTAGAAAAGCTCAGGAGAATAAAGTGCAACATAATGAATTTATTTTGTCATGATTATGTACTTTGAACATATGCGTATTCTTAAGGAGCATTAGTTGATTTTTGACTTGTCAGTCATAATTTTGTTAAGTAAATTAGAAGGCATGTGTTCATTCCTGTGCCAACTGATTTTGGGGATATGTTCTTTATGGGCAGATAAACAATTGAGTAGATGTGACTTTAAAATGTTTTAAAATGAAGAATTACATGAACGTTAGCTGGATTTTAGTACTAGTCTTACAGGTTTACCTGTATTAAGTATCTGCTGTCTTCATCTGCCTATCAAACCAAATATCTGAAGTAGTCACTGTACGTATACTATGTAAGCAGTTCATCTCATCGTGGAACATACATCTTGTGAATCACACCCAAAAATGCTTCTTTAATCAAACAATAAAAGGAGTTTAAATGGCTGACTCCAATGTAACCATATATATTTGGACAGAAGAATCCCCCATGCTGTTATACCAGAGTGCTTATAATTTTCTTTCAACTGTTCAAGTTGTAAAAGAATGGTCTCTTTCTCTGTGCATTATTGAACTGAAGGATGGTGGCAGAAGCAACATTAGAGAGTGTGTACATAATTGTGATACTAAGAATGTTCATGTGTGTTGCTCAAGTTATGGAAAACTTAAAATACCAGTACCATAACAACAGAACCACAGCAGTGCAACAGCACACTTGAGTGAGTTGAAGGAGAAATTCCATTTGTGTGATGATAAAAGCAAGATTATTCAGAAAGTAGACTTTAAGGATCTCTAATATAGATTACAGGAACTTGAAAACTTCTTTGTTCAAGACTGTAACTTGACATAAAAAATCAGTATTTGAGATTTGGCAAGGCTTTGGGAGTCTTGGGATAATGGAGGGAAGTGAATCATGAAGGAAATAACTTGTTAATGAAAACAATCATTTATTTATTTGGATTTATTTGTCAGACTGGTGTTCTCCGAACAAATTGTGTGGACTGTTTAGATCGCACTAACACCGCCCAGTTTATGGTGGGAAAATGTGCTTTGGCTTATCAACTCTATTCACTGGGGCTGATTGATAAACCCAACTTGCAATTTGATACAGATGCTGTTAGGTAAGATATTTTAATAAAGTATGGCATGAATGTGTGTTAATTTTGTAACCAGAGATTTAGGAGAAGTATTTATAGAAGAAAGTGTAATTCTTTCTTTTGGAAGGCTTTAACTAAGCTTAAACTATTTTAAAAGTTTTGAAAGTTTCCCCTTTAAATAAATTGAACTGACAGGTGCTATAAAAGACAGTCTTTAAAACTTCAAGCAAAATAAAACTGAAATGGCTATATGCTTTTATGCAGAATGCCAAGTTTATGTTTGTGTGGAAGCACATCTTCCCTTGCTATTTCCTGCTTCCCCTTTAGAAAAATGTGGTGGTTTTCTTGTGTACCAAGGAAACATTTTCAGCACAGCTGTTCTCAAATCTCATATCAAGCACACTTTGAGCATCCTCAATTTATTTTAAGAAACACCTGTAACTTTTAAATTAAAATAGCATGGGGAAAATAATCTCTAAGCTACTCAAATTGTGAATGTGCTTCATACTTTAAGTGCTTCCAGCACTTGCCTGGTGCCAGGAGCAGGTGTGTGCTGCAGAAGAGATTTCACTGGAGGGGGTCCAGGCTTGGCCACCTCTTCTGTGCTCACTCTCTGCAGCATCCTCTACATTACCACTTACTTGAGCACATCAGGCTACATTTCACTGTCTTTCCCTGGTCTTCACTGCCTCTCTTCTTATCTCTATTTTGGGGCCTCTTAATTCCTACATTGCTTCTTATTGCAGTAATCGCATCTCCCATCCACCTTCTCTTTGTATTTTTCTGTATTGTGCAGAGCTCCTGAATTTCCATCTCCTGTATAACTATACCTATTAAAATTATGGTAGTGGCTTTCTCTCTGATTTTCCTGATACTTTATTTCTCATTATCTCTCTGAAATGTAGCTATTAGTCTGGCTAAAAAGCTTTTTTTTCTTCTTCTGGGTGTATTTGACATTGCATTTTTCCATTGCATTAGATGTCTGCCTCTCTGAAACTTACTTTTTCATTTGTTGAAAGACTCGTTTTGGAATTATTGCATTCAAGATTATTAAAAAATCTTGCCTTGTATTTTAACAAGTTTTAAAGAGAGGTATGTGCTATACTTTACCTCTCCATTGGGCAGTCTTTCCCTTCAACATGCTGCATCCTCAATCCCCCCAGTGTTCTCTTTATTTCACGTATCTGCTTCCCGCATATGCTGCCTCTTCATTGATTCTAACTGGCCAAAGAGGGTGATATTTAGTAGACAGTCTTCTCTAACATATATTTCTGAACAGCCTTTTTTTCCCACCCCCCACTGCATTCTGTGCCCATCTTCCATATCAGCTTAGATTTTTCCCTCATAGTCTGACTCACTACAGTCCAGGAATACAATCCAACTTCTGTGGAAGTTCATTTCTGAGGCCATTACTTCACTTGTGTTGGCCTTCCTGAAGAGTGATGAAAATGTGCACCTTAGTCTGAGATTGGTCATCTCACAGACTTCGTTGCGCAGGGCCATCTCAGCAAGCTGTGTTTCTTAGTACTGCCTTTAAAGTGGTTGTCCTATACTGTAAGTTTTGTAGAAAAAGACTGTTAGCTAATACGTTGTATATAGTTGATGATTTTTCTCTTTGCACAAGACCAGTTTGCCTTGCGTCTCTAGTAGTTTGTGGTGATGTCGCGTTAATTTATTTCTTCAGGTCTTTTCCAAATCAAGTTAATCAACATCATTTATGAATTTAAAATTGCCTGCTTTCTGTGAACCTCTGTCGGAGGGTCTATTCGTCAGTTCCCTGGGGCTGAGTAGGAAGGTCCTGAGGTGTAACGTCCTGTTTCCTACCAGTCATTCCCTTGAATCATGTTTTTTTAGTTCTAAATTAACAAGAATTTCTGTCTTTTCCCTGTTACTTAAATGAATTGGTGAGTTCTCCTGCATGGCCTTGTGAGCTCTGCACTACTTATTTGAAGGCAATTTTTTTTATATGTCACTAAGCATGTGCTTCTTCCTAATCAATTGTCTTCATCTTGTACTTGATATTGAATAGATTTGTATTTTCTTTTTATGAACATCAGTTTACTGCTCAGAAAACTATTCTTCCCCCAAAACTTTTTGAGGAGGACTTCATTCAAATGGTTCATGAGTTATGCAATACTTAAAGTCTCTGTTGGAAACTTTCTTAATGGTTATGCCCATGTTGTTGGTATTTTCTTTTTCCCCTTCTCCATTCTTTAAGGATTTCCTTCTCAAGTTTTGCAGTCTACCTCATGCTGATGCCTGGGTTGTTATCTTACTATACTGCAGCAACGTATGTTTCCTGTTATTTTGCTCTTCAGCATTTTGACTACACTTTCAGGTCTTCTAGTAAGATGTCATTCTTGTCATCTTGCTCGGGAAGGACCACAATTTTCAGTTCTGTGAAGCATTTTCTCAAACTATTGTCTACTAGATTGGGGCACATCTCTTTAGGATAGATGTGGGTTTTTTGAGACTATTGTCATTAATAAAAGTGCTTCTCAATAATCTTTACTACCTGCGCTGCTCTCTATATGGAGTCTCTTGGCAATTTCAGGGTGCTAGAGGACAGAGTTGCTTTTAGCCAGCGCTCTTTCTTCATCTTGGCAGCTTTCTCTCTATACCTGCTTACCTGATTTCCCAGCTCCAGCAAACTGTATCTGACTGCCCTTACATTTCTCACAAAGTCATGTTCCTTCTGTTGGTAGCTTTGGGTCATCATTGTCGTAACTAGGGAAATTTTGGAAAGTTATGTCAACATCATTCCCAGTGAACGTGACAGATCATATAGCCTTGAGGTACTGGCATATTCTGTCTCATTTAGAGTACTTAAAATACCTTACTTTGAGAAGGATTGCAGTTTTTCTCCCTGCAATCTAACAAGAATTCGTTAATTTTCTCTCTGAATCTGCACGAAGTATAGCATGAATATGTATATTGTATACTATGTATATTGTGTATATATAATAAATTAATAAAAAGGTTGGAATCTTGTACTTACTAATGATTGTATTTGAACAGATTTTCCAGATATATTTATCTGAATAAAGAATAAAGACATGCCTTTAAATTTAAATAAAAGTGAGCTAATAGTACTTAATAAAATATTTCTTTGTAAACTGGCAGAAATATTCCTTTTTTGGAGGAAAAAAAATCTATTTTTTTTAAGCAGAAAAACAATTCAATGCCTGGAGATGCCTTTAGAGTTATAGTGTGCTTATAGTGAGTTATAGTGCATTTATTTTGTATTTGGTACCTTATTATTTTATCTTTTAAGAACTTTTTTCAACAGTTTGATGTCACATTTTATTTTTCTTTCAGATTATTTGAAGAATTATATGAAGATCACGGAGATACCCTCTCTCTGCAATATGGAGGTTCTCAACTTGTCCACAGAGTCAAAACCTATAGAAAGATAGCTCCATGGACCCAGCATTCCAAAGATATTATGCAAACACTCTCAAGATATTACAGTAACGCTTTCTCAGGTAAAATATTTTAAGTACTTTGTTTATACCTCATTATTTAGGAAACCTTTGTGAATAATTGATACTATGATCATATCACAGAGATCATCTATATTATAAATTTAAAATAATTCAGTAAGATCTTATAAATGAATATTCTGATTTGGTCACATCTTTATACCATACCCTAATAAAATGCTTGTTGCATTGTGCAGCCTTATTTGTTACAGTGAATTAGGTGCTATAGAAAGTGTTCAGCAAATGTTCACATACAGGCTTGTAACTGCCAATGACTTTTGTGACTCAATAGAAAGGCAAGTAGACTGTTGCATGTATATGACGCATGTATATCATATGTATGTGTAATTGGAAGCATATTGGTTAAAAAGCATTAAGTTATCTGAGAAAGAAGGTCACCCAGCTAAGAATTAGATACTGCTTTTGCAACCTCTTTCATGGGCATTCTGAATAGCTGAATTCTAACATTTTTATTTGCAGTTGTCAGGAAAATTAGGAAACAATATTCCGAATATTATATTTCTTGCTTTTGTGCTTTTAGAAAATAATGTGACATTACAGACATCAGTGCAAGAGTTACAACATGCATAATAAGCTTCTGGAATCTGGAATAATCTTTTTATCCACAAACAGAACTGGCCATAGTAAACTACCTTTTAGTGGTGTATGAATGTAAACTCAATTATTATGCCCTTTTAGTCATGAGATATTATAGTCCCAATTGTGTTGAATCTCTCATGATTTAGTGATTTGTCATGTAGTGCAGTTGTTAACTCAGAATGGGAGCAGTAGATTGTTTTAGGCTAATTCAATTAAATAGCCCATTCAGTTGCTTTTTTTTCTTTTCAGATGCTTTAAAATGTGCTGTTATACACGTACGTTGCAGTATCTTTTGAAAAATCGCTGCAGTGGTCCCCCTTGCTCTACACAATTTTGACATTCAGTGCCAACAGTGAAACAATAAAACTTGTTTGCACTTTTTTCTGTTCCACATGTAGTGTGACATTCTTATGTATTTATTTTAGAAAAGAGAGATTTACCATCTGCAAAAGAAAAATTACCTGAAAAGCTCACTAGCCTCTTTTGTGTGGCCAGTCTTTCAAAGAAAGATAAAAATTTACATTTTTTTTATTTGAAATTAAGTCATAAAAATGTTCAGCCCTTAAAATAAGAGGATAAGACAAGGGGGGATTATTTCCTTTCAAGTTAAATAACTTTCCTGCCAATAACGTGCGTATAAATGCACCTGTCTGAAGATTCATTCTTATAAAATCTTTATATTTTATGACTAATCTTCAAGTTGAGACTTGAGATGTAAAACAGCAGAAGGACGTTTACTACTAGATGTTCTACATTTTTAAGTTTGAAATGCAGCTGCACAAACTGAAACACTAAGTGCAAAAGAGAGCTTGGGTTCTGAAGCAATGTAACTTTTAACAGTGCAGTCATTTGCTACTGCAGAGAAGTAAGAATGCACTACCATGCTACCGCTATAGTTAGATCAGCATGACTAATTGTTTTAAATTAAAGCTGTTTTTACAACAGATTTTGTAGCTGTTATATAAGTAGTGAGATACTTCTTTAATTGAATTATTTTGTTTCACTCTGATTTAATCAACAATTTCAAAATACCTTCTCTTCTCTGCCGTGGGGGGTGGGGGAGTAAGAAAAAGAAAAGGAGAAAAAAAAGGAAAGATAAAATACCTGAATATCTCTGCCTTTAACTTTTACAAATTCTTGTCAGATTTAACCTATTTTTAAGGCTCCTCCAGGTTCTGTGTTCAAAATAGAGATTGCTTTTTGAGTTTTGTTCAGCAATTTCTCTAGAATAACTAAAATAACTTATTAGGAGGAAAGAATATGGTTTTGCTTGTGACTTTGCCTTTCTTTGTGACTTTCAGTGTCCTCAACAAGGATTTTTTTTCCCCTCAAATTTTTTGGGGGTTTGACACAGTTTTCTTGCAGATCTCCTGCCCTTCCTTATTCACTCTCTCTATCTTGGTGAAACTGTGATGCTGTTTTGCAGAAGCAGTAAAGTCTGAAAGGCATAAAGACCTACACGTGTCTCAAATGTTACTGTATCAGTGTTCATAAGGGAAACACTTTAGAGACCTATGGAAGGTGAGAAGTAAGAAAGAAGCTAAAATAAGTGTGGCTTTGAAAGTTACTCTGAAGGGGCAATGAAAGTACCTGGAAGGAGTATGATTGGATAGCAGACAAAGAGAAAAAGCCCAGTTGAGGATGAAGGTTCCTATAAATAAGGAAGGAGAGCCACACCTCATCAGGAGTTTTCCTTTCTCTCTCCCTTTTCCCGCCACCTTGCCCTGTTACACCATGTAATTATCTTATACAAACGATTCCACATCCTATACACGATTCTACAAGCTTCTATACTCACCTGCAACCCCATTGTCACCAAGTTTTTACCAGTGTTGGGAGAAGGGATGTAAGGGTTTTTTGCTGTTGCCTCCCTCCTCTCCTCCTGCAAAGGACTCTGCATCTTTTGGCGTATCTGGAGCTTATTGCTTTACAGCAACCTGTCGCAAAAATCTTTACTTTCATCGTCATGCGTCCTTAAAGAAACAGACTGAAAAAAAGAGGGCAGAGTAGTGGAAATGGATTGTTTTAAATTATTGTGGCAGAGATGAGGGACTGAACTACAGGGCAAGATTTATTTTTATGGAGGCTCTAGGCAGAACTTCTGCTCGGCATAAAGTCAACTTCAAATGGAGCCCAGAGCTCCCTATAGAAGTCTTAGGTCGGTCAAGTTCCTTGTGCGAAGAACAAACCTAACGAGGGAGCGGCTGGTGGGGACTGAGCTGTACTGCGTTCCTGGCAGTAACTGTGCCTCTTGTCTCACAGATGCAGACCGGCAGGACTCCATTAACCTGTTCCTGGGGGTGTTCAAGCCTACAGAAGGAAAACCACACCTCTGGGAGCTTCCGACCGATTTCTATTTGCACCACAAGAACACTCTCAGTCTGTCACAGATCAGGCGAAGGTATTTTGCTGTTCTTCCATTTTTCTTCACTTTTGCTCTAAGAAATTCAAAAAGAAGTATGCAGTTAAACAAACTGGGCAGTTTGTCAAAGTGGAACAAAAACTTGTTTACTATTTTTTGAAGTTTTTATTAAAAAAGAAAGTTAAAAATATAGCCTTTTGAAAGATATTATAAAAATGTTGGACACTGGTGTTTTGCAGATTTGCTTTAGGACTTTTTATTCCCTGTGTACAGAACAGTTTCTTTTGTCTGAACTCCTATCCTGCAGCATGAAATGGTTTACTAACTTACTGAAAGGAAATTTACCAGTGTCCCCGTAAAGTATATGCAGGTGTGGTTTTATTGGTCAGCTTTATTAAGTTTGTGTTGAAATTGAGATTGTGATGAGCGTTCCATTAATTTAATTGTGTAATGCACTTAGTCTGCAGCTGTGCATGTGAAGAAGCCTATATTACTACTTCTAGCCATATCTGGCTCATTTTGAAGCTTTGTTTTCCTTGATTTGTTTCCCATTGTAGTTGTACAGTGTTATCCAGAAATGATAGAGCTAAAGCATAGAAGTTTTAAAGTATTATTTTAGCATGATTGCTTCATATGGAATAACTTGGTTAAGAATTGTAAATCCTGAGTATAAAAAATACTTTTTTAATTCTATTAATAGTGGTAGTGCTAGACTTGGACTCTCTGCCTTAAAAATTTTGTTATTTATATTATTGTTTATTTTCTTAGCTGTAAGCCTCTGTCTCCTACATGGTAGATTAGAATATGTGCATTTAGGGTTTTATCTGAGGAAAATTCAAAGTGTTTAAAGTGTACACACAAGCCCTATCAACTACTTATGCCATTAACCCATCGTAGCAGCCGGCATGTGATACAACTGTTTCTAAATTGCAATGCTTTTGCATAGTCTCCTACAACTTTTGTTGGTGCTTGCTCTTATCAGCTATATAGCTAAGTGCTAGTTCAGCCACGTATGAAACATGCAACATTAATTTTATCGCCTATTGGTCATGAGCAGTCCTGTATGTACAAGTGAATCTAGCTGACCAGTATATGAATGTTCCAGTCTCCCTTTCATCTCCTGCTCGTTTGTCAAAAACTGTCTCTTATGAATGATGAAATATTTTTTTTTTTTTAAAAAAAAAAGATGGTATACTTATTAATTAGTCTGACCTTTTCATTCTAGTTAAAATTTATCTTTTTGAGCATTTGTAATATTTAACCAAAATGGCTTTTATTGTGGACATAATGATCTTTTCTGCCAAATTATTTTACAAGCCCATTGAATGGCTTCTTTCTGTCTTTTTGTGCAATGCCTCTATTCAGTTCCTTGGGCACAGCAGCAAAGGAGATAATTTTGAAAACTAGGAATAAAAACAAAGGGTATAGGAAGAGAAGGAAGATGATGTTTCCTGTAATTGAACCTTCTTTTGACCATCTGTGCCTCCCCTATATTTTACCTGTTTCTATATCAGAAAGAAGAAACTTTGTAATGAGTTTCACATATTGCTTATATATTATTTGTAAGATTCAGATGAAAGCCTGTGAGAGATGGGCAGGAAGGACTTATGTTGTCCATTTTTTCAATTTTTACGCAGCAGGAAAGCTGAATGTATCTGCATAGTTTCTGAAGGCCCTGGAAGAAATGGCCTGCTAGCATGTCATGAATAAACATTTCTTCAAGGGATGGGCCTGTCAGGCAACTCATTTCTTTTTGTTAAGACAAACATGGTCGTTTCAACAAAAGTGTGATGAACAAATCTGTGTATGGTTCTGGATATGGGAAGTACCCAGGAATGGGAAATTTTGGGTATGAGAATATCCCCTGGTTTTTTCTGCCCCAGCTAGCTAGCAGCATTGACATCAGTAGGAGATAACCCCTGCAATTTTGTGAATGCAGCACTCGCAGTATTGTGATTACTTATATATTTGAAGTCAAATCAATGAAGATACCTGGATATCTTTTTCAACCTAGTAATAATATTAGGTAGTAGAAACTGTCAGAATGATTTAAAGAAAAAAAAAAAGTATAGTTGAGAGGAAAAAATCGAAGTACGTAAACATGAATGAAAGATAGAACACGTTGTTTTCTGGATATTGCTTGACTTCCTTTGTTTGCTTTTTCAGAAACGGTGCGTAAGCCTCCAGCAAACGTTGCTTTTGCTATTAGCTGTGCCAACATATAGTTATCAGGCTGGGGACAGCTGTCATATAAAAGTGGTTTTCTGCATCAAGAAGTCAACTGCTTTGACAATGTTCAAATGTCATTTAATGGTTTATTATCAGGGACTAACTGGAGGTTAGATTTCAGAACTAGAGCTTAAATATCAGTACTGTAGGTAAGTATTTGAAATAATCTTGTGTCTAACGGAGAAATAGCCCGTCAACATATTTTCATGGAGCTTGATGAAATGCACATCCTCAGAGCAAAGCTGGTGCCTGTTTCCAGGCCTAGTTCTTTATTTTCTTCCACACTTGAGCTATAAAGATGCATGGACCAATGTGACACTGTCTAGTTGTTCAGCTAGCCTTTGCAAATGTTTAGATTGGATGCAAGATCAAGTCTCCTGTGTCATTTGTGTGTCTGTCTTTCCTGTACAGCTACACTTTCTGGTGGACCACAGGTGTGCTAAAGTATTTGCCACTTCCTTTTGATGAAGGTAGGAGCTATATTCACATATTGCCATAGACTATGTCATGGATAAAAAAGAGATTTAGTTACTAAGACCTTAAGTTTCTTGGATCACAGATTTTTGAAAGTTTCCTCAATGATTACTAACCCCCCCTTTTTTTTTCTTTCTCACAAGAAACTGTTTTCATCTGCAAGATGCAAGAGAGATTTAACACTTCATTTTTAGAGTCGGGTAATGCAGATCAGTGTTGAAAACTTGATCATCATATACATATTTATAGTTTACGTGATCATTATGAAAACTGTCAAGTTATTTGTTTTCTCCTCTTAGAGGGGATGTAGCTGTTAGAAAAATGCCTGGTAAGGTGGCTAGGTAAACAGGTTATTTTGATTTCTGCTGAGTTAATAATCATTAGAAGAAAAAAAAAAAGGAAGATTTAAGATTTTGTGTTTTTTGCAGTGACATGTGCTGAAAATAGACGCAAGTTGATAGTGAAGAGGTTCCACAAGGGTGAAGAGGAAATTGATATCCACAATGAATTTTTTCGGCCATATGAGTTGAGCAGTTTTGATGAGACCTTCTGCTTGGCGATGACCAATTCTACACGGTACATTAGGGGTGTTTTGGGATAGTAAAGCCTGATGTGACTTCATTGTAGATTTGATTTATTTGACTAAACAAAGGCAACATGGTAAACGCAGGGCTTTTTTTAGTTAGTGGTGGTTTGGAAGCTTCAAATTTAATAAACTTCCTGAACCTCTCTCTGTGGACTTCACATATCACAGTGACTAATTCAAACCATTTTTTCCTAATTTTTCTGCTTTCATTTTGTCATTTTACATTTATCATTGAACTGTTTTCTTCAGTTCATCAAATTGTCACAGCTGGCCATATATGTGTATATGTTTTTTGTTTCTTTGTCAGCAATCAGCTGGGTATTCCAAGCATAATCATGCTTTAAATAATGACTTCCATGTAAATTTTATTTCGTGTAGCTTTTTGACTCAGTTTGGGCGTTGGCAGGATCTTGAAAACATTCCTTGGTACAGGAATATGCCTTTGCCCCAGCCTCCTCAGCAAGTGGTGATGTTTGCAACAGTGTAATGTGAATATGTAATGCAATTGAAGGCTTTTTAAATACCTAGAAGCTCAATATTTACATGACTGTAGCTTGTAATTACAAAGTTATAACATAATAATGTTTGGGGTCTTTTTTAACTTCAAAAGTGGATGTTACAGGTTCTTTTGAAAGTTTTGAAAAGTGTACTTTGTGTATTAAACACTGCTCATGGATATTTTTTCCATTCTTTTTTGCCAGAGATTTTATGCCTAAGAATGTGGGCATTGATCCAAGTCCATTTACTGTTCGTAAACCTGATGAAACTGGAAAATCGGTTTTGGGGTAAGTCTGAAACATGAAATTTTGGTCTGATTTAATGATAGGGAAAGTCACGCATGAGATTAAGAATTCAAACCTCTCTTTCTGGATGGATTCCTAAGACTGTGCAACTGAACAGACTGTTGCATAATTCAGTGGGGTTTGTGTTGATGCAGGCCATAGATATACAGATTCAGAATGCAGTGGCTTTATGCATGTAGAGCAAACTTTATGAAATAGTTTTAAGTGAGAAATTCATTGGTGAGAAATAGATGTAAGGTTTTTAAAGTTCATAATCCTAGTTAAGTGAAAAGTATAGGGAAAAAGTATGGGGAAAAGTTAAGTTACTGGAAATCTAAAATAAATCAAAGTGGTATATTCTCTGTTGCATGGGAAATTAAAAACTTCCCAGATGGTATATTCTGGAATTGTTGTATAATTTGGAAATCATATATATAACTCGGAAATTTTCTTAGACATTGGGAATTCTTTATCGTGCTTGCTTAGTCTTTTTTTTTTTTGCTGCTTTTTCTTTTAAGTAAAATCCACTCAGAAACCTTTTATCTAGAATAGTTACAGAAGTGGTTAAAATTTGATCATCTCTTGGTTCCATTGACTACTTGTATTGTCTATTGAAGATGGACAGGAATGCACATCAATTTTGTCCTTTTTAAAAAAAAAAAAAAAAAAAAAAAAGCTTTGAATAAATAGGATTTGTCCTGAGCAACTGCCAATTTCAGCATACTTTTTGATCAAGCATTATGGAAAAAATATTTATAAATAAAATTAAATAAAACAACAGTTTCTTTGGACAAATTAAGGTTTCATTCAGCTGTTTTCTCATCCTGGACTGACTTTGTTACTTTATTTATTTTGCTGTTGTGTTTGATCAGCTTTATTACATATTGGTTATAAAAACTCTTCCTGAGCCACTTCACTCTCTCCTAGATATTTCATATTAAGGAGACCTTTTATCAGTAATGGATAAACCTGTGCTGTCAAAAGTCTTCAGTTCTTCCTAAAACTTCTTTTAAAAGTTCTGCTTTTTTTTAAGCAGAACCATTCTGTTCCAGTACTGTTAATAACTATAAAATTTTACTCTTATAAATCACATCCTTTTGTTCCTTGGTCCTAAAGGATTCAATGTCAATAAAGACTGAGAGTAGACTGTGCTTATCACTAGCAGAAACTGATTTGATATTACTGATATTCTCTGTGAACAAACAAAAAGACTTTTTGACAATTATACACTAAATCTGAATAGATGGGTGCTTTTGAAGAAAAGGTTTACTCTTATATGTCTCACCTAGCTCTTCTCTCCAGATAGACCATAAAATATCTGACCACTTTACATCTTTCTCAGGCTGTTTTTTCATGTTCTCTGCTAGGATGTTGAGGGATTGATACTGGGTAGAGTCTCATCTGGATTACAGCCATATTCATGGCTTAAATATTGCTTGGAGGCCTTCCCATGTCCACTGTTGTGAGGGGAAATGTGGCTTTGATTGCCCAGCTTAGCATGTCCCTTAGGTGAGTGAGATTTAATTATTGAAAACAACAACGCATACAAGAGTAAATTATTGTTATCAAAGAAACATCTCTTCACCACGTTCTATTCCATGGGTTTTTTCAAGCAGTTTCCAGGAGAGAGGGGGAAAAATAAAAAAGGCCAAATCATTTTTCCTACAACACCTTTTCCAGAGATTAAACTTCTCGAGCACTGTCCGTGTGGGTAGTGGGATCTTTTAAGAGGGGAATCTTGTCACTGGAAACCTTTTATCTCAACCACACCTTTTTCTATTACTAAGTTCTTTTATTTCCTAATTCATTATCCATTTAGGGAAGTGCTAGAAAATCTGTCTGACACAAAACTGTGTTGCTCTTAATGGATGAGTTATTGGCTTGTAGCTCAAGAGTTATGGTTTTGAATTTGATTTTTTTTTTTAATCTTTTTCACCCCTTTCCTTTTAGGAATCTTTCCAAGAGATCTGTAAGAGATCTGTTCCAAGAGAAGTGACTTTCTTTACCGGATTTAAAAGAAAAAAAAAGATTTTTTTTTTCCTACAGGAACTGTTTCACAGTTGAAAAAATAAATGGTCTGATGACATTGTGACTTAAGTCATATATGACTATATGATGATGTTAAATGTTATGAAAATACACATGTTAGCAGTGGAATCACACATTTTTCCTGACCTGCTTCATGACAGGACACCTGCTTCAATGTCCTGATCTAGTCATGAAGATAGAATTATATTTGTTTCGTGGTCATAGTTTTTAATACGGTGTTGCCTGATTCCTCAGAGTATTGGCAAGCTTTTTTACGGGTATTGGATCTTGCCTCCTCTGACTTACCTGTCATGGCTGCTTCATAAAAAGATTTTCCAACTACCCTTTTAATCCTCCTGAGGATTGTCTTTGAACCAGAACATGGGTACAGAATTAACTTCTCTTTACAGCTAGGAATTATAACCTGAATTCTTGATGTGCTGGAGGATATAATCCCCATGATCTGTTTTGGACATGACTAGGAAAAGTGCTGGCCATTCTTAGTGACTCTGAATGTGGAATTGCACATGCGTTACATGCCATGATCACTTGGGCTTGTGTCAGAGCCAGTGCTGAGGCAGTACAGTCGTCGTCCTGCCAGAAGCTGGGGATTGAATTGGCTGGGTCCTGCTTTGGACAGGGGATCCTATTCCACTTCCCTGTGCTCTCTGTCCTGGTGGTGATAGGTGGCTCTTCTGCACCAGGAAAGCTCAATCACCAATTTGAAAGTGTAGAGGTTGATGTTTCCTGAAGAAGACAATCTACATGTCAAAGAAGAGCAGGATATTTAAGAAACACCATGTTAGTCTTGCTGCCATGACTATTGTGTACAAATTATAGTGAGCAATGCTGCCCTGTTCTTAATTAAGGTGATTAGTATTCTATTAGGCATATCCAAGGAGTCTGTGTTCTCTGTCTGCTATACGAACAGTTTGCTGTCCTCCTTTCTGGCCACTTTGAAGTGTTCTGAATTGAAACAAATAATTTTGTTTGTTTTGTAAGCCTGGTAGAGATTGAGACTTTTATGTGAAGATTAAATCCCTTTAACTTTTTCTAAAGGAAATGCAGTGTATCTTAACATTCTGTATGTTCCTATCTAAGGAGATACCACCTTCTACTGGGTCAAAAATTAAGCTTAACTGTTTTCATCCAGGGCATTTACTCCAAATGTAAGAGTTCATTTGACTTGTAGTATATCCGTGGGGCTTTTTATGCCCTCAGGTCAAGAACCTCTAAAAGAAGTTATATATCCACATACTTTACAAAAAGTAAATCAATTCAGGGATTCAGAAGATGAGCAACATAATACTCCTCTTACCTTTGAGTAAGATAATAATTGAACTTTAAAATACTCTTTGTTAGTATCTTCTTGCTTTAATGAATTTGCACTGCCTTTCCTAATAGGAACAAAAGTAATAGAGAAGAAACTGTACTGCAGCGCAAAACAGCTGCTAGTGCTCCTCCACCGCCAAGCGAGGAGGCCGTGTCGAGTAGTTCTGAGGATGATTCTGGGACAGACAAAGAGGAGGAAGGTGCTGTTTCTCAACGCTCAACTCCGGTGAAGGTGACTGATACGGGAGATAACACGAAAATCACAGAGGTAAGGGATGACCGTGGAGGAAAAGAACAATTATGTACTGAAAATTCGTATTTTTTTTTAAAGTGGGTTTTTTTAGTGGTAAATATTATAGAACAATCAAAAGCAGAGTATTAAACTGTTAGGAAGGGAAGAAGGTCTCCAGCGTATCTTCTTTGCACAGGTATTAGCAAAGCTGCTAATAAAACTTTGCCCTGCTTCCTGTTGTGTAAGCATCTTCACAGCTTACGTGTGTCCTGTCAGTAGATTCCTCACTTAACACTGAACCTTTAGACCTGGTAGGAATGTGTGCGTGTAAATTACCTTCTTGTTATGGATGATTGGCCTGATTGTGACATATAAAATGGAATTCAGGTCTTCAGCATGAAATTTTTAGTGATTTCACAACTGACAGCAGGAAACCTGAACAGAGCATGTTTTTAACAAACATGATTTTTTTCATTTATTTAACACAGGATAAGATTTAATACAACATAATGTGCCCTGTAAAAATCATTTACTTTCCATATGTATTGTTTTATCTGATGGATCTTTCAAGACTCCTTTCCTTTCTTGTCAAATAAGTATCTTGAATGTTTCTAGTAAATAGTTGTTATTAAAAAAGATATGCATAAGCTTAATTTGTGACGATTGTCAAATATTGTTGAGAAACTTGTTTGTCTTTGCCTGCTCTTTATTGCAATTACTTTCGGATTTAGAAATAAGTCTGTTCTTTCAAGCAAACTTTAGTTTGGATGTTGGTACAGTGTTCTCAATCTGAATCTATGTATTTATGTTCCAGAATGTAGTCCAATCCACAAAAGATGTGTACGGAGTTAATCTTTCAGATCTCCCTTCAGAAGATGATCTCACAATATACACAAGGTGAGATAGATTCCCAGTGGTAATCAGTGGATGATAATTGAAATTAGTTAAAAACAGCTTGTCAGAAGTGCTGCCTTTGATACTTACCTAAATTCTATATTTTAGAGATATTTGGAGGACTCTCATATTCTCTTTTTTCAAATCAAACTCCTTTCAGATCTCTTTCAACTCAGACTTCAGTGGAAGTTACACAGATATGCATAACTTTTGCATTTCCAAATGCAAAACTTGGAATTTAAATGAAATGAAGCAAACTTCAGCAGAAATATACAGTTTAGTATTTTCCTAGAAATTAATCAGCAAGTTCCAAATTAATAGTGATTTCATGCTTCTAAAGTAAGTAGTTTGTGATTTTCACATTTGAACAAATGTTGAATAACACTAATGTAAATTGGTCATAAGTGACGTAGGCTTTCCTTTTAAAAAATATATTAAAAAAAATTCTTAATGTCTCAATGCATAGAGGTATGTGTTAACTGTTGCATCTTATTAAAATTTAAGTACTTGTGTGACTTTCAGTATTCTAGGAAAATTTTCTGATTAATACTCAACCTTTTTTTTGAAATGTCCTGACCTTTCGAGATTGAAATGTAAATTGTCTTTTTCATAGGGAAATCTGAGGCAGTTACTATACCTGATCAAGATCTCAACCTGAAAGAGTTGAGAAAAGTGATCAGAATAAATGAGGAACTTGCATTGTAACAACATAGATGTTTATGTGACAGAAATATTTGTGCTGTATTTGTGCGGTTCTGGTGGTATTTCTAATTGTGTGTGTGTAAACGTAGCGTAAGGTGTGAAATGATGTGCTGTTGCACCATTTCTTTATTTTAAACAGCTTCACACTGTGCCACTTGCTTTTAATAAATGGTTTAAAGAACTCAAGCCTTACTTGAGTAGGTAAGAGTAAGATCTTGCATTGGACAGGGCTAAATAGAACTCTTTTAGAGTTGCAGACCCACTCTTAGATGGTCCAGCAGGTTACAGTGCCGTTCAGCTGCAGTATATGTAAATATATGCATGCATATATGTATGTATATATATACATATATGTGTAAACATGAATAATTGACATGTTTTCTAATGTGTGGTAGCAGTAACTTGTTAAATGTGAACCACCAGATTCAATTTGAGGATGAAATTTTAATTCACTAAGACCTCTTTTTAGGTGATAAAATGTAATTATATAGTTCATCAATCCTTTTCAGACATTTCAAGGAAAAAAACAGTAGTTTTATTTTTATTTAAAGGTCTCCTTATTCTAATTTGTTTAGGGGTAGCCAGATTTCCTGGCTTCTTTTCAAGATTCCCGTTTCTAGCTGTTTCCTATGTGCTGAGTCATTTGATGCTATTAAACGTGAGCAAAGTTGAGGCTTTTTCTCATTATCTCTGCTGAGATGGTTAAGTTTATCTATGTTCTTTATTTTTACCTCTAGAGATAGTTCAAACACTGTCAATTTGATCATTTCCCTTTGGTGTATGTGGTAGATACTCTTGTTCTGGAAATGTTCCACTACCAGCTGGTGTCCACTACAGGTCACTTGGTGCTGAAGAGCAACTCTGCAATAACATCCAGGATTGGAGTTATTTCCCATTTTAGCATTTTTCAGGCTAGAACAGCATTCAATCTATAATGATAGCAGGAAAGTCCATGGGGGCTTTGAATCTCGGTAGTCATATCGTTTTCAAGTAAAAAATCCCATGTTTATTTTGTTTTCTTGAATCAATACAGATTTTAAAAATATAATAATTATAAATCAGCAATTCCTTATTTCTTTTAGCAACAGGACCTAGGACTATTTATGGTCTGATGTGCTGATTTGTATGGAAAGTATAGATTTTACTGAGACCTATCCACAGTGTACATCAGTTGAGAATAGCAGCAATTTATTTCACAGTAGGATAACAGTTCTCACTTCAAGTCAGCTTCTAGTGCAATAATAGAGGAAATGGAGACATAAGATACATCTTGACTTTCTGTCACTTGACAGGATTTGCTCTTTAAGGACTTGCAGATAAAAAGAATCTCAGGTTAAGCTGCTTGTATGAAGAGATATGTAGTAACTATATGTGCAAATGAAAAGTAATTTGAATCTGTGCAGCCCATTTTTACTTACAACTGAGGTAATTTGTGTTAGTTCATATCAAAATTGGAATAATTTGAGGGTGTATACTGCAGCTATCGATAGCACTTATTAATGCCAGATAGCTTGTGTCAGTTTAAGCCTTTTCCAGAGTTTTGAAAAACTTGAACCAGTTAGTGAAAATGCTTACATTTGACCCAAACATAACCCACCATTAGTTTGCCCCTATATGTATATTCAGCTTTTTTTATAGCAGATTCCTGCACAGCAAGACCTTTAATAGTTTTCTTAATTCCTACTGAATTCTCTTATTTAGAAGCATAGTATTTATTCTTTGAACATCTAAAGCAAAGCATCCAAAGGCATTGTTTACGATGCTTTCATATATACAATATATAACCTGGGGCGGGGGGGAGAAGCTGCAATAAATTGTTTGAGTGTATATTTCCGTTGTGGGCTGTATACTCCTGTGTGTACTTGCTTTTTGCACTATTGATTATCTCCTATTAAAATTAAATAAATATTTCAGAAGTAGACTAATAGTACGGTTTTAACTTAAATGCAAGCAAGCTGGCTATTTAAACAGAAAGTCAATATCAGAGTATTGAATTCAAATTACAACTAACATTTAATTACTTCTGTTTTAATAGCATAAATGTGTTGAAGACCAATGTAAAATAAATATATATATATATATAAATAAGTGAATAATACTCACAATAAACTTTTATTAGTTTTTATTTCTCTTCAATTCATTGCCAAGAGAAAAATAAAAGCAATATTTTCCATCTTCAATGTCTTCCAGCAAACATTTGGAGACAGGGAGAATTGTCCCCCAGGACTGCTCTGGTAAATTAAGTGGGCTGGACTGACAGCATTTCAGATGGATAAGATAGATAAAATTTGGCTGAGAATTGGCTTAAATATGAAACTTGAGTGGCTTTACAACAATTGTGTTGGCTTTTCCCATAGGTTGTCCAGCAGACTGATTCTTTGGGAAAAGGGATAGCAAATCATTTTTCAGGAAGTCAGCTCTAGTAGGCTGCCTTTTTTACAGCGACAAAGGTTTATACCTGCTCTGCTCTCCTAATGATGGTCCCATTTCTATCTGATTAAATGCTAAGCTACATCACTTAATAGACAAATCTGTTGCAAGCTAAAGAAGCTGCAGTCTCACATGCACCAACCATAAAATATTTTAAAATCTCATGTTTACAAGAGAGGTTGATTGTGATAACCAGGTTACCTATCATGACATAATGACTCATGTTTTGTGACATTTATGCTGAAAATTCTCTTTGATTTATTCTTCTGTAATTATTCACAGGTTTGTCCAGCTGGGACAGAGTCAACATAAACAAGACAAGAATAGTCAACAATTTTGTTCAAAACACCAATTGGATAGGGTGATAAATCTGTAAGTACTTTTCTTATTCCCTCTTCCTTCAACTTTTTTCCTTTTGTTTAGCTTTCCTCATCAGACCTGAAAAGTCACTGGATAAATTTGATGTTATAATGGTTATACTTCTCATCTGTTGCTTTTACTTTGGTTTCTTTTATGGCATAAAGCAATTTGGTGCATAGGATGAAGAATCAGCTTCCCACTTCTCCCTGTGTTGAAACAATTTGTAACTTTAAAAGTGAATTTTTAGGGCTGTTTTAAAGTTGGGGTTTTTTTTTTCTTTTTTTCTTTTTTTTTTTTCTAGCTTTTGTATTACCAAGATTTTTGTATTCAAGTAATCCTGAATATAAAATTATCACAATTCAAAGTATTTAAGCTACTGAATTTAAAAGGCACTTTTTTGTTGCTATGATTGCTTTTGAAAGAGGGAGTTTGAAAAGGATTGGCTTACTTAGGTATGCTTCATAGAAGCACTCAAAAGTGCAGTTCAGTCTTCCACTTAGTGTGAAGTTATCTAAATGTATTTGTCTGAGAAAGCTACACATGCTCTTTATTTTAACAGACACTTGCGGAGTTTTGCAAAGTCAAATGGAAGGTTTTTATTTCTTTTCTGATTGGCCAGATGTTGGAGAGAATGGAGTAAAGGGGGAACTCCATGGTTTGTGTACTCGATGCCCATCTTTGGAAGCAGAGGATCAATGCTACCTTAAAGCACTTGGCAGTGTGCATATATGTCGCACGGACATTATTTCAACATCCTCTGCATTTTTCCTCAGAACTATCACGTTGTTTTTGGTTGTCTGCTTTAATAAGGAATTTGTCAGTGATACTTTGAGCTGATGAGGCATTTTTTCCCCCACCTAAACACTGCATTTGTCACAATAGATAAATTTTACCTCTTCATGAACTGCTCCAAAGAGGTAAATAGGTGATGGCAAGTTGCAAAGTCAAGCTCCAGACAGTTTTTGTCTATGGCACACTTCTTGGATACTTTAATCACAAAGGATTGCTGTGGGGGTCATCTTCAACAGTCAGGGTGGGATGGGAGAATTGCTGTCCAGGGATATCTGCTCTATGGAAAACTTAAAAATAGAGTAACTATCCATTAATGTGAAAAATAACTCTAACATTGAAGTCATAGTAGGTGTACCAGTTAAAATCTATCCTACACTAGGGAATTTTAGTATTTGTGATATTGGTTTGATTATCACTGTGTAAGAATGGCCAGATCATTTGAAGCATTGCATTTGCTCATTCAAATTTGTGAATCTTATATCAAAAGAGGATCATTATATTTTCTGGGTATCGTAGTATTATGAAAGCAGGTTTTTGGTATTTGGATGGTCAACTTCTGGCTTCCCAGTTGACATCCCTATGCTGTAGGCAGCTTAGTTTCACCAAGACTAGTTTTTTGCTTCTAGCTTTGGGTAGAGAATCTCTTACACAAAGGCAGAGCCACTCTTTTAGAACCACAGACCATCCCTGCACTCTGCTGTTTTACAGAAGTCTCAGCTTTATTGCCTGAACTGCCTCTGGTCTCATCCCTCTGTGTCAAACAGGAAGGAAAACTGTGAAGATGGCATGCTCACAAGTAGGGATCAAGACTAGGGGTGTCTCAGGGGGCCTTGGGAAGCATAATGACACAAAACAGGTTTAGTATTGTGATATTCACAATGTTAGGTTGTTGGTATCAGCATTAATAAGCATATGCTTTATAGATGAATATGTCTGTTTTTTGATGAAATTTATCCGATGGATATTAACAAGTTGGAAAACAGCCAAATTCCTTTTTAATACATGAAGCACCAACTAAGTATTTTCTAATTTTGAGGAGAAGCCATTATTAGGAATTGATTTTATAACAAGAATACATTTTCTGTCACATTCCTATCACATCTTGTCACATTCCTGGCAGTGTCAAAGACAGCAATCTTTCCTTTTCTTGACCTCTTAACATAGAGTAAAATATTCGCTATGCTATTCTACCCAAAATGAGCAAGTTAGAGTCTTTGTGCACGGTTTTGATAGCTTTTGGGCAGAGTCAGAGTGCTCTTATTTCCCAGGTGTAATTTCTAGGTGTTTCTGAATAGTAGAAGTGTAAAAGCCACAGAACACACAAATCTGTGCCTCTTGAAGTCGAACAGATTGTCTTTTGCTGCCAGCCCTAATAAACATGTTCTTCTGCGTACATCCTAGAAGAAGCAGTGTTTTGTAGTCAATGGGGCTTTTTCTTCAGTAGTCTTTAAAAAAATACACCTTTGCACAACCTAAAATTTTTCTCCATCTTTTGTTCTGCAGTTTTTTAAAGACTTTTTAACACTGTTCAGACAGTGGCAGATTGTTCTTTTGAGCAAAGTCATAAATGCAACCATCCTTAAAGGTGTGTTGTTTGCTTCTGGAAAGAAAGAAACTTCCCTTCTATGCACTGACGTTTGAATTGCTGCTTTGAATTTCCTTGGAGAATGCTAACCTATTAAGATGCAAAATGACATGACTGTACTAAAGAGTAACTTGAAAGAGAGAAGGTTTTCGGTAACTGCAGTGAAGATGCAGCTCACATGTTGTTGGATATGTTGGATTTTCTTGTTTCTTCTGGAGTACTTTGGGAAATTGAAGAATTGTGGTAACTTCCATTATTTTGATGATAGCTGTACTTTAAAGCAAAAAACATTCTGCTTTTTATCCACAAACTCATTTGTATACCTATGTATACCTATGGAAAGATGTATACCTATGGAAAGATAATCCCCTCTTTCTCTAAGACTTGAAATTATGTATGCTCTTGGAGTTTCAAGTGACAGCTCTGGGACCTGGATGCTGCTCAGGTTTTGTGCTTGGTCCATTCTGCAAGAAAGCAGTTGCAGTAGTATATATTACTTGACAGAGATGATTTCCTGTCTCTCAGTCCTCTCCACTGGCACTGAACATTACAGAAACTTTGTATATAGGAATTAGTGCCTAAGTAAGGAAGATTCTGCTGAAGGCTCTTTCAAGAGCAGAACAGTGGTTTAGGGGGATACCATTTGTGGGGGAAAAAATAAACAATCTTGACCTGTCAGGGTTTTGTAGGTCAGATATATTTGCTTGGGATTCTAACAAGGCACTAGAGTACATTTTGCCTGCTCTCCTTTGGAGATTTGAGGAGCAATATTGTTGAAGTAACTGTGGTGGCTTTCTAGTGGTGGTTGTACATCTGAGAGCCAAGCACATGGTCGTGCACATCTCCTTTAAATTATGGATCGTCTTTGTTGTAACTGAATATTATAATTGTATCTTCTTTTATGGTAAAGACAGTTTCTTTCCTGGTAAAACCATGATACTATCAAGCCTCTTTGTTAAGCAGGATGAAAACAACTGAATTTTGCACAACATGGATATTGATCTTCAGAACATAGTGTTTGCATTCTTGTCAATTGAATTTTCGTTTAAAGGTTGTAGATCTACAGATATCCCCAAGACAGAGAGACATAATAGCAAGGTAACATGCTATTCTTCATGATACTATTCTAAGATATCGAACTTACTCAGTATATTAGCTTTTTAAATAAATAGTGTTATAGAAATTACTTTAAATGACTGGATAATATAAGCACTGTACAAAAGCTTAGTGCTTAATAGTAACTTATTAATCAAAATTGGTGTGCATGGACATGCTGTTCTTTCAGTATATTTTTAGCATATTGAAGCAAGTAGGTGGAAAATTGAGATTTGGTTACTAAATGTTTGAAATTAAATACACTTTCCCAGTCAGTTTCCAGCCTAAGAGATGTTTCTTGGCTCATTAGCACTTGGGAAATGTCATGTCTTGTGAAACAGATCAATAAATACGTAAGACATGAAATTAGTGCAGTGGTTTTGTTTTGGTTTTAATTAAATAATTGTTCACTTGCTAGTGGAATAAACAGGCCAGCTAAATTAGAGTAAGTGACTTCTTTTGGAGTTGGTGGCATTGGACACATTAGTGTCAGTGTATTAGGTGTACTAGTGTCAAGTACCACTCTGTAGCTTCTGTTTAAATGCTCTTAAACCAGGTAAAGTAAGCAGGGGCAGGAGCTGTGGGTGTTTTGGAAGGTGAAAAGTAACTTTTCAAGCATCCGGATATGAATTTAGATGGCTAATTTTTGTTATCAGTTCTGAAAACACTTGCCGTACTGTTTTATGATCAACTAGAAAAACATGACAGTGATAGTGAGAAGAAACCATCTTTGCTGCTAAAAGAAAATAGAAGAGGTTAGGTGTGATGGAATTTCCAAAATACTATTCATAGAGTTATCTAACAAAACAAACAAAAAACCACTTCACTTACCTTCAATTTACTGAGAATATTGGTTATTTTTAGATTTGTTTAGTGGTTCTCTATCGTAAGATCTTTTGGAATAACATCTTTTGCCATCAGACTGATGTCAGATAGACCCCTACAGAGATTCTTGCTGCCTTAGATAAACTAATGTGATATGCATCAGAAATGAAATGGCATAGCAAGACTTATAAACTAATTGCTCTAAGAATTCAGACATCATGGATTCATATAAATTGTGGGGTTTTTTTTTAGAGGAAACCATGAAAAATACTGCGATTCAACACTAGTAGCTGCATACCATGGATTTAGGTAACAAGCAATGCCTATCTTTTTCGGAAATTGAGGCATGCTATCAGCAATTGCATTCTGCTCTCTGAAGCTGAGCACTTACACTGTCTCTATTATTTGGAGAGTTGAAATAAGATTTAGACTGCTTTCTCAGTTGTAATGATCGTAAATGGACAGAACTGAATCATAATATTCAAAATTTGGGTCAGAATTTTATCTATTTAGGAGCTCACATGATCTGCTGTTGAAGAAATATTCATTCAAATTTTTCACATAAGAAACATTACTCCTCAGAATTTAAGTTTTTAACACTTTTTAGCATTTATTGGTTCAGAATTTAGAGCTATTTAAAGAATAATTTGAAGATGTGTACCAACAATGGTTTGCTCTTGTTTATATTCTTTTTTACTCCATTCACATGAATTTTTTACTCCAGTTGAAGCATATGTAAAATATAACAAAACAGACATTTTAACTTTTAATGGGATTATCCAAACAACTTTGCAGTTTAAAAATTCCTAACAAACAGAGGATTACACTGATGAGAATGGTTAAGTTACAAAGGGTAGACAATTGCAGTTTCATATTTATACTGTTGGCTACAAATGCTGTTGTAGCCTTTTTGAGCTCTGCTAGACCTGCACTTGCAAACTTAGTGTGTGTCTACCATCTTCAAGGACCAAAAGAAGTGCAAATCCCTGTGTGGAGCTACTGAGTGTCTCTCACAAGAGACGCCAACCTGGCTCAGTTTCAGCACTGCCGTTTCTGGAGCCAGCAGCAGTACCACTGAGACCACAGAAGCAGCAGCAGCAGCCATATAGTTAGAGAGGGAGCAAATAAGCTGTGACTGTAGTCCCAGTCCTGAAAGCAGGCAAGACGTGATAGCAGAAATCACCGAGATTAATGGGGAAAGCACTGCTGGAGTTGAACTGAAGAAGGCGAGCCGTGACGTGGCTGTGAAATAAGGGAGCAAGATTTGGGCAGTTGTAATTGAGATCCTGGTTTGTAAGTGGTCTCCAACGTTAGTTCATGGTCATCCTATAACTAGATGACCATTGCAGTGTTTCGTTTATAGAAGGGCTCTGTCATCACAATCTTCCAGTGCTTTAACCACACTAACTCATAGAGACCTTCAACCATCTCTTAACAGCTAGAGTTTGCCTTCTTTAGACACACTATCCTGGGAGTATAAAGCTGGTACGGGGGCAGAAGGCCCCTGATACTCCCTGACTGGTACGTGCCTTGCCTTTTTCGTAATGGTAAGAGGATGCAAGAAACTGGGCCACCATTCTCTGCTTTTCCCTTTAAAACATGTGGATACCTTCTTGTCTCTTAAAAGGCACCCGGACACTGAAGCATGACTGTGGACTCTGCAGTAGATTGCAATGGTGCTAATACAGATGAATCTTTATTATGCTGGTGCTGATCTGCTTTGGGGAATAGTGATCTTTGACAGCAAGTTGCTGCTGTAATTCTTAGTTGAAAAGTTTTGAGTCCCAATATGGGGTCCAAAAAAAAATATATACACACACACTCCAATACAATATTTAACAATACTATTCTGACATTTTTTCTAGCCTCTGGCCACTTTCTCAGTATGCAATTAAGTAGTGTAAAATACTTGGAAAATCTCTCTCTTCAGTAACTAAAGTAATAGGTATCACATGGAAAAGGTGATAGAAAAAGAAATATCAGGTCTTAAATATAGTTTTGGTCAATGTATCATTGTAAAGGTTGAAGTAGACCTAGGAAACCTACATGAATGGGTTGACAAGGCTGCTCAGAGAATAACAAGTGTGTGAGGAGGGACTAATACGTTTGGTGCATGGTAGAGCTGGGGAGAGAATGACTAATTTCTCCCTTTCTAAGAACTGTGAGCAGCCAAGGCCCATAATAACAAATTAAAGGACTGTCACATGAAGCACAGTTAAGCTGTGGAAGTTCTTCCTTTCTCATGGGCTCAGAGTTATTAGAATTAGGCATTCCCTGAATCCTGTTTGCTGACGTGGGAGGACAGAGGCTGTTGTGAAGAGGCTGTTCAGTGCGTGCCCCGTCCTAATGATCGCTCGCATGGCTTCGAGTCACTCTCTGGAAAAGGATGTGGGACATTTTGATTCAGCACAGAAGGAAGAGAAAAGTGTTTAGGGTATGTGGTGTTAGGGAAGGGAGTCTCCAATCTTGAAATCTTTATTTCCTATTGAACGCTTGGGCAGATTTTTTTATATAGAGCTGTTTATCAACCAGTAGTATTTTAATAGATATATAAAAAGTAAATCATCTTTTTTTCAGCTGAAATCTGAACTAAAAGGATATGAAACCAATGATTTAGATAATTCCTTAAAACATATGTCATTTTTTTTCATAATGAGGAAATACTTTTCTTCTGTTTAACTGTTTCTCCTGTTTATAGGAGGATTGTGTCTACCATTCTAGACAACTCAAAGCCCTGTGAGGTGGTTTTTCCTAGGGGTTAATTTCAGACTTTTTTCTATCAATCAAATAGCATTTACAGAAGGGAAAGTTAATGCATTGTTACCTATAGATGGCAATACATTAAATACTGAGTGTCCTCTTGCAGAATCTAAACCAATCTGCTGTCGCATAGTTCAAATACCCACACAGTTCAGCTCAAAGCATTGTGTAAATTAATGGCTAAAGTATTACTGGGAAATGTACATAATATATTTATGAATACTGCTTTCCTAATAGCAAAGGTTCTTTAAAATGAAAATGATTTACTACATAGATACTTTTAGTATTTATTCGTTTATTACATATTGGATATAAACAACTCTGCTGCTGCTTCGCAGTCAGTTCTTGAGGATGTTTTATTGTGGAGACTTTGGTTTAGAGGGGTATAAACTGGCCGGGATCCCCGGAGGTCATCTGCTCAGCCCCCCTGCTCGAAGCAGGACCACGTCAGATCTCACACTGGAAGAAGAGTTTCCTTTCACCTGATCACAATGTCCTGTGGTTTAATTTTCAGCCCCTTTTGCCGCTTGTCTTGGCCCCGTGCACCTCCAGGAAGAGCCCTGTGCCCTCTGAGCAGCAAGGCCGCTCTGAGCTTCTGCTCTCCAGGCTGGACAGACCAAGCTCAGCCCCTCCTCATCTCTCCTGCTGCAGCTTTCTGACCCTCCCGGAGGCCATTCCTGGCCTTTCTCACGTGTGTCATTGTCTGTCGTCTTCCAGGGAGCTCAGGTTTCTCTCTAGATGAGGTTTCTCAACCTGAAGAAGGGGGAACGATCACTTCCCTTCCCCAGCTGGTCATGATCTTGCCCAGTGTGCAGTTTTCAGCAATTGAAGGGACAAATTCTGTCTTGAGTGTGTTTGATTCACAGCAGTACTTAAGAAAGGTCTGATGTACTCCAGCTCTGTGTAAAGTTTAAAACTGCATTTATTTCTCATGAGGCAGGAGTAGGTTTGCATATTAGGAGTTGAAGATAAAAGTTTATTGTGCTTAGCTATTTAACAAATATATATATATTATAAAATAGAAACTTTTTCAGTGGACAAAGCTGGAAAAATGCTGGTAATAGTAGATATCTATTTCGTAGTAATTAGATGGAATTTTGTTATCTGATAAATCCTTTCTGTGTATGGATTTGGAGTGTAATCACGTGCCCATTGTATTTGCTACTGAGTACAGGGATAATTCAGTTAAGGTTTCTGGTTATCTGCTATAATATAGGACACAGATTAGTTCCAGCTTAGGTGCTTACTGACTGTAGCAGGTCTGAGAATGAAGAAATGAGGGCAGAGTAAGGAAAGTGCAGAAAGTAGCCTGTAATGTGATTAGTGGCCTCTTACCTAACCACCCTACTTGAAAAGCTGAGTCTTACCAGGTCAGCAGTCATGATAACAATCTAGGTAAATGAATTACCGAGTGGCAAATTACCTTTTTGATGGCTGTTGTATATCTTTAAAGGAGAGAGAAAAAATATATATATTTCTCTTTGGAATGTTTTAACCTGATTTTCCAAATATTCAGTGATTTATTTTGTTTGTTTTCCAGAGTACCCATCTCATCCTTTTCCCAAGACAACATTTATGAAGTTCAGCCTCCGAGAGTTGATAGGAAATCAATTGAGATATTCCATGCTCACATGCAGGCTGGAAGAGGAAACATGCAGCCCCTGGGCAAAGATGACTTCCTTATGTACAGAGAGTACATTCGAAACAGATACATGTAAATTCCAGCTGGATTCTGCTGCCAAGTGTAGTGTACTGAGAAGTCGTAAAATTAACTTCGGAAAGGAAGTCAAATTTTGTTATTTTGAGATAATAAATTTATTATCTAGCGTTTATTATTTATTATGTTTTAAACATTGTATATTTACACTATTATGCTTTACAGGAGAAAAAACAAAAAGGTGATGTCTGTTCTTCAACTGAAGGGAAAATTCTCTCCTAAAGGGAACGTGAAAGTATCTTAAGAGACTATGTGTATAATCAGGGCAGCTGCCACCACTGGGAAACATGCAGCAACTTAATGCAAAAGAGAGGGGTTAGGTTTTAATTTCTTATGTTTTCTGGTGAAGTTGTAGTGATTCACATATATGAATCAGAAGATAAATTCTTTTCTTTGTTATTACATGACACCAAACAGTCTTTTTATAACGGAATATTTTTTTGCTGTTTCTTGAGAATGTTTGGCAAAATGAGCCACTGTCATTTGTTTTTGTTTTCTTAAGCAAAAGTGCAAAATGTGTGACTGATGTCCGAATCAAAATTTACATCTAGATTAACAAACTTAGTAACTAATTCATATCAAAACTAATCTCACTGGTGCTAGTAACATAGCATTTGTGCTACACAGGGTGAAGAAATAGACTATTGTAGCTAACATTCCTGAGCCTAGATTTTAACCCTTTTCATTGAAGAACAGCGACAGGGACATCAACATCCTGGACAACTTACATTATTCTCCAAGCTGGATCAGACTGTTTCTCAAGGATTTCTGGAATCGCTCTGAGTATCTTCTTCAGGGATGTTTCAGTCAACTGCGTGTAATGGATATGGAGCGTGTGTCCAGGTTCATGGCAAAGCAGCTTGCAGAAGCAGCTCTGTGTACCTGGCTGCTGGTAGTGCGAGCAAAACCAGAAACTTAAGCAGTAGTAGCACTTCTGTTAATCAGTAATTCGGTAAAGGGAAATACGCAGTGGATAAAGGAAGACGACAGAAGGTACTTGTGCAACATGTGTGTTACAGGAGGTAAGTCAATGTATGTAATCTGTGAGAGAGCATTGTGCCTTGAGATAGTAAAAATTTTGGTATCCATTCCCTTTTGTTAATTGATTAATACTGTCTTGAGAGAAGTGAATGTAGTTTAGAAGATGGAAGAATGAAATACTATTTTACATAATACTTAATTGCAACTCTCAACACTTTTTTTCCCCTGGAAAATACCTGGGCTGAACTCTTTTGACCAATGTAAAAACTATTTTGAATGAATAAATGCTGGCTTTGGAAAGGTTTGGAGCTGAAGTCTTAATTCCAGTGAAGTGAATGCATGCTTTTCTTACTACACCTACGTTATTTCAGAGGATGTTTTATAGATTGTGATATTGCCCCCACGGTTGTTGCTCTTAGATGCTGGTAGTTCGCGGAGGTTGCCCTTCCAAGGTGCATCACTTAAACACACACGAGGCAAAATATGGTAATTCACTTCCTATTGCAAGAGGTAATGCTGTTGCAAAATGTAGGAATTGCAATAATTTTACAGTTCTGAGACAAACTATGGTCAGGCTTTAGCTATTCAAACAACAAAAAATGAAGCAGAAGAGAATCGAAGGCTTTTGTTTTTCTCAGTCTCGGAGGATGTCTGCTCTGCGGCCCATTATGTCTGTGAAACTGGAGGTTTTTCGGTGCCTCTCGGAAACGTGTGGCAGGACAGTTTTGTAACAGTGTCTCCTTGAGCCTTCTGGCATGTGTAGGTGCCTCGTGTTTCTCCTTCCAGCAAAGACAAAAATAGTAGCTGTTTATGGGGGTTAATTCATGGCCATTGCTTCCTAGGATAAGATGCCTGGGTGTTCATTTGCAGGTGACAGTTTCTGCCGTCTCCCCTCACTGTGTTGCAGCTGTTCAGAGCACTTCAGGGTACAAGTGTCACCTATTCACTAGGCTTGCTCAGAAAAAGCAAACCAAAAAAAGGGGGAAAACTCCCAGTTTAGCAGTTTAATGCCCTCTGAATGAGGGACGAATTTTCAGCAGTCTCAGTGGATCTTCCTAATGTGTGTGATGAGTTGGTCCCTAAGAAAATGTGTTCATTGCCCACATAGCAAGTTCAGGTAGCACAGGAAGGACTCCCAATTGCAGGTGTGAAACACAAGCTGAGTTTTGCAGACTATTTTTCCAAATAGAGATCCATTTTTTGCTTTTTTTTATTATTATGATTGGTTCCCTGTGAGAAGACTGGGTTTTTTTCCTCATGTTTTTGGAGCTCCTCAAGAGATTCTGCAGGATCCTGAGGGAACCTGAAGAGGTTGGTCAGCTGTAATTTATCTTCATTTATGTAAAGAACTAGAAAATTATTTGAATTACCTGTCCTGGTGAGGTTACTAGTAATTATCTTTCTTTGGCAGTTTGAGACACTATAAAAACATGCCCTAAAGGGAAGCCCGTTAATACTAATGATTAAGTCAATCTTGAGCCTTCCAGATGATGATTTCTTTCCGGAGATGATGAATTTAATGCAAGTGAAAACTAAGAGCTATCGTCAGACTGTGGAAGGTGCCATGAAATAATACAAAGATTTTGAGACGAAGCATCTTGTGCTGTGTCTCTATTTCCTAGGGGTAGCTGGCAATGCAGAGTCATCATGCCAGCAGGCCTGGTTCAGTAATGCAGGTTGGGATTTAGGTAGAAGAGGGCTTCTAAAATAACAGTGCAGTTATTTGCAAAACCAGCATGTTTCATGTAAGTATTTAAACAGTATTTGTTTCTTTAACTTATTTGCTTGAAGTTTGTGGCCTGATGGGGTTTTTAGAACTTTATTGGTATTATTAAGTCTGTCTTCATTTAATTTGTGTCATGGCAAGTCTCCCCTCTGATTCCTGTGATACGTGCTGTATTAACACAGTTTCACTTATAGGTCTGTAGTGCTCGGGCCCTGCAGGTTACTCACGTGTTACTCATTTTGAATCATAGGCTAAAAAATGTTGCTGGTTGCAGGAAGAAAGGATTAGAAGAAGTTGAGAAGAGACGGTGGAGTGAAAAATTATTCATGAGACAGATTTTCGAGTAGTGCCTTTTTGTTGAGAATGGTGTTTTGTTGTTCTTTCACCATGGTCCGTGATCATGGTACTGCCCTGTTTGTTTGGTGGACAAATGCAGTACAGCATAAAGCTGCAAAGAACCCATGGGTAGCTGCGGTGTGCCTGAAAAAAAAAAAAAAAAAGTGAGGTATGAAGCTCTTGTAAAACAGCAAAGAAGCAAAGAGCTGGCAGATGGACTTGGGAAGACGATTGCACAGAAAGATTACATCCTTTAGTTACATTTGCTAATAAAAATACGTATCCTTTGTTAGCTTAGGTCAATGCAATGACAGTGCATCTACAGGTGAGGGCCTGTTCCTCCCTGAAAGGGAAATCATCTTTTGTTGTTGTTGTGTCTTCCCTGGTGGGGTTTGGGGATTCTCAAGTAACTGCATTTGCCTTCTGAAAGCGCCCACTTTCTAAAAGTGTGGACTGTGTCTATGCCATGGACTCTGGCAGCACCATGTGAGGAATCCGATTCATTAATTGATTAGTGGACCGCTGTCTGCTTCTTCTAATTTTGTGTTTGGTTCTGGGGTCACTCTATGGCAGCTCCTCGTTTGCCATGGAGTTTGCCACCTCCCTGTGGAGGTTCTGCCGCCTCTCACCAGGCCAGGCCGGCGGCAGGGCCGTGTAAACCCTTAGCGCTGGGCAAGCCGTGCAAGGCAGCAGTTTGGCACGCGCAGGAAGTACTGGCCTCTCCCTGCAGGTCGCTGCATTCTCCCCAGCGCTGACACGCGTGGAGGTTGATGGAGACAAAGCGGTGCGTGGCTGCGTCGGAGCGGTTCCCGGAGGGCTCCGCTATGGGGGCAGCGTTCCCACAGCGCGGGAAGGCCTCTCAGAGACGCCCTGGTGCCTCCAGGCCCGCCTCTCTCCCGAGCACCAAGGACAGTTCCCGTCCTCTGGAATGTCCTTGGCGGTGAGCAAGAGCTGGGCCGGCTCTCTGAAGGCGTTTGTTTTCTCTGTCTACGTCTTAAAGCATGCATAGAGCATCCCACACGTCTTACTGAACGGGATAACAGCAAATACAAATATGTATTTTGCCCCTTATTTGTATCACTGTCTTCACCTCTCTTTTAACCCACTGCAGGGAGACCTGAAGATAACTCCACAAAAAGTGAGAAAAAAAATGTACTTGAACTTTGTTGCCCCCATCAAAATGGGAGCTTTTGGGTATCTTGAGGCTAGAAGAGCAGCAGCAGCAGCTTTGGCGCAGTGCTTGCTTTCCTGCATGGGGGCACCGCATTACGGCAGCGCTGCGCTCAGAGCCCTCGCTGAGGTGCCGCGGCGGCTCCTTCCCGCGGGAGGGGGAATTCCCCCTTGCGCCAGGCCCGGCACCAGTGCGGGCGTTGGGGTGACACCCAGCTGCAGATGCCTCCTCGCAGGCCCGGGTGTGCGCAGGCCCTTATCGGTGTCACAGACGTCACTCTGGGTTTAGGGTTCGAGTGTTCTCCACCACACAGACCCTTATACCTCCAGTTTTCAATAAGTGTTATCTGGACTTCTGATGGGAGACCCTTTGGGCCTGGAAAGAGAAATGAAAATGCAAAATAAATGGTATTGTAAGAGAAGGTAAGTATTTTGCTACTGTTTTGCATGCTGCATTCCTCCCTGTTTTGTCTCGCTCCGTTTGGGCTGTGTCTTTTTCTGCAGGAGCCGCCCCTGCAGATGCACTTGGGGAGCCAAGTCACTTCCCCCGACCCAGGGACCGCCCTGCCCGGCACTGCAGGGATGAACTCAGGGCCTTCGTGGCCTCCTGAGCCCCCACTTTGCAGACGCACAAGCGAAGGAGCCCCAGGCACGGCCGGGTCCTGTGATCCTGGTTTGCCTCTGGGGTTTTCGCTTGGCTGCTACTAACGCACACAAAATCAGAACACAGAATCACTAGTCAGGTGTTGAGGACGGGGCGATGGGGCCCGTGGAAAGCAAGGCAGGGCTGCGCTGGGTGGTGGCTCTCTGGACAACACGTGAGGGAAGCCAGCCCCTCCTGGCACCGTCCAGGCCTGGTCACCACGGTGGTCCCGGGTCACGCTGTCAAATCTCATCTACCCCAGAAATATGTATGTTTTTCTGACTGAGCAGTTGTTGGAGCGTCTGTTAAAAACCTGCCTGCCTCGTGGTTTTGTTTGCGTGATGGAGAGAAAGAAAATCAAAATATTCCCCACAGTTTGACCAGCAATAGCCAAGAGTATGAGAAAGCTCAGGGAAAGGCTGCCAGATAAACTCTGCTCAGTGAAGGCTGCCGGGATGCTGGGTCAGCAGCAGACCTGGTTCTTGTCATTGCTGGTCTGTAGATGAAGAGTGTCTGAAGAACGGTGAGAGGCCGCTCCGTTTTCCTGGGTTTGCTGGCTCAGGCGGTCTGTGGCAGTGCCTTGCATCTGGTTAAAGCGTAACTCAGCATGGTTGCAACAGGATGACAAAGTTATTGAGAGGGCAGCGTGTGCGCTTCACTTTGTTTTCTCTGTATTTATAGTACGTTGCTCTGCTTGCCTTATTTCTAATGTATCCAAAGTTAATACAAAAGAGCTCGTTAGTTGTCTTATTTTTATTAAATTACGTTGCTTTCTGCATTTTCTCTGGCAATATGGTGTGGATCATGAAAGGGGGAAAGTAAGGAAAATGGTTGAACGTACGCAATCGATGAGTCCCAAGCCGCTCTCCTCACATGCAAACCTTGCCCGCAGGCTAGCCACCCCCACCTCTCCTCACAGCGGTAGACTCAGGCTGCCCCCGCGCCCCCCTCTCGCCGGGCTGTTCCCTGGGGCGGGTGCCGGGCAGGGATGTGGACTGCTCGCGCCCGCCTGGCCCTGCTCGTCGCTGCGCGCTGCTCCCACGGGGCAGCCCCTGCGCGCAGCAGCAGCAGGAGCCGCCCAGCCCGACCTCCCAGGCACGGCGGGTTGGGGAGGATGCGTTAGGGCTGCCGGGCGGCAGGGGATCCTTCTCTACCCCCATCTTTGGTGCCGTTGCTGTTCCCCATTCTCCGTAGGTTGTGCTCCTTACAGCACTTCCAGCAGGCTCTGCGGGAGCCGCAGTGCATCCCAGTGAGGAGTGTGGCAGGAAAGAACGAGGGAAGATGAAGGAAAAGCCAGAGCCGCCTGGGCACAAACACGGGGTTGGATCCCAGCGGTGAAGCCCTGCGGCCCCTCATGGGGAGCTCCATGTGGCAGCCCGGGCTGGCGGGCGTGGCCCTGCACGCTGGCAGCACGCGGAACTGCACGCACCCAGCGCAGTGTCGCCTGGAGAGCAGCGTGCGGAGCCTCAGTGGGGTGCCCAGTGACGGCAGTGGCCCCAGGCATGCTCGTTAGCGGCGGGCCCATTAGCGGCGCTGCGCGGGCGGCAGACCAGAGCTGCGCTGCTCTCCAGCTCCCTGCGCTGAGCGGCTCCCAAGGAGGTCCCGGGACCTCTCGGGCGGAAGCGACCCTGTGCTGGCGTGGCTCGCAGCTCTGCCCAAGCAGCGCGTGGAATTGTCCAGAGCCCTTCACGTATCTTTGACATGGTCCCTTTTATGAATCCCTCTCCACATCCCCGGATCATGGGTCAGGACGTGGGGCCACTTCATTCCTACTCTGAGCCCTCTCAGAGCCCTGCAGTGGCTGATACGGATCGGGTAGGTCTGGCCAAGGCTGGCCAAACCAAGGTAGTGTCTCCTGCCAGTTCTTCCTCTAGGTGTTTCCCTCCTCTTTTTGCAGTGTGATGTCTGGACTGCAGATTTGCATTGGCTTGGACTAGATGTCCCTGCTTATTACCCCTGATAATTTCTTTTCTTTTTAATTGTTTTTTTCCCCTCAGCTCCTTAACCTCACCCGGTAGCAACAGAGGCTGCCATGAGCAGGTTGCTCCTTTTCCAAATCCCAGAGCAATCCAAGTGCTCTGCTCAGCTTCTGCTCAGCCTTTTCATGCTGCTTCCTGGAGGCACCAGGAGATGTTCGACTTGCCCGTGCAAGGAGGAGGAGCCCCTAGTCGGGTGCTGCAGAGGATGAAAAATGTCGCCAAGTCCTATTTGTCTCCCTAGTAGCATGGATGCCTTTGAGCCTGAGCCCTCGTGTGCCTCTGCAAGGGGGGTTTCAACGCACGGCCAATGGAGACGGGTGTTTTCAGTACAACAGTAGCTGGGGTTGGCTTGTGGCCTGCTATATGACAGGAGGCACTTTGAAAGAGCAGTTTTTTACATAGAATTCCTGGAGTTTAACATTTTTTTGTTGGAAACAAGGTTTTCTGGAAGTGAAAATACCGTGAAAACACCATCAATCCCACAAAATGTCTGGTATGGTGTGTGTTTTCTCAACACATCCCATCAACCTCAGCTAATAATTAAATCAGGCTATAAAGCCTTCAAAAGAAATTTGTTTTCCTCAATGTAAGTGCCATGATTTTCAGGATACATTTGTATACTTCATAAATAAAAAGAAAAGCTTCTAATTGTGGAGCAATTGTGAGCACTCCTATAAAGTGATTAAAATGCCTCGATATTTGAGGGCACATTTCTCTCTTTTTCCATTCCTTCCGTGTTGCAGGCAAAGCCAGACTTGCCCGCGCTCTGCTCGGGATCGTGCTGCGTGTTGGGCTGCCAGAGGGGTAAGTAAGAAACCTTGGGTTTCCGTGTGTGCCATGAGTCAGGCCCAGGACTTTGTGTTCTTGTTCTGACCCTGTTTGAGGTGCTCTAGCACATCCCGAGGAGAGCCTGCAGCATTCAGGCTCTCAATCCGAGCTTGGAGACCTTGTCCATCCTCCTTTTTGCTGGCATAGCTGGTAAATGTTTATATGTGCCCCTCTCTCTTTCTTTCACTGATTTCTTTCCTCCCTCCTTTTACGGGTTCCATGGACCCTGTCACATACATCTGGGTGACAACTTTGTAAGCTTTAGTTTTTTGGAGACTTTTATCTTGCTTCAGCGTGGTGAAAGGCTCCTGTTCACAGCTTGGTCCCATCAGCGCCCATTTGTTTAACTTGACCCCAATGCGGAGGGAGGCCCTTGTCGCTTCAGCTGCAAAACCTGCTGTGGATTTTCAGCTTCAGAAATAGGACAGCAGAAGGAAAATGTGCAGATGCTTTGCCACCGGTTTGTACAAAACAAAATCTTTTTTAAGGGCTTTGTTATTTAGGGTCGGCTCTTTCCCACGTTGGACTCTGGGGGAATGCTGCTTTGAGCTCCGTGGTAGCAGCAGACCCTGTAGTGTGGGCACAAAAGCTTTCCAAACCATGCGGTGTGTGGTTAGAAATGTGCTCTGCCCCGTGTGCTCGGCGCTGCCATCGCGTTGGCCAGCAGTGCTGCCCTCCACACCAGAGAGGTTATTGTTTAACCAAGGACACATTCCGGTGACGCACTGAAAACCCCCGGGGACTAGGGGACTCTTTTGTCTGTCACAAAAATGCTGGTTTTTCAACACACCTTAGGCAAGGATATCCAAAAGGACACAGTGCAAATACTGTCTTCATTTATTCAGTGCTTTAGAAGACCCAGCCAACAAAATGCATTTCCCTAGGAAAGCTCTTGGTCAAGTAAAGCCTCTTCCCTAGCCCAGTCCCAGCCAGGGTTGCTGCTTTTTGCCTGCCGCTGCTTTCCATGCTGTCCCTCCTCACCTCCAGCTCTGCAAGAGGGTTGATCCGATGCAGCTGCCCACGCACCAGTGACCAGCCAGCTGTTACCTCTAGGGGCTGATGTAGGCAGTGAGGAGAAAAAGCGCAGGGAGCAGAAGAGAGCCCATGCGGTGGCCCTGAGGTTTCGCCTCTTTCATATGGAGAATCTCAGGTTTTAGGATCACTTTTGGAGTTGGGTGAACCAAGGCTCACGCATGAAGTAACTTTCTGCCTCGGCAGCAGCTTTGTCTGGGAACAGAGGGTGCAGCTGACACATACCCTGGGCTGAGGGGGAAACCATGAAGCTCCGGAGTGGGGATGTTCTGCTGAACGGGAACTAGCTCGTTGCCCCCGTGCGCCCGTCTGCTCACGTGAATTGACTCGTCGTGGCTGTGACATCACAGCAAATAGAAGGGCTGGCCCATGGTTGAAGAGCCTGCAAACTGGACAAGGTGCAGCATTTTCTGCACCGCACCTAGGACAGGACCCACGTGGCAGGGCAGTTTGGGTGTTTGTTTGGGCAGTTCTTGATTGGGGGGAATAGATGACCTTTCAAGCTCCTGTGCGCGTTGTTCACCTTGGTTAGCATCGGGAAGGCTCTGTGCTGAGCTCTGTGCTGCGGGCGCTCTGCTGGGCGCTGTGGCCGAAGGGCGATGCCGTCGCAGGGCCTTCCCTCCCCAAGGGGGATGGAGCCAGAGGTGAAGGCGCCACCCACACTGGGGGAGGCTGCGCCCGAGGAGCACGTGTGCCGCAAGCCGCCCACGGCATGTGGGGCAGGACGGGCTGCTCAGCGCCCCAGCGGGCAGCACCGGCGTGAAGGCCGCGATTCCCGGCTCCCACAGGCTGTGAGAGCGGCCCACGTGCCCGGGGTCTCCACGCAACGAGTTTGTTCAGCATCCGCCTCATGGCTGCGTTTTTCTTCCCACGGGCCTGGAAATAATAACCTTTATTGAAGCGCTTATATTGAGCCGTGTCAGCACCGCCCGTTCCAGCTTTGGAAGGAGTGATTATTTGCAGTGATTATCTGCTAAGCCATTGTGTTCAGAAGGAGATTTTGGAAATAGGGGTGACCAGCCCTGTTTTTAAAAGCAACCAGCAAAGAGCATTTCTAAAAAGTCAGCGACTCCAGCTTTTCACTGCCTGATGCCTCGCACTGCCCGAGTGTTCCTGTGCACCCAGTGCATCCCCCCTTCCCCAGCACGGCAGCCTCCTCGGGGGCAGCGCGCAGGTTTGTGCCTGCGACCTGCCCCGGCCCAACCACACACCCTAGATGCTCTTGTTGAGGCTACAGCTCCTTCCCCCTTTGAAAGCTGCCTGCACAAACTGAAGATTCGCAATGTGGAGAGGGGTTCTCTAAAATAAAGGAGAAATAGGTTTCATTGCATTCTGGTGCTAAAAGTAAATGTGTAATTAAAATGAAAGGTGCTGCAGGTAGTCTTCAGTTTAGGCTAGAGCTAATTAAAACGCGCTCTTAAATTCTTCAGCTTAGATTGGAGTGACTCATGCAGTGCTGGGATATTTTTGGAGCGTGGCTAAATTCCAAGTATTAAAGCACAGTTTGGACTGGACCAGAGAGACAGCAGCAGAGCTGGGGAAGCGGCCAAGCTGAAGTCAAACTGCACCAGCTGCTTGCAGGAAGGCAGCCCCTTCCACCCCGCGGCGAGTCGTATGTCTCGCGGGGCTGCTCAGGGAGCTCGCGAGCCTGTGCACTGAGTGATGCCCTTTGCTCCCATGCTCGAGCGGGCAGGGCCCTTGCAGAAGGCCCCCTCAGGCAGCACTGCACTCATGCGCTTTCCTCCTCAGGCACTTTCTCAGTGCAGAGGTTCAGAGTGGGAACAGCAGCCCGATGACCCTCTGACAAAAACAGGAGCGTTTCCCACAGGCAGAAATTGCCACTGGTGCCGATTTCCCCTTGCTGGGTGCTGCAGGGCTTGTCTGCAGGAATGCCGACCCTCCTGCAAAGCGCCCTCGACTTGCGGCCTCCCTGGGCTGGAGCCATTGCACAGGGCAGCAGCCCTTGCTACGTGTCCTGCCGGTGCTGCCACAGCTGCCTGTCCTGGCCCCATGGTGGGCACAAAATGACCCAGCTCTGTCAAGGACAACGCTTCTGCACCGTGCATGGGGGCACCTCCCCTCTCAGTGCTGTTCATCCATCCAGGAACAGCTGCCAAAGAGACCCAAGATGGGGCAAAGTCCTCGTGACCAGTGGGGCGTCGGAGCTCTTGCTGTTGCTCATCGCCTTTATAGCACGGTCCTCGTCGTGTTTGGTAACTGCATTTTTCTTTCTGATTGTGCTGTGATTCACTCTGAATTCTGCTCAGGTTTTTCTTTCTGTCCCTGGGGCTGCAGGAGAAAGGCATAAAAATGAATTCTGGTGGCTGGAAACAGAGACATCTCCAAACCAACGGGTGAAAGCATCACAGGACCAGCACCTCTCTTAGCTGCTGGCACATGTCTGAAGGGCACAGCGCGGCTACTAGGAACTGGCTTGGTTATTGGGTATATGAGAAAAATATTTATGTGTGTGTTTTGACTGTGATTATTGTGGCAGGGATTTGTAAGATAACCAGGAAAGAAAACACTGTTAAGAGTCTATCAGTGCAAATGAGTACCAACGAGGCCATTGCGAGCTCACAAAGGTGTGCGTCTTGGAAAAAAGTAGCTGCAATTTTCATAAGCCAGACATAAAACCTTCCCCTGCTTGAGCACTGAGAACAATAACAAATATGTTTGCTCTGCAGAAGGGCGCTCGCTCTCGTGCAGACCCTGTGGCCTCACAGCTGCTGCGGCGTCAGATGCAGAGTCACAGGTGGCCCCGACCCTCTGCCCCAGCTCCTTCCAAAACGTCGGTCCGGGGCAGTGGCCGCTTCGGCCCATGAGGATCAGCAGCTCCAGAAAATCTCCACTGAGGCCCCTGCTGAGCTATCTATGGCCAGCGTGAGCTGTGATGAGACTGCGGAGATGTCCAGTGCTCAAAAACTAGTGCCAGACTGTACCCATAAAATATACATCGGCCGTACTTAGTCAAGTACGGAGTGGCTCGTCTCTAAAATGGTGTTGGATATTTTCAAATAAATTAGCTAAGATTCATTACATTATGACAGTGCACACTATATAAGGTTGACTGGGTTTTGGTGATCTTTTGGCTTTCTTTAACTAGAGGTAAACTCTTATTTTGGGAAGATTTTAAAATAAACATTTGTCATCCCTTAGTTAAATACAGATTAATCCACATTAGCACCTAAAGTGCCAAAAAGATAGATGAGGTCATTTCTGGACGACAACCACAAAGGTACAGTAAAGTTTTTTCACAGCTTTTGATTCCTGATAAAATGCACCTCCGATTCCAAACAATTACATTTTCACCCCAAAGTCACCGAAAACTTTCCCGGGAGCAGGTTTCCAGAGCAAATGTTCCTGTCCTTAGGCGACGGGATGCTGAAGGCATGAGGTGCTCCAGGTCTCAGGGAAACCTCTGACTCATGCAGGGGCGTGCAGAGGTTGTTGAGCAGAGCCAACGTGCTGCTTTGTCATAGTCTTCTCTAACGTTTCAGCGGTAGAACGAGGCTGACAGAATAGGGCAGCGCTCGGCTTCTTCCCGGGACCCAAGGAGAGGAACGGGGGGCTGAGCCGCCACCGCTGCTCCCTTGCTCTGCGTGCAGCGGGGCATGGAGAGGCAGCACGAGGGGCTGCTCTTATCTGGCACCGCTGCAGGATGGACAGGAGGACAATGCTGGGTGTTGGGCTGCCCCACAGGGCTTTGGTGCAACCCTCAGCTGCAGGGCTACAGAGCCTAATTCATCTGGGCGGTTGCGTGGCCTTTGATTTTGTGAAATCAGGAGCTTTCGATTGCTGTGAGCCTCATAAATAGGAATAAGTTCTTGGAGGGATCTGCTTGATCCTGTTCCTTCCTCATGTGTGCATATACACATGCAGTGTGCGGGTGGGGGGTGTATGCACATGAAACACCCTTAACAATACAAATAAACGAGCCCTCACGTTGCTATGGGAACGCGCGTTTCCTGTCCCCTCAGGTGGCTGCAGCGAGGTGGGTTGTGGTGCTCACACGTGAGGCAGACGCTGGGGCTTGTGCTCGGCAGACGCGCCTACCCCTGTGCCCTGCTAAACACACTGGGGGCAAAGAGGCCCCAAGTGCACACGGGCACGGATGAGGAGGCGTTGAGGGTCTTTCCCCAGCTGGCAAACTAGCCAATATTCACCTCTGGTACCGAAGCTCCCACCACCCTTGTGCTCCGGGCTGTTTTCCTGGTGACTGGGGACCGGTTCATGACGTGCCAGCAGCAGCTTGGTGCCAAGAACATGCCCTTCGAGGACAGGAGAAGGGAAAAAACACACATAAACCCAAAAACCCCAACCATCCAACCCCCCAGAAAACACCCAAGGCGCAGCAGCCCTGCCAAGGGGCTGGGGGGCCTTGAGGCAGCAACCTGCTCTTCCTCGTGCCCTGCTTGCCACCCAGCACAAGGGCTTTTGGCCTCTTTTGCCCATGCACCATCTGACCACGGCTGTCACGGCCTCTGTGCGAGGCCTCCTGAGCGAACATGGAAGATTACTGCCCTCACAAGAAGCACGTGTTGCGACTGGGGGCAACGGGTGGCCGTGGTGGCAGAGCAGGCTGCCCCGGCTGCACTATGTGCACGGGGACAGTTCTGTTCTGCTGCTTTCCTCCTGCTTTGCTGATTCCTGGTGCGGTGGGTCCACCCACGGTTAGTCAGCACGCGGAGAAACGGCTCAGGGGCTTTGGGAAGGCAGATGAAAAATGACGTGTCCAGCATCCACACAGAAGAGTGAGCTCAATTTAAATAACCAGTTATTCTCAAACTGCTCTTCACAGCACAAGATCAAAGCACTTGCTGAAAGAGAGAATGTGACTGACCCATAGGAGCCATTGCAAAGCATATGATTAATCTCTTGCATTTCAGAGTCACCTGTTGCCACATGGGGTTGTCCGAGCTCTTTGCAACCCCCCTGTAGGGTCAGCACCTGCAGCACTGGGCATTGCAAGGTGCTCCAGAGCTGCCTCGGAGAGCAGCCAAGAGCCTAAAGGCAGAACGGACAGGAGTGAAGACACGCCGCGCACGGGAGAGCAGCTTGTCAGGCTTCTGGTTGACCTGGGCTTGCGTGAACTCAGAACCAGAGGGCGACCTGACCAAGAGTATGCTGCGATGTGAAGGGTGCTGGGAGATGTCACTGGAGGAACCTGACCACGTTGTTGGTGGGCAGCTTGGTAGTCTCCAAATAACCGGTGAGCTGCATTGCATGGTCCTCCTAAAAGGCAGTTAACCCCGGACACATGCAATCTGACACAGGCCAATGCTTTCTTGGGACTCACAGTCAGGACCTCCCTTCCAAGGCAGGAGGAGAGGAAAAACCTCTGCTATGTCTCCTCGGAAGATACAACTCACCGATCTGAGGTGTACAAGAGGAAAGCGAAAAGCATTTTGAAATTATAATAGTGGTAATAAAAAATAAATAAGCTGACAGCGCAGCAGGGAGAAATAATTCTTTAAGAGTCAGTTCTGGAGAAAGCAAAAAAAAAGGAAAGCAGCCGTTGTATCCGTTGCTGGCACCCAGCTGAAGCCTGGAAGCATGGGATGCCCAGAGCGTCGCCCCAGGCGGCAGTGCCGGCTTGGAGCACGCGGCTGTGCCGAGGCGTTGCCCTGCAGCAACGGCACCGAGGCGCCCGAGTGCTCACGAGGCTCTGCACGCCAAGGTGCCCGCGCTCCTCCACATTAATCCGACCCCTTTCTCCGCACTCCGCAGGGCCTGGCTCGCAGCAGGTGTGTAAAGGCACTGCTGCGTTCCATTTTAACGAAGCCATTCGGAATCTGCAGCTTAGACGCAGATTTGGTTCTCCACGGTGGCTCCTGACTCCTCCTTTGAGTCCCAGCTTTCTTGGAGAAGACTCAATGCTTTAGGCAGAGCTTCTGCAAGCTGTTCCAAGCGGATTCCTTGGCCTTTAGTTGTGATTGAAATATGTTGTATTGGACTGCAGTCTTTTAACCAGAAGATCCCGCTCCTCCGAGGGCAGTTATCTTTCTCACTACAACATCCCTAATCTTTGAGCTGTCTTTGAACTTCATCAGACCTGGATTTTATAATCTTCTTGACTGCTGATAAAATATTAGATGATTTAATGAGAAAAAAAAACACACTATTAATCACTAGTGAAGACATGAGCCTTTTGTGCTATTTACTGACATACAACAGCAAATCAGGTTTTAATCCCTATATGCCATGCCTTGTTAACACCATATGATGATGCAAATATTTAAAATCATAATGTCATGCAGTACAAAGTCAAGTGCTTTGGATAAATTCAAGTGTATTTGCTACATAGAGGTGTTTATCCATCTAATCCCACGAAAAAGAAAAAAAATAAGATTTTATGTAATGTAATCTGCCTTCTGAGAAACCACACTGATCACACTAATTATGTTTTTAGCCTGTAATACTGATAGAGCTACCTGCTCATCTCCTTTTAATCAGGATGGCTTCTGCCCAACAAAACATCTTTTACAATGTTTCTGGAATTGGAGCTATGGCACCCACAGAATCTGTTTGAATGACATCCAGGGGGTATTAACATTTGCATCATTAAACTGATGCTCCCAGTCACTGTTTTACACTTTAGAAAGCTGGCCATTTTCAAACCCTAAATATATATCTGACCCGTTATAGTGCATTCTGTTTGCACAAGGTAAATGTCAACAGAGCCTGGCCAGCAGCACCTAGGCAACAGCTAATTTTTAGGTCAGTGATTAACTATTCTTTGTCAGAACTTAGTTCAACCTCAAATTATCTCACGCTGAGTATAGGACTTCCATGCACTGAAGAGAGATTTGTTGTTATTTTTAGACAGCCTAAGTCAGTTTGTATAGTTTCATGGCAAGCTGATGTACATGAACTGTTCTCCTGGTTGAAGTACTGGTCTTGGTGATGGGAAGCCACCTTTTAGGGAGGCTGCACAAGGGGACTGAGTTCAGTTGTTGTATGTGGTGTCACACTGCTTGTGGGAATAATAGGAAGCAATCAATTTGTTTTTGTTTTTATGGCCCATATTCATACTTCCCTGACTAGATAAAAAGTGGGTCCTACCAATTAATTCATATTTAAATAAGTAAAATGGTGACTCTGAACTTGCATTTTTGCTTCCTTCCTCCCTCTCCAGAGCCTATTGCTGCTTTCAACTCTTCATACTCATCCATTATTTCATAAACTTTTGACTAGTGACTTGACCTATAATTTTTAGTTCAATTCTCTCTATGTTCTGATATAGCATAATGTTTTAAATTCATTCTGTTATCACAGAGGGCTTTTTGAAGATAGCCCTAATAGCAAATGTTAAAAAAAACCATTGTAGGGGTCATCTCAGGAAATAGGCCCCTCTGCAAGATTAGGACAGTTTCCTTTTCTCCAAAAACCAATAATTTGTGATCTACATCAGAATTAACCTTTATTTTTCACTCAAGAGCTTTTTGGCCTTCTTTGCCGTTGTTGAGTTCACTCGAAGGGCGAGGAGGAAGGGAGCTGGTTTGACATCTGCAGGATGGTGACCTACTTTTGTTGCTGCTGTCCTGTGAGTACCGTTCTCTCTGTGGGTTTTCCCCCAGAGCAGCTCTCATGCCACACATGAGAGCATTTACATGGTCAATGTAATGATCTGGGCCATATGTTCATTTCTGAGAGCACCAAGTGATGCTAGTAACTTTAACCTGACCAACTTCACATTTGGTTTACTTTTATATTAAAGCTCTCTCTCTCAAAAGAAAATAAAAAACTAAGAATTTACAATTCTCCTTTATTGCCTCAGCTAAATAATCATCAATTTGTTCCTTCCTGGCAGAGACTGGGCTGTTGAGCAATAACAGACTTGTTTTGAAGTTGCATTAATTTGTTCTCTTGGAAGAAGTGTCTTGGCTAAATGTTATGAAGCAGACATATAAGGAAACATGAACCTCTTCATATTTGGAAGACTCAGATAAGATGCAGAAAGGGCACCTAATAATCGGGGCACAAATGATTGCTATTGGCTTAAATATGAGTCATTCTCTAGGTAATTTCTAATTCAATATATAATTAATTTGACTGGGACATATGAATTTGTGTCCTTGATGCCTAATTACCAGGCCAGGCACCTCAGGAGAACATTTCCTGGGACAGAGCAAGGTCAGAGAGAAGTTCAGCTGGTCACTGGGAAATGTTCTCTATTCCTCTATTGAGTAGCTCATCACCCACCTCTTTTGCTGTTAGCAAACTCCTATGTTTCCCTTGGTGCCTTTTCAGCCTAGAACCTTTTATGATGCCTTTTATGTTGTGGTTTTTTATAGTCTAATGAACCACACACATACAGAGTTTCTGGACTAGAAGTGAATAACTTGAGGTGATAGTCAAGCCCTAGAAGAAATTGTCTATGGAGACCGAGTAGTTTTAAGAAGATCCCTGGACAGAGATGCAACTCTTTCCACAAGACGTCAGTGCCCGCCTGGGCTCGTCCTTCTGGCTGGCTTCAGAAAGGTGTATGCTGAACATATTCCCATTTTCACTTCTATCGTTATTATTGCCACTACCTGTTCAAGGGATCCTTAGGGATTCCTGCCTCATTTCAGTTCCCCAAATCCTCTATTGGATCTAGCCCACAGAACTGGTTTTGTACTGCAGACAGGGGAGCTGCTAGCTGGTAAGAATGGGGCTGGCTTCCTGCAGTTTCTCAGAGCACAGTTTCCCTGATGATCTATAGAAAGGAAGATGGGCACACTGCTGCTTTCCACAAAGAAATTCATTTTCAGATTGCATTCTAGCATCTGGAAAACTACTCTCAAACTTACTATTAACTTTAATGCAGAAATATCTGTGCCATCTCACATAGTAAGTAATCAAGAATGTATAGATAGGATGGTGTTAAACAATACAAACATTTTAATGAGATAAATTTGCAGTTTCTTTTCACAAAGTTTCAAAAAGACATTGATTAACTTAATGTGTAACTTCTTCACTTGGATGTGCAGAAGAGCTCTTGAGCAATTTAAAGGTAGGTTTGAAGTCACCTAAAAGAGCAAAAATTTTTGAATACCTTTCAAAGAACAAAAATAATAAAAGAACGTGTTCTGCTGCACTTGATGATACATCCAACAGTGAATGTCCTTTAATGCTGCTGCTTTCTTCCCACAGTCAGAACAAGCAGGAAGATGGAAGGAAAAGGCACAAAGTACATGCATTTAGCCTCAGTATATTCAGCACTAATCTGTGGAAATAAACAAAATAGCCCAGACAGTCAACAACTGTGCCTTTCCTAACAACCCCATGAGTAGCACTTTTAATGTACAAGTATCCCACAAACTATATTCTTTTGGAAACTCAGCCAGCTCATTTGAAGCCCTTGGCCTTTGCAGCTGGTAGAAGTGGACTAACAGATATGTAGATTGCTAAGCAATCTCTGTGGTGTCTCTGTGGTGTGAACAAGAAGAGGTACAGAGAAGAGTCTTTGCCGGGCTAAGCTTAGGAGGTCAAAAGTGCACCAAAATTCAGCACCCTGGAAATGGGAATGGGTGAGAGGGGAAGGATGTGCAGCTTGGGAACAGGGAACAGTCTAGCAGTACAGGCATCTGTGGAAAGCGGCGGGAGTTTGTGCGGAGAAAGGAGGCTGTGGGGTGAGGACTCAGGGGCGAGACATCCCCATGCCCTGGGGGCAACACAAGTAGAGGAGAAGTAGAGGAGGTGGCGGGTGCCTCAGCACTTGCCTTCTCTCCAGGGGAAGCAAGGAGAGAGTGTGTGAGCATGTGAGCTCTCAACTGAGGTAAAGCGCAGGTAAAACTGCACATTGGAAAGGGTCATGTTGTCTTGGCAATGTTAAAGGCTCCAAGAATGAGTTCATCTGCAAGATTTTTTTTCTCTCTTAAAGAGACTTGGGTCTTAAAAACACTATTCCTAAGTCTGGTTATTCATCTAGCTTTAAATTGTTGGAAAGCTCTTTGAGAGCCATAGCTGAAAGTTCGAAATAGTGGTAGCTATGCTTCTGTCCACTCTTCTGGCTGTATGTTCGTCTACATTTTCTTCTCAATGAAAAAGAAACGCATGATAATTCAAAAATTTTGCAAGATACAGCTTAAAGTTCAGCCCAGATTCATCCCTGGCATTAAATATTTGTTACATTATTTAAAGTTGTTTTTCACCCGCTTACATGAGGTAAAGTGTGTCCCCATCTTTCTGCTAGCAGTTGAGAGATGTAGTGTCGTTAGCTAAAGCACTCGTAAAAACCATTTGAGAAATGGAGCTTTGTAAATGTAACAGTGAAACAGGATTTTTACCCCAAACATGTACCAGAAAAAGCTCAAAGGCTGTGTTTATGTGTTTATGCAAACACATATAGCACTGCTGCACCAGAAAAGTAGAGACATGCTAGCTGACTGACTTTGCTGGATATTATTTGTGTAAGGGACAGAGCAGAGAAGCACTTGCAAACTTGACGAAAGGGTCTGAGGGCTGTAGTGGATGCTCCATCAGGAAACAAAATCAAAATCAGAATGTAATTTGAACTCTACATGGCAACTGGATACCTCTTAGGCTTCTTTCATAGGTGGCTTCTGTGATACAGTGTGTTTGCAGCCAGACACAGGTCCAAATCTAGAAGGTCAAGCAGAGGGTGAGGTTAATAAGGAAGCAGTAATCAGAGGCTCAAGGCAATGCAGTTAAGTCCATCAAGTCAGGAAAATGGTAAACTGCAGGAGATGTAGAATGGATTGCTGAAGGTTTCAAACATCTTTTTGCACCAGCTGCATAGAGATATCTGAAATGTCAGTGCTGGTTAGTTCACCATCTGTGCATCACTACTTTTTCTTCCCTTCCTCCTCCCTTTTTTTTAAGGATTCCTTATGCTGCCAGAAGAAAAAGAACTCTTAAGTATTTTCAGCATGTTATTGGAAAGCTCAGTTTTGAAGTGCTTTTTTAGTTCCCAGTCATGCTATGTAAAGCATCATTTAATAATACTTAACATTTACTCAGCCTACTTATTAATCATTGAAGACTACCCAACTATCAAAATAATCCATAGATAACTGAAATTAAGTAACCACGTTAAAATTACATGGCAATCTTGCTCAGCTCTCAGAACAGACAGAACAATTCAAGCAGTGAATTTTTATATAGTTCATTTCAGCAACTTTAAAATTTTATTACAATTTAATTTTCAGAAATTCTCTAAGCTAGCCCATGAGTTACACAATACACTGTGCCTAGGTTGAATCATATCTTTTATTTTTATATTCTCTTGCCACATCAATGGATCCAAGCTCAGATAAAAAGCTGAAAGGAACATCTCGACTGTGGTGTAGTTCCTGCCAGGCTTCTCTCTGCATTGCACCTTACATTACCAGATTAAATGAAAGTGGCTATTAGAGAAAAAAGTGGAGAATTTCCCCTAATCTCGTGTGCATCCAGCACAGGCTCATCTTCTACATGTGCATGTGACAGCCCAAGGGGTAAAGCAGTGTTTTTGTCTGTGTTTTTTCTATAGGCTAAGCTCTACCCTGAACTTTATTGCCTGCTATACCTTCATAGAATAAAGTTTTTGGTAAAGAAGAATCAAATACTAAATGTTTTATGAGAGCAGTTTCCATTGATTTTGATCTTCTTTTTCGTGAAACTACTTAAAATTAAGACCAATTTAGGTGACTTGCCTCTTGTTAGAATGATTTCTGTAAGAAACTCTACTAAGAAGATGAAAAGTCTTCAAACACTGACTGTGCAAATACAAACAGTGCCCAGTGGATCTGGAAATATAAACAGTTCTAAAGTGAATGTAACCATTTTAATAAATGTTGTGAAGCTGGGCGCTAATCCTGCCAGATGATACTCAACAACGTGAGGTATTTGGATTGTGGGAGATGCAGACAGCTGCTCTGAGAGCATCATGCATAAAGACCCGACATACTATAAAGAGCACCCTCCACTCGAGAGGTAGTAACTCCACAAACACACACGCAAACACAAGCTGCACACGTGCACTTCCCATTCAAAGAAGCACTACACTGTTTGGGCAATTCTTTTAGCCAGTAATTCAGATGTATAAGTCACATCTCAAGAAACAGCCATACTAGATGCTTTCTGTTGTTCTTGGTTGTACTGTCGTTAAAAGAGCTGGTCATAAACTCTGGATGAGACGCATAGAAATAGGTAAAGGTAAGAGCAGGGAGGAGATACAAGGAAAAAGCCCTTCACCTTTTGGTGGTGAACCACTCAAGAAGTGCCCAGGGAGGTTGTGGAGGCCATGGAGATATTCAGATATACTCACCAAGATCCTCAGAAAAATGGCATAATGTTGAACACAGCCCTATTTTGAGCAGGTAATGGGACCAGGCTGAGGCCACCACAGCCTCCTTCCAAAAGATTTTGGTTTTTCTGAGATCCAGTGTTTCATAAATCCTTGGAAGCAATGACTGACTTTGTTTACTGAGACACACAATGTCCACAGGTTGTCTTGATAATAGTATTTAGCCTTCAGGATGTGGAGCAAGGGGGAAATAATGAATACTGACATTCTCATTCTCTGTAAATGTGTCTACCTTTTAACGCGGCACGACCTATGTACTTTGTTCATTTGGGCTGTCGAAGGCAGTAAACACATTTCCTTCTAATGAATTTTTCAAAATGATGTCTAAATGGTTTGCATTCTGTTCCCATAAATGAAAGATGTAATTTTATTTCTACATTCTTTTGAGCAGCAGCTATGGAACAAACATGTTCTTCCAGACTTGAGTACCTTTCGGCTTCTGCTGTTAATACCAGAAAAACTATTTTGTTGCTGATGGGAACTACCTGCAGGGTGTATTTGTTTGATATTGCTTTGGTAGGGAAACACGAAATGAACAGTTGTGCTTCGTTTCATCGACTGAAGTGTGTTTTAGGGGAGAAGCATATTGGCTGCTGTCTGACCTTGAAATTCAAAGGGCGAGACAAAGAGGAAAAAGGTGTTTCTTACGCCCGGGCCATTGATTCTCTGTGGTTTTGATCCTGGAGTACCTTAGCGAACAGCACAGGCACTTTGGGTGGCGCACAGATTGCTGGCTCTAGAGCGTGTGTTCTGCTGGGAGGATAACAGTGAAACTGGTGTTTCCACCGCGATTTCTAGCGCTGTTTTGAAACATTCGCGTTGAGCAGTATAGGAAGCTCACAGCGAGGTTCGGAGCCCTTCTAGCAAGCGCCGTACAAACATCAAACCTGCAGCCTTCCTCCCGCCAGCACACTACAGGTACCACTCCAAACAGAAAACCAGATTGACGAAGAGGGGGAAAAGAAGCCCCCGAGAAATGATAAAATGTGTGGCAGGAGAGCAGCAGCCTGGCCCAGGCTCGCACCTGCCTGCTAACTGACAGTCCCCTTCCCTCCTGAAGGCTGGTCCCTTCCCTGCTAACGGGCCCTCCCTTCTCCCTAACGGATGGTTCCCTTCCCTCCAAAATTCGGCCCCTTCCTCCCAAGGGATGCTCCCTTCCCCCTAACCGACCACCGCGCTCCTCCCTAACGGACGGTCACGGACTCTCCCCTTCCCCCTAACGGACGTTTCCCCCTCCTCACGTGGCTGCCCCTCGGCGGGCTGCCTGCCCCTTCCATCCCAATGGACTCTCCCCTTCCTCCTAGCGGACGTTTCTCCCCATCACGCGGCTGCCCCTCGGTGGGCTGCCCGCTCCCGCCTCCCCCTCCAACGGGCCGTTCCCGCCCGCTAAGGGTCTGTGTCTCGCCACAGCGGTCGCTCCTCCCCGCTTAGGGACCGGCCCTCCCCGCTGCCCCCCGGCCGCCGTTTGCGTCAGCCCCGCGCGGCCGGGGCGGCCGTTGGCGCGCGCGGCGGTTGGGGCGGCGGGAGCGGCGCGGCGCGCTTCAGCACCACAGACAGGGCGGCCGCGGCATGAGCGCGCCCCGCCGCCGCCGCCGCCATGGGCCCCGCTCACTTCTCCTGCCCCCGCACAGGCGGCGACGCGGCCCCGGCGCAGATGGAGCCTGCGGCGGCCCTCAACGAGAGCGCGGCGCCCTCGCCCTGGCTCCCGGGCCGTGGTGGCAACGCGTCGCTGGCGCTGGCCTCGCGCCCGCCCGCACCCCTCGCCATCAACCCCTGGGACGTGATGCTCTGTGTGTCCGGCACGGCCATCGCCTGCGAGAACGCCATCGTGGTGGCCATCATCTGCTACTCGCCCACCCTGCGCACCCCCATGTTCGTGCTCATCGGGAGCCTGGCCACGGCAGACCTGCTGGCCGGCCTCGGCCTCATCCTCAACTTTGTTTTCCAGTATGTGATCCGCTCTGAGACCGTCAGCCTCATCACCGTGGGGTTCCTCGTCGCCTCCTTCACGGCATCCGTGAGTAGCTTGCTGGCCATCACGGTCGACCGCTACCTTTCCCTCTACAACGCCCTCACCTACTACTCGGAGAGGACCGTGCTGTGCATCCACACCATGCTGGTGGGCACCTGGGGGGTCTCACTGTGCCTCGGGCTGCTGCCTGTCCTGGGCTGGAACTGCCTCCATGACTACGCTGCCTGCAGCATAGTCAGACCCCTGACCAAGAGCAACGTGACTCTGCTCTCTGCCTCTTTCTTTCTGATTTTCATCATCATGCTCCATCTCTACATCGAAATCTGTAAAATAGTTTGCAGACATGCCCACCAGATAGCTCTCCAGCAACACTTTCTGACTGCCTCGCACTACGTTGCTACCAAAAAAGGGGTGTCTACCCTCGCTATAATCCTCGGGACTTTCGGAGCAAGCTGGCTACCGTTCGCCATCTACTGTGTAGTCGGAGATCCCGACTACCCTTCCGTGTACACTTACGCCACGCTCCTTCCAGCCACGTACAACTCCATGATCAATCCCATCATTTACGCCTACAGGAATCAAGAAATTCAGAGGTCCATGTGGGTTCTCCTTTGTGGCTGCTTTCAGTCTAAAGTGTCCTTTCGCTCGCGGTCCCCTAGCGATGTCTAAGTGACTTTTCTCTTTGTAGTACTGCACAAAGTGACAATCTACTTAGTGAGATATTACAGTGCCTGTTATAAACTTCAACCTATGATGTGCAGTCATTGAAAACATGCTTAAGTATTAGCACTTTATACAGGTTTATATCTTTGAGAGTGTTTGGGGGTCTGGGGGGGCTTCAGCTCCATGAAGAAATAAAGTGGTTGTACATAAATTTGCACATCACATTTGTGAAGACATTCCAAAACTGCTTTATTATAGCACCTTACTTCTAGCTGCTGACCTGCCGAAACAGTGTTGTCATTTTTAAGGGCAGAGAGAAAGTTGTATCTGTGGTGTATTTGTTTATGTGGAGGAGTGGGGGTGTGTATGTATGTATGTATGTATGTAAGTAATTATAATTTGCTGCACAATATTGATAACATTTTGTACACAAATAAAACTATTTAAGACGTAATATATTTTTTGTGTGTTTAAACGATTCTAGGTACACAAGAGCTTGAAAGTTTGCAAGGTAAGCAAAGTCCTTTTATTTGCTTTTGAAAACTTATCATGTAATTCTGCCTGAAGAGATCACCATTCACTAGGGAGATTAAATATTCCATCAGGAAAGGTCTCCTTGTTTGCTTGCTTGTTTATTCTCTCCCTTACCCTGGTGTATTTATTGACCAGCAAACAAAGAGAAACTCCAGTCAACTAGGCTGCTAGTGTTTCTCCTGCTTTCCAGAAGCTTTCATCTTTAAGTTATAAGTTACTCCTTTATGATAATGTCACATTTAAAAGTTACTAAGCTGAGGAAAACAAACAGCTGCCAAGCCATATACTTTTTTTTCCCCTCTTTTAGTCTGGTACAGGTGCAGAATAAAGGTGGGAAAAAAAAGGAGAGAGAGGGAGAGGAAAAAAAAGTCACAATCTTCTTTCTTACAGGTGTGTGAGTGTCTACAATAGAATGACTTTCCTTATCACCCACAGGAAACCTGAATTGTTCCCCACCTCTTGCTTTATTGTACCCCATTCTATAGAAAAATCATTTAAGTATATCTCTGCTATCTCCTGTTTCTGGGGAGCAGGATGCAGTTTTCTGGCAATCCTGAGGTTTGGTGACTTCAAAGAGGCGAATGTTGCTCAAGCCTGGAAACTGCTGTTTACTCAGAGTAATTCACAGGTGACTGGCGTTTTTAGAACGATAACGTACACATAGCAGGCTTCAACACAACATTGAGGCTTCTCTATTTATAGCTACTTTACATTTACTTTACAGTTGTTTTGTAGTTTGTGACTTGCGTTTCAGTTTGTACTGCAGGGCTGAAACAGATTATCCCCGCATGCATAGTGCCATGGAAGGAGGGGGGGATAATGTGTTTCCAGGCTTAAGGCTGGGCAATTTGCCTCACACACTTGCCTCCTGGCAGCCACAAGGACCAAACAAACCACAAGGAGACTGCGAAACTGCATTTATGCCTGAGCTGCAGGTATGATGAAAAACTCTTGAGTTCACCATTAATACAAAAATGTCTCATTTTAAATATAATCTAATGGGAAAGCCTTCTCCCAGATTCGTTATTTTTATTGGTACGTGTTGGGTATCAGTTGCTGTCTTTCAATAGAAGGGCTGGAAATCCAGTGAGCAAACTGCAGTAATTGCAGATGTGACACTGTAATTGATTAATAGAGCCAGGCACTCGTTTCACCAGAGTGCGCTTGCACTGATGTACTAAGTGTGACATAAAACAGATCTCAAGACAGGCCAAAATGCCTATCAGATTAAGCATTCTATAGTTGCTAGTTTAAAAAGATGATTTTCCACCCTCACTTCTAAGCCCTCTGAAACTGTATGCCCCCAGAATTTTTAATCTCTTTGTTTTTTAACTTCTTTGTTACTCCTAGACTTCAGTAGAGCCACAGCACCAGGATTGCAACAGGTTTCATTGAGCCATAGGTGCTGAATTTGCACCTAGGTTTCAGCTGCTGAGCTCCTTGGGCTCCTGCGCAGCCTCCTGAGCCCAGCACTTGCTCCGAACGCCTCTGGGCTGCATTCTTGTGCTGATACATAGGCATCCAAGGTAAGTAGGCAGGATCTGCTGGAAACCATCACAGATGCCCATAACGCTACTAGGAATTTACTCCACTGCGACTTCTTTGAGCAGCTACAGTTTGTGTGAAAATCAGACACAGAAAATGTAGCCAGAGTCCTCCTTCAGTAATGCACTTACTACAAGTTATTCAAATCCTCACTTCACACTGCAAATGTGCAATGTTTACTTTTTTTAGATCAACATGTGTTTACTTTTCTTACCACATGAACCCATTTTTATTCTAACATTTCTGTCAGGAATTTGCTCTATCTACAAAACAGGATTCTGCTTTTAAAATTCTTCTTTTAAAATTACAGCACTTCAGGAGTGTTTTTGTAAGCGTTCCTCCGCTTGTCTGAGAGGCACGTAGGTGCTACAGTGATCTTAGCCATCCGCACTGTCGAGGTAGTACAAATGTTTTGTTTGTAATCTGTGCCATTTTAGAAAACTTCTGCTGACTTTTCTCATAATTTCTGGGCAATACTAATGCAAAAAGGGGAGAGGATATTTTGATTTTGTTTTGGTTAGCTCAGAGGATGGAACTGATGTCAATGTAGCTGCAGCAAAACACAGCCTTTTGGTTTCAAGACAGCCCTGCTCTGCAGGGCTACCTGAGCAGAATAACTTAGTGCAGGCTACACAGTCTCGTGTGGTCAGGCTGAGGAGCTTTTCCCTGGTTTTGAGGACATGTTTGGAGGCTGGGTAAAGAACCGCCTCGGAGGCTCTGATTGTGGTGCCCCGAGAAGGCTCCCCATTCGGAGCCCGCTAACATTTCCACTGCAGTCGTGCAGCCTTTAAGGGAAAAAAACACTTGCAAAGGAGGGGACCCGATGTCTGGTAGGGTCTGGTAGCATTTGCAGCCTTCACTGGAAGTGGAAATGAGATTTTGAGCTTTGCCGCCATTAAAAGTCCTGCCTGTGTTTTATTCTGAAGCAGATAACCTGATGTCAACACAGGCCTGGGAGGCAATGTGCAGGCTTTCGTGCAAGAACTGGGGTAATAGCAGCAGCTCATTACAAATCTCACCGTTTTGAGACAGGGAGCCCTCGGCATCTGCTCTGGTTTTCATTAGCAACTGATGCTTTATCATTACAAACAGCACAAAACCTTGTGAGACTCTCAGGGCCTCTCCAGGACAGGTGCTGGGTGGTTTATGTGCCTGAAGTGCCTCTCTCCACTCCAAGCATCTCTGTCATTCCGCTGCAGGTAGCAATAGGGCGAAGAGCATGGTGTGAGTGAGTAAGAAATGGTCAGGAACAGGCCCCAAAGCCCCACATGGAGTTCGACATTCTGCAGCATTTCTGCTGAAATCACAGGTGCAGCGCCACTACGAAGGGAAGGAGAAAGGCTCCGCAGGCTGCCTTGTGTATTAAAAAGTCATCTGGATTCAAAAGCAAGGTCTACCCAAGTGTGACGGATGTGCTCCTTCCCCAGCTCAGCCTGACTTCTCACACGTAGCCCTACTCGGGCGTCAACTGTCACATTACCTGATCTGGGCAGTTGCCTCCCTGATTTCTTCCCCGACTCGGACATTAACCCTCAATAACAGTGCTCAAAATCCCTTAGCCATAAACTGTTGCTTGTCTCCTCTTACTCCCAGAGCTGCATGGGGCTATGGATCTCTTCGCTACTGGGACATTTCTTGAAGGTGCTTCCTCACACGGACACAGGGCACGGTATGAGCGTGTTCCCCGTCTCACTCGCAGCCATGACGCAGCTCGTGGGCAGCACGTGAAATGCCTGGGAAAACGTGTGACTGAGTTTCCAAGTGGCACAAACACGCACTAGCTCAAGCCAGGGCTTTGGTCCGGAGCCTCTGCCGCTGCTCGCACGCACGGGTGCTGAGTGCAAACAGCCACCTGTGTGGATGCTTCGGGGAGGAAATTCTGAGCTCAGCTGCACATCCTCACACCTGAGCCTCTGATAACTGCAGATTTGAATCACAGCTGTCTAATCAAGGAAACAAAACACCGCTGTGTGAAGTAAGCTCCTGATTCTGGACTTGTTGATGTGTGTAGCTGCACTCAGGAAGGAATGAGGACTGCTCCTTTTCCCCTTTTAATGTGGAAAATCTGCAGGACTGCAGCGTGACAGGCCAGACTTTTAAAGAAGTGAGGCTTTGATGTATAGCATCAGGGAGACCTATAGAAAGAGGCTTTAGGCCCCACTATTGCCAAGAGCGTCTTTTGGCTGAGGGGGCGGCAGGGCAGGTCTGGCTGTCCCCAGGCCCAGTGCAGGGCTGGGCAGGGAGCAGAACAGCACTGGCACCGAGCACTGGCTCAGGGAAGGAAATACTTCTTGTGTGTGTGACTTGTTTGTTCATTTGTTGTTTCCCTTCCCTCTCGATATTCTCTGTATCTCTTGACTTTTAAGAGCGGCTGTTTCAGGCTAAGAGGCCTGTTCCTTGCTGGGCTGATGAATTTTACTTTCCTTAAAGGGTTGAATTTCTCCTGGTGAGGTTTGGAAAAAAGTTTTCAAAGTGAGCTTGATGTCCCTGCCCCATCTATCATGGGAAAAGGCATATTTTACACAGACCAGTGCTCATTTTCTCTCTGGTATGTAGTTTAATGATTACATTTAAGAATGAGGCAGAAGAAAGTGGGAGCATGCTTGGGAAGTATTCTCTAATATGCTGATTGTTTGAATAAAGGTTAAATCTTCTATAAAATGCAATTGGATCTCACAGCACATTTTGAAAGACTATTTTTATAATCATCACCCTTGGTGCCACGTTATCCTCTGCACCACGGCATGCTGATGTGATTGCACATCTACAGGCAGCTACAGCTCGCCACTTCTGTCTGTCATTGCTTTTCACTTGTACACAGGTAGTATCAGGATATTGCCAAAAGGGGTCAATCTTATGCAAAATGCCTTCGGAAGCGAGGCCGGGAGGCAGCCACCACAGCACGTGCTGCAGAGGGAGAGCGACGCCGGGCGCTGCCTCTGAGAGCAGCTCTGCCCCGTCGGCCTCCACGCGAGGGGACGGGGTGCGCAGCTCAGCACGGCTCCCCGCCAGGCGCACCGGAGTTATCCGCACTCCTGATGCGTCAAACAAGCCTTGTCCTCCCTTCGCTGCCACCTCCCAGCGGGTGCCGCTGCTTCTGGAAGTGTCTCTCTGGAGAGGGCAGCGGTGGAAACGCCTGTGTCTCTCATCCCTTCCGGACAGACCGGCTCGGGTAGGAGGGACTTGAGGGACTGTCTTATTCGCTCTCTGCTCTGACCTTCCAGAGGTTTCGTTTTGGAAAAGTTCTGCCATGACAAGGCTGGAGTTAATGCAAAGAGTCTTCACAAAGGTGGATCCCCAAAAATCGTCAGCCAGCTCACTTTTACCATGGTAAACATGGAGCAAATAAGGGAATCGATAGGTAATAACGTGGCAGGTAACAAGCTGATGAGTGAGAAACTGCATGTGTCCATCCAGGATGGAGCATATCAGTCAAAATCAATAGCTGCATTTTCAAAGCTATAGATTGACGGAGACGGGTTGACATTTATCTAAATTACAGTAGCTTTCAGTGTGGAACCTTGTAGAAAACCTAGAGGGAGGCCACCTGCTCGCATGGTGCTGCTATTGAGTTTGGATTTACTGGTTAAAACTTTATTAGTTTTAAACTAACACTCTGTTTCCTGTGACCTCGGAGGGCAGCTGGCTTGGTGGGTTTTGGATGAGTATTGTGGGACGTCTGTAGAGATGTGCAGTGTGAGGGACACGCGGGATCCTCCTCCATCATGCGGCGCTCTCTTTGGGACTGAGCCAGCAGTTAACCCAAGTGTTCAGCCTAGCCATGTGCTTGGCGGTAAGGGTTCCTGTTATTTTATGGCTGGCTTTCATATTGGTTCTCCCTTGAAGAGAAGGTAGGAGAGATACTTGATTTTTCTTTCCATGCTGTTAAAAATGCTCGTGTTAGAAAGGTGTGTGAGGCCAAAGCCTGTGCCGTTATTAGTGACAGGAGACACCTAACCAACAGCCAACTAGCCAAAAGAAAGGGTGCAACTTAACCAAAACAATCAGTGTGATTTATTGCAGCCTGTGGAGGAAAATCAGCGCTTAAACAGGCTGGTGGAGTCGTGGAGCTGCTACCTCAATATCCGGTTGCTGACGAAGGCGCCGCTTCCACTGTTTGCATGGGGGAGTTCACAAGGGAGGGAGCGGGTATTTAATTTAAAGGCGGTCAGTGGCCTCTCTTTGTGTCAGTCCTGTTTATTTCCGCAGGGTCTGGCACCTTGTGCCAAGGCAAGTCTGCAGCGGCCGTCCTGGGCTGAGGAGGCAGAGCTGGTCTGGGGGAGCAGCAGGGTGGGAAGCCTTTGCCCAGCGGGTGCTGCAGAGCCTTGGGTTGGTTTGAGCGTGGAGGAGTTCTCCTGCTCAGCCTCGACCCTTGTGATGAGAATTGGACTGGGTCCTCCGCATAAAACCTGGGGTCTGAGTCCAGCTCTTTCCACCAAGTCCAGGAGACCGACTCTGATGAGCTGGTGCTCGCCTCGTTATTTGTGGGCTTTTTAAGTGCTCACAAGCTCCTCAGGCCCGCACTGACCTACGGTTGGCAGGGAGCTGGAGCGCTGAGGTGCCCCAGACTCCGTTTTCCTGTGCGTGAAGCCCCCGGAGCAGCAGCAGGAGGCAGCAGGTGGGCTCCACTGCTCCACTGCCTGCAGAGCCCTTGCCCCGAGAGGCAGCCGGGATTCGGGATTCAGGATTCGGCTCCTTCCTCCCGTTTCCTACAGGGATCCCCGCCGGGCGCCAGGCGGCGGGGAGGTGCTGCCACCTCCCGACACGGTCCCCAGCGGAGCTGCTCGCTGCTCCCGCTCGGGCACGGGCAGGTTTGGGACCCGGGGCATGGCGCGGGGCGCGGAGCGGGCACAGCCCCGCTCTCCTCAGCGCCATCAGCAAGGCGCCCTCTGCACTCGACTCCGCGAGCCAGAGGCCGCACGATCCCTCTGGGTTTTATCGGCAGTTTAGGAAGCAAACAGCAGGAGACTGAGGAATTAAAGCCATAAGGTGATCTGCATATAATCAGTAGTTGCCATGAATCAGAAACTCCTTTGGTTCGGCTGGTTATTAATTCCCTGATAATGTAATTCTCTTGGCTGGCAAGAAAAGGCTGGGAAATGCTCGCTTTCACCGGAATGGCAAATAACTTCCTGCTGGGAATGTAATGCTCGTAGCAAGCAGCTTAGTGACTGCATGAATCCAGCTAATGAAATTTATGTAGAAAATGGGGGCTGTGAGAAATGTACGGGAAAAGAACACGGGAGCAAGGCAGGGCTTCTCCGACGCTGCTCCAGAAGCCCATACAGGATGTCAGTCCCGGCTGGGCTGCCCGTGGCTCCAACGAAACCCTTGGAGTACATTAGGCTTCCTGATGGGCTTTGGAATCTTAGCCCGGAATAGTCACCAGAAGGGGGGTTGCAAAATGGAAGCAGCGTGTTTGTGTAGGTCTCCTGGACCCCAGCACACGGAGCAGGCACCAAAAGCCTTGGGCAGGCCACGGTGCCTCGGCTCGCTGTGGGATGAGGAGTCCCCCCTGCCCAAAAACACCTCCTGCTCCTTAGCCGCAAGTTAATGGGCATTGTTTGATCTCTTACTGGTAGCTGATATTTAGAGGCAAAATGAACAGCAGAACCAGCATTGTGTCTGTCCTTTTTGTTCCTTGAGTGATTTTTCTCTTCCACTTACCTGTGAATTTAGTTCTGTGATGGCTGCCGCACTGTTACTACTCTGTCTTCTGCACAAAACTGCAAACAACCAGTTTGGCAACTCCATAGTCTCCCACTCTGGCTCCCCTATCCATTATCTTCTTTTTATTTTCATTCTTTTTCCCCTTTTGCAGTGGCAGGGGAAGACCGCTCTTTACCAGCCGCGGATCATGGTCGGGAACAGCACGAAGTCTGACAAAGCTCCTTCCTCTTCTTTACATCGAACCCCATCACGGGCCCATTATTGCTGCAACAGCCTTCAAGTCTTCACTTTTAACCAGTTAGAGTAAATGCGCACAGGTAAACACTGCAACCCACGAGCAGGTCAATAGGGGAAGTTTGAGCTGGTGTCTTCCAGGAGGACACAATCGATAATCTAGTACAGGCCTCATGACCTGCACAAATAGCCCTGCCGCCCTCCAAAGGCGGAGCAGCCCCTCGAGAGGGCAGCAGGAAGCCCCGGCACAGGGATACAAACCCCTGAGAGGGCCAGCGCTTCCCCCAGTCCTTCTACAAACGCAAGTACCGGAATCCGAGAGGCACCTCTTGCCCCCAGCGACGCCCGCTCCTGGCACGGGATACTTAAGAGTGAGCTCACAACGTCACCGCTGCAAACACCGGTTGCTCTGTGGTTGTTGCAGTGGTTGTTGCTCATAAAACATCCAAATCATTTAGGCCACAAGTCTCCCCCCCCACCTCACGTGCTCTGGTACGCAGTTTATTGTTCAGTAAGGCTCTCTGAATGGGTGCTCAACACTTACTGTAACTTGCAGACCACAGATCCTTGATAACTAAGGATCCCTCAGTTACACCAGTGAGAGACAGGCTCCGGTTGAAAAAGCAACAATGATGGACATTTAAAATGAACCATTTATTAAATCAAACTGTTATTTTAACAGTTACATAAGTTACACAGCATGTTTAAGTCAGAAGATTTCACAAGGAAAAAAAATTAAACTTTAATATGCAGGCAAAAATAGTACCACACAATATGTACCTGGGAAGGAGGAAGGGCAAAGGGAATCTCTAAACATTCAAATAAGGCCATAATTATTTAAAAACAACAATAAAACAATAATAAAACCCCCAAAGATCCATTTTCCTTTCAGTGTGTTCAGTGCTGCTAACTATATGTACTTTTAGTGTACAGATGTAATCGAGGCAGTGATATCTTGATAGCTTAATGTTTTCAAAACATTATCAAAAGTGAAATAAGGCTCATTAGTACATACAGCTGCCCTTGGAATGTCAATCTCAGTTGCCTTCATTAACTTAAAATTCACAAAGTGCACAGTTAAGATATGCCAAAAAACTGAAACTGCTACTCTACCAACAGCTGCCCATGCTTAATACTTAGTGGTCTATTGGAACAAAGTATGTTCTTTCAAAAAGATGTGTAAGAAAAGCCACTGTAAAACATTTAGTTTCAAAGATGCACTAGGAGATTTTCTGTAAACTGAAAAGTAGAAAAACATGGATTAATTATGTAAAGAAAAGAATACAAAAAACACTAGAAATGACCATCAAACTTCCAAAGAACAAGCACCACAATGGACATAGCATTCGATTTTGCAGTGTACAGCAACGTAGTAGTTTTACTCTAACCAATCCACTTCATCAAATTCTGAGTCATCCTCCGAATCACTGTATTCCACAGCAATGCGGCGGGAAAGGATAGTCGCAACGTCGTTCTCGATGCGCTCGTGTTTAGCCTCCTGTTCACGCTGCTCTTCCACTTTGCGTAGCTGGATACCTGAAGAACATGAAACCACAGAGGTGACGCTCTCATTCTGCATCCTTACACCACGTACAATGAAGCACAGATAACACGCACTGGTAACAGGAGAAAGTTCAACACTAGTAGATGAGTTAACATGGCAGAGATCATATTTTGGGGGACTTATCCTCATGATACCACAGATAAACACAGGCTAAATTTGATCTAAATGCTCCCTGCTGTCACCTGAGAGTAAACACAAGCAGCACAGGTACTTAGGTGGGATCTAAGCTCTGATAAATGCTTGGGCCTTGGTTTCTTGGGCAAAGCTTGGCCAAAGCTTTTTAAAGGATCAAGTAAATTATACCCACAGGCTCCGTTATTTAATCTTTTTGCTGACATTTTCTATTAACGCCAAGAAATACTTTGCAAAGCTTCAATGATGTTATCACTTCAAGTACATAGGAATGCTTTAAAAACTATCTGGAATTAGCATTATAATATATCTATTGGCATGAAAGAACAATACAGATTTTGCACAAAGTTGTAGGTGCATTAGGGAATCAGAAGAATGAAGTACTCAAAACATTTGAGACACATTCACTCTTCAGAGACCACACAGTTGAACGGCAACACTGACAGTGCCAAGATCAGATTAACAGCTTTAAGTCTTAAGCAGTGACTTTTGAATGTCATTTACATGTTGCTGCAACATAGGAATCACCAAAATTCAAATGTCGATTGATCTGTTTTGCTCTTATCTAACCCAGTCTGTGAAAAGTTCTGCTTTTGACTTCTCGCTGATCTGTACCTTATCAGAACTAGCTGCACTCCCAGGTAAACAGACTGAAGGGATAATCCCAACAGACCATCTCTAAACACACCTACATTTCTGTATCGGCCTCCCACAGAGAACATGGTGTGGGCAATCTCAGGCTGAGCAGAACCTGTCTGCTTGGCCAGGCAGAGAGCAGGCACCAGGAAGGCTTTAGACGCCACCCTCCAGAGCAAACGGGCCCGTGTGACACGCTCCTCTCTTGGCTGCCCCACAGCCGCCAGGTTTACCTTTCCGTATTGCTTCCAGCAGGACGCTCCTCGCATCGCTGATGACGGGAAGAGTCGAGGGGTGGCGCTTGGGTTCAGGAGCAGGGACCGCTTGGGACGGCGGGGACGGCGGCATCAGTGGGGCATGAGGGCCAGGGACGACGGTCGTGGGAGGAGGGTGCAAGACGGGCGGAGGGTGAGAAAGGGCTGCAACGGTGACGGGAGAGGAGGGCCGAATGCCAGAGGGAGGCAGTGGGGGAGGCGGTGGCGGCGGAGGCAGCCCCTGGGCTTCTCCTGGAGGAACCGGGTGAGCGGGTCCAGCGTCGCACACCGGGGCGGCCCTGGCGACGGGGGGCGAGGGCTGCGCGAGCGGCGGCGCGACGGGTGGCGGTGCGGGGTGCAGCACGCCCGGTGCGATCTGCAGCGGCGCCGGCGGCGGGGGCACGGCCGGTGCCTGCAGTGCGGCGGGTGGCGGTGGCGGAGGCGGCACCGGTGGTGGCGGCGTGGCCGTCAGGGCGGCTCGCAGCGAGGACGCCGACAGGGCTGAGGGCAGCGGCGGCGGTGGGGGCGGCGGCGGCGTAGGGCTCACGAACACGGGCGGCCTGCCCGGCGCGGGCGACTGCGGGCGGTTCTCGGCCAAGGCTGGAGCAGAACTGAAAGAGCCAGCAAGGAGACAAAGTCATTAGAGCGGCAAGGGGGACAGGGCCGGGGACAGCAGTGGAGTCACCGAATGGCTGAGGATGGAAGGGACCTCTAGAGACCATCTAGTCCAACCCCTTGCTCCAGCAGGGACCCCTAGAGCACAGGGCACAGGGTGGCATCCAGGCAGGTTTGGAACATCTCCAGAGGAGGAGACTCCACAGCCTCTCTGGGCAGCCTGGGCCAGGGCCTTCTGCGCTCAGGGCGCCCTCTGAGCTCATTTCTGAAAGCACACTGAACACTGGGCATAGAAATCGTTAGGTACCACCATGATTTTGTGGTATTGGTACTTCACGTGCAGGGAACCCTAATTCACAGCATGGGGTGCACATCAGCCTGCTCATTTGTGGCGGCTGATTTGATGCTCTTACACAAATGTGCACCTTTTTCAGAGGTTTCCCACCCTCTGGTAAATCCAGATTGGTTATCTAAAGTCAGGGAACTGGCAGTTGTTTAATTTGTTCAACTCTCAGAACTTTTTTTCTTTAAGAAAATTTAAACAGTATGGGCAAGGGAGTAAAATCAAAATACATATTTAAGGTTCAGTGACAAAATGAGTGAAGCTAATATTTAAAATAATCAGTTTTGCATCTGCAAAGAACTATACATGCAATATAAAATCTTATTTTAGTGCAATAAACGTGTGAATCAAAGAGAACAAAAGGCATTAGTAAAATTATTTCCCTGAAAAACACCAGGGGAATTTTTCAGCTATTATGAAAAAGTTAATCAAAGTGAGCATTTCTATGTATAACCTTCTGAGCAGTGAACAGATTCCTTCTAAAAGACTAGCATTTGAGAAACATGCCTGAATTAACTGCCTTGTATTTCAAACGGTAGGTACCTGAGCGTAAAGTAAGATTTGGGGGTAATACAGCAAGAGGAAGGATAACCAGAGGCTCACTCCAATAGGGCACTCTCAAGTGGGTGCTCTCACAAAGCACAGAGAAACAGAAAATAAAAGCATTTTAAAAAATCAGCAGTAATTCCATATTCTTCAAAGTGAAACCCCGAGAGCTCAGGGCCTTTTGGAAAAAGGTGTTTTTGCAGTTATCTGCCCTGTCCCTGTCTGTCCTGGCCCCACGCAGCAGGGATTAGACCCCAGTGCTTCTCGCCAGCTTCTGCATGGCCCTGGAAAAAAATAAAGCTCCTTTCCCGATAAGGTTGCCCGTGGCTGGATCACTTCTTACCTAACGCAAGGAGGTCCCGGTTTCACCTCGCCTGCCCCGTGCATGGGTGGCGGTGGTGGTGGCGGCTCGTGCGGTCTGACCAGCACTCGCTCCTCAGCCCTGTTCAGGAGTTCAGACATCTGACTGTAGGGCAATGCAGAAAGAGAATAGGATCCATCCAGGTGATCCACGTACGCTTGAGCTCTGAAGGAAAGCAGGTATATTTTCCTTAAATATGAAATATGCATTCTACTCGTCAGACATAAGTGTTAGTAAAATTATCAATGCTCCCAACTATTGCTTTATATTTCAGTTTGACTTCTCAGATAAAATGTCTCTCTTGTACTGCACAGTTTTTTAACAGTTTTCTCCCTTTCCCTCCCATTGCTCCTAGCAGAATTTCTGGATGCATCTCGGACATGTTTTACAATATCTGTGAGATTTTAGTCTGTATTAGTCACATTATCTTGAGTTAAATAAATGCAGCAATACAATCAGATGTACACATACACCTGAGTGTATTATGCAACAGATATTATAGCGGTAACGTCTTCTGCTACTCAGTCCCTACACACACGTAGTCATATTCTTTCATAACATTCAGGAACTACCGACTAAGTGGTAGCACTTACAACTGGATAATTTAGTTGAATGCTTGTCAGAAGATCTGTATTCCCAATTCTGTATTTAGACCATTCTGTATTGAGCTATACAACAAACGTCAGGAAGATAACATAGAAGTTTACTAGTGAGTAGTAGCATTAAAATAAGGGTAACTCAAATTTAAAATATTTACAACTACTTACTAATGACTACTTTACATATATATACACCTTGAGGATCTGACTAGTTAGGAAATTTTCCTTAGCTCCTAAAGATATTGGTAAGTGCTGAACTTTGTCTACTGAATTTAGAGGAAGGGTCTTTGTAGAATTCTTTTCAACATTTAAAGCTTCACTGTAGGATTCCAAGTACTGCCATCGGTGTAGTATTTCAGTTTATTAAATTCTTAAGGGGAAAAGTTTTCCCTCAGCTTTTCAAGAGCACTTGGCATAGTGCTGTTCCTTTATCCAAGCTACCCGTTTTGCAAATTTATTGCTTCCAAGCACTACAACATTACTCTTAATTTCAAAGCTGTTACTGAAATAATTATAGATCAGACCAGGGTGCTGGATAATAAAGCAGTGCTGCACAGAGCATCTCTCGTGTGAAATCTGCTGTTCAACAAAGTAGAAAGATGTCAGGAGAGGAGATGTCTCTGTCAACTGCTTGATGCATCAGTTTGTAAGATAACTGCAAAGCCGGTCGCCTTCCCAACGCAAAATGAGTATCACCCATAATTTGAGTTGTACCTTTCTGACTGAAAGGCCACTTGCACTTCCTGAATTGAGAGAGCTACATTTTCCACAGCCAGGCTTTTCCCTTTTTCAAACACAAACCACTAGTGCTGAGAGTTATGGCAATTATCCGCTCTTACTATTAAGTTTATCTGAAAACCTGATAGACCTGAAACAAATCCTCTTTTGGACAGTAAACGGAGAAAACAAAACAAAAGCCTAGCTGCTCTTTGGAAGACATAAACATTCATTACAAATAAAACTCCAAAGAAAATCACACTTCCTCAACCCCCCTAACACTACTGGAGTGTCTGTTACAGGTTTCTCAGCTGCTAAAATGGACCTTGTTTTGCACAGGCGCCACAAGAGGAAAGCCAGCACGATACACCTCATGATACACCTCACTGGAAATGCTGCTTTTAGCCACCTGCAAATGCCCGCTGTGAAACGAGAAGCCAGCAGGTTGGAGTTTGTAATAGGCTATAACCAGAAACGTCAATCAAATCTGGGATCTGCTCATGAGTGAAGAAAAGCTCAGCGACCTCATCCGAGGCCCAAACGGACATTTGTTCGCATCACACCCACCATACAGTCTTGGCAGTTTCTGCTCCAGCAAAATCAAGTGACTGGAATGAGAGGGGGTTTGCAGGTCAAGACTGGAGTGCAGTAACACACCTGGGTGCACGCCCGCAGCACTGACATTCAGACTTTCTTCAAGTCAGAGGCAGGCACCTCCATGGTCTCAAAGACATAATGAATTCCAGACAGGGACACTATTCTTAAAAATAAGAAGAGAATAGTAGCTCCTTTAAAGACAGATTGGCTGTGAATTTTAAAACTGATTTTTGGTTGAGCTAAATCAGTGATTTCCAGCGCATTTCAAGAATGGCAGTACCACTTCACCGTTTATCCCTTCTCAAACATGTTTACCGTGTAGAATAAATAGCTACATTTAACGAAGGATAGAAAAAAATAAAAAAGAAACCTTGATTCAAAATGTGAAGCTGGGCCATTAGCGACTTCAATGTGCTTATGTAAGAGGTTAGCATCATCCTCGGCGAGCTCCGGACCTTGGGCTAACTTCTGCCACTCTCTCCGTCTGTCATGAGGTGCCCTTGGCACTTTTTCCGGCTCATGAGGGCGATCTAGATTTTTCTGCTGTAGGAGAGTTGTGCAAGTAAAACTGACAACTGAGACAATGGTTTTAAATCAGTGGCACAAAAGCATCAGCCACAGAACAATGAAAAGAATCCCAAATCACGTGCAAGAAACATTCGAATTTAATATGTAAACCCAAAAACTTTGTGGTGGTAGCAGCTTTACTTTAGTGGACAGTTAGCTGAAGAATACAGTGAAGAATAACTGTATAATTAGCCTCTTTATTTCAATGGTGAAATGAAATTCTGAATCTGCTTCTGACACTTATATTTACTGTTTTTGTGTATGAAATATAGATAATAATGATGAAACAAAAAAAGGGAAAAAAAAGTTTTTGCCTTTACAAAATTGCTTATTTAAGAAAATATAAATGTAGGGTTCTGTGTCTACCAATTCATTCCTAATTTTCAGAGAGGTCATCTAAAAGTGTTTTTTTCTTCTGTAAATGTCAGTATTTTATACTGTAAAAAATGTCCCAGTGAAATCCTGCACTCTTACTGTATTCCTGTGTAATTCTGCACTTCTTTGAGTCATTCTTAGAAGGCTTACGAAGTTTGGGCAAACGTGCTGTTAGTGACAGTAAGACAGCATGAAAGCTCTGAGCCCTGTTAATAATAGTTTATTACCATCATCATTATTTATTTAAGTTGATGGACTTGAATGAATGCAAGTGCTTTTAGTTAGAGAATATCATAATTACCTATGTAAATTCCAGACTGTTTTTATTTAGGAAGCAAATTTTTATTTTAGGAAGTAACACATGTGCAAGCAAACCTTCCCAGAACCCCCTCCCCACCCCACAAAAAACCCTAAACCACCCAAAAAAAACAAAAACCACCAACAAAGCATCATAACAATGACAAAAAAGCAACCAGGAGCTATTTAAAGTTAACATATATACCTTCTGCTTCCTCTTCTCTTTTCTTTTATCCTCAGTGTCTTGCAACATCTTTTCCTTCCAAAGATCAAAGAAGTAGGAAGGATTGGTATAAAACTTCAGACCCTCTTTGCCATCATCCCTGAAATACAATGATATAAACGATGCTGTTCATTTGATAATACGTGTCCCTAAACACTAAGGAAAAACAATGGCATATTAAAATCCACCTTGCACCTGAGGCCCTAAGAATTTTGCTGATCATGAACATTAAAAAGATGAACATTAACTTCCTAATGCCATCATTCTTCAGTGCCTTTCCTTGTATTCAAGATCTTTATTTTAGAAAAGTAGTTTTAATGTAAGTTGTAGATAAAAGCAGTATCATAAATAAAGAACTTCTTTCATTTCAATGACTCAAATCTTGCTCATAAAATAGTAAGTGTATCTGTGTGGTTAGGGGTGAACCTACTGATTCAAACTAGCTTTGGGAAAGGCATTTTCATTACAGACCTTCCTTTCTACAGACTTAATCGCCTGTTTTCTTCATTCTTCTCTCATTCAACAGCATGACACAGTTCAACATATGCTGAGGATGCAGATGTTGAGGATGGCTTATTCTTGCAACTCTTACACTGTAATATTTTTTCTAAAGAAATAAACTTTTAATACTTATCATGTCTTCTGCTACCTGTAATCCTCAAGTTGCTTCATAGTCTCAAGTGCAACTGCCTAAGTACTCAAGCACTATTCAGCATAAGTTAGATACCTAAATACAGGACTGTATTACACAACACAGCATACATAACTGCAATAACAAACATTTTACTTACTAAATACACTAGACATTGCTTTTGATAATCTTATACTAACCTGTAAGGGGTGAGAATATTAAGAGGAGGAGGTTGTTCACAAATGTCATAAGTTTCTTGCAAAGGAATGGGCAGAGTTTTGCGGTCAAACAGCTGCTGATCCTGAATTGTGGAACTCCGGAAAGCTTTCCTCATTGTAATGTCCTGCAGCGACACTGAAAGGAGATATCACCATTAAAAAATGTGATCAAAGATGGTTTATTACCTGGCTTAATCTGCAGTTGTTTAATGCTGGCTGGAATATAAGTATGAGGCATTATTGCTAAAACCTTATGTTAAGCTCAAGCACATTTTATAGTGGACATGAATTCCTGTAACACTACTCTCATGGCAAGATATTGTCCGATTAGGTGAAAAACACGTCTGTAATGTTCAAGCACATGATCCTCTATTTAGTTTCAGGGGAAATTTTTTTCTCACCTGGACTGATACCAGAACTCTGTCTCTACAAAGCAGCTCCACAAATCCCTTACTGCAGCTCCAATGTAAGTCTGCAGTTCGGAAGTACCTAATAAATAATACTCTGTTTTTCCTCTTGGTGCTAAACACTGACTCCTTATCTTGAGGTGAGATTTTGTGCTTAACTGCCATCAGCATCTCAACTTTGCATTCCTTGAACACACTTAGAGGTTCCACCAAAGACCCTCTGCCAAAATCAGCAAATGACTTAAGCTCATTCTACTGATGTCAACGAGATTTCATGGGGGATACAGTGTTCCAATACACGATAAATGCGGTCCTTTAATCAGCTTGTTTAATTGAGTTGACACTCCCTTGTTTAATCAACATGAAAATCCTTACTGCTATTAAATCCTACCTATCTTTTTTTTTTTCCCCCACAATCATTAAAATTTAGAAAACACTTAGCAGTTTGAGCAGAAATAATCTTGCTATGATTTTTAAAAGGCTAACTACAAGTGACTGCAAAAGATGAAGCCTGCGCTTTGGATTCATGGAACAAGGTACCTGTCAGGTTCATATTTTTCTCCCTCCCTGATGTTTCCTCACTTCTTCAGTGAGGTCCACATGTGTCTCAAGCCTAGCTTTGGAGCTGGGTTTAGACTTTGTCCATTTTTCTGCTTTTGACAAAATCATCAGGGCCTTTGGCAACATTTTTTTTTTAAGTGCATCCATTTCAGGTGTAACTGAGATTCATTCTCGTTTCTGTACTGCCTCCAAATGTACAAGCACACACACACTTGAGGCCATGTCTGCTGCCCTATTTCCTATCCCAGCTGTTACAAGCAAAGACACGAAACAGCTGGATTGCTATTGTACAATCCCGAAGGGGCAGAAGGCAGGACTTTTTTTTCTCCCCAAAGGTCTTGCAGTTCCTGGAATATTCTCTCTCCTTACTTAAGTGCATCAGCAGAAGCTTTTGTGAGACTAAAAAAGGGATTTATTTGATTTTCAGTTTAGCTTTTGAGGTTTATGACAGTTGGCAAGGTTGCGTGTTACCAGAGAAGTCTTCTCCTTTTTACCCTTAGGTTCTATTTCATTACAGTATCTTTTATCCTTTTTAATACCTTAATTAGCTGCTCAGAAACCTTTTAAGTAGTGAAAGTAGTACAAATGCCAGCTATGAATCTCAATTTCTGCATGTATTTTTGCACTCCTAAATAACCACATATATTGTGTGCCCATCATGGAGTACAGATTGTTATTTACTACCCGATATTAACAACTAAAATAAAGAACTGGGGTTTATTCAATCTAAAAATCTAGTCTTAGATTCTTTTATATCTCAGCTGTTTTCCTTCGGATGTTGATTTTGCAAATCTCACCAGCTGTAGTTGTTCAGAATTGCTCCGTACTGCTCTACGTCTTGAAACTACCTGTCATTTACTGGTGACTAGGCCAGTAAAAATATAAATTAGGATACTTTTCTTGGAGCCTGTGTTCATTCTGACAGTAATGAAACAAAAGAAGTATTTTTTCCAATAAAGACAGTTCCTTCCTTCAATATTAAAATGCTCATGTTCGATGCTCCCTATACATAAATTTTTGAGTGACCAACGACAGCAAGTCTGATCCATAGACTCTTATTTCTAGATTTAATCTTCACTGTTAGTAAGTATGTACAAGGCAGAGATCACATCTGGGGATGACCCCTCAATGCCCAGTAAGAAGCAAAGCTTATTTCATTTCTAAAACTACTCTGTGTAACAGAGGCCTTCAGAGAAAACGTGCACTGCAGAATTCCCAACTGCTGCCTGCTCTTCCTGCTTTTACATTCAGGGAAAACTATCTTATGGCAAAATTACTAGGGAAATCAGAGGACATGGCAAATAAAACAGTGAGAATGGTGACTACAGACAGGGATCCAGTCTGTCCTGTGTGAAATCCAGGGCTGTGCAGGGTTTGGCTACGCAGCCAGGCATTCGGCGTGCCAGCCTGCAGTGGAGCCACGTGCTGACCGGCTCGCCACCTGGCCGACAAATTAGCACAGCCAGAGGGCTCCTCAAACACACTGGAGCTGCGGGAAAGGGACAACCAGTCTTTTGCCCAGGTCCCGCTTTTCATACCTGGAAGGCAAACTGGGCAGTAGCATGGCTAAGGCACCGAACTGCTGAGCCACGGGCGTGCTAATTTATGACTGATCTACTTACTAAAAACCCCATAAACTGAATCAACAGCTAAGAAAACTGGAAGAAAAACCACAGAGAGCATTTGAAATTCAACCCATGTGCATCATCTTTGAGAAGGACACGTGCTCAAATACAACATTCAGGCAAGTGGACACAAGCCAGGAAAGTGGCTTGTGATTTATGCAATTTAACTCAGTCTGTCTTTGTTTGACTTTGGTGGTGAAAACTCTTATGAATTAGTCGATCATAGTGCTAACACAGTACACGTGGATGCCATGACCCAGTTGTCACATATGCTCTGCTCTGAACTCCTCTTCTGGACACATTTATGTCCTCTAGCTATTCTAGCCCAGATCAGGACTGAAACAGGGCTATTTGTCATTGGTTTCTAAAATTCAAACCCAACAGAGGATACTGAAGGAGAAAAGGTTTCCTGATCCGTGGGTTTTGAGGAAATATGTAATTGGATCTTTGACAAAACACATTATTGGATTTCCTCTCCCTTCTCCCTTCCTCACCTGCTGACTCATTCTGGGCAGACATCTGTGAGTAAGGCTCAAGGACTGGACGTTCTTATGTTAATAAGAATAATCATATAATAGTTCCTGACACCGAGGACTGCATGTGTCTCCAAAGTACTCGCAGTCACTGCTCGCCTATGGCACCAGCCAAATCTAGTGTACCAGATTTGAGTCACACTGAGCCCCCCTGGGCTTGACCAAGTAGACTCCCTTTTCTCACTCTTGTTTTCTTTAATTGCAATGTCTGTGCCTTCCTTAGCTATATAATTAGGAAATATATGCAGTGCTGTGAAAAGCTAATGTTCTGGTGCATTTGAAGCTACACATCAATTAAAAATCTTCCTGGACACTCTCAAATAGCCATTAATATTCAGTACTGAAACCTACAACCAAACTTGTCAAAGGCCATTTACACAGGGAACTACAAATTTCCATTTCACTACTCTTAGAGGCTTTAACTCTCTCTCTCGAAATGGTCTCTCCATTTTTCTGATATGTGAATGGTTGCCATATCAGATATGCTGTATCAACGTAACCCCCCACCTCTGTTTTAAACCAGTAACTAGGTTGTCAAAGGTAAACACAGAAGCGTCATTAATACTCTGGAGTATTACATCTGTTACAAGACTACAATTGCTGAAAATTTGGTATTGTATACAGAAAGGATTTTTGGCATTATCCAATCATAGTAAACATGATATTTTACTGGAAAAGAGGTGTGTGTGCCTGATTTATGCTCAGTTGTCAAGAGCCTTGGAAAATCCCATTAATGTAAGAATTCCCTTAAGCAAGACATGATATTGTGGAAATATCACTAGCTGTGAGCAGCTTTCAAAACCTTTTCGAAAATAAATGTCACAAGAGTACAGAATTAAAATTTCCTTAGCCTAATTTCATTAATAGTGTGTTCAGAGTGGAACAGGTAACAAAAAACAACTTCAGACCATCCTCCTCCTGGTTTGACACTTCCTTCTCCTGAATTATCCTCACCACTATTTCACCTACACATTCAGAAGGGAAACAGCTCTCCATGTTTTAGAATGGGATCCCAAAAGCAACCTGAAGTTATTTTTCAAGATTGGGTGCTTCTCTACTTTATGAGTCTCAGCCACACAATCTAGAATACTCTCAAACCGCTTAGGGTAACAGGTTCTTTAATATAGGTTCTGTAACAAACACACATCCTGGAAGCAAAAAAATACTTCATTGGGTTCGTGTATTAGGTGATCTGTGGGGATACACTGTCCTGTAGCTGTTCTAATGAAAATTCATTTTTAAAATTAATACTCTTCAGTACCCATGAAAATTTTGAGTTCAGAAAGTTTCTCACGGTTATAAAATGAACCTGTAGGAGAAAACAAAATCAGTGTCGTTCTCATGATTTTTGCTCTACATTCATTCTGTATTTACAATTTAAACTACCACTATTTCTGTTTCCCTTATCAATGGTATCTGGATGACAGAATAACAGCTCTTCTATGCAGGAGTTAACTTACGTTCCTCCTCTTTTGGATCAAGCTGTGTAACACTGACAGACAAGCGATCTACGCGTTCTTGTAAGGAGTTGACTCTGAATGAGAAGCTGTGTGCTTCATTGAAAAGTTCTCCAAATATGTCTTCTGCATATTTACCTGAAATAGGAAAGAAAAAAATACATAGCAATCATGCCACAGGATAGCTGAGTATGCCTTTAAAAATATTTCTGATGACTAATGTGTTTAAATCTAAGATGCATGAGTATTACCAGCAACAAACTGTACTTAATTAGCTTCCTAAGAATGCTTACGAAAAATAATTTTTAAAATGTTTAAATTGCAATTTATCTATCATAAATTTATTTATTTAATACACTATAGGACAGATCTTCAATTGCTACGAGCAGGCTGACTCTGCTGACATCTAAGGAATGGCTTTAGTTCCTTAGATATAAAAGGATGATTCACGGCATGTGAAGCTGCTCCCGTAAGAGGATTAACTAAGCTTTCCAAGTGAAATTTAACTCAGCGTTTTCTCAGCAAGAAGTACTTCTTCCACTACTACTGTTTAGAAGATCTCTCAGAAAGGAAGATTAGATATTTACATCTAGTGTAATTTGAGCCAGGCTATTCATACATTAAAATAATAAATCTGTCTTTGAAGGATCAAAATCCTAGTAATTGGCCATTTTCTACAGAAGTAGAGAATAACAGTCTTCTTTATTCATTCCAACAGGCCTCTCACATTTAACCCAACAGAAAAGGAGACTCAGATATCATGAAAAAAGGAACAGTACTGCACCTCTGCCTTACAGGAGCAGTACTCCTTTACAGCAGCACTCGTGCTACTACTGCTTGGGATTAGCCTGGCTAGCCTGGCAGCATCACTGAAGAGAGCACCAGACTTTGGTGAAGCGTGGACCCGTACTTCTGGAAGACCACAAGACAGGTTTTTAAATTATCTATCATACCATGCGTGTGTGTGCAATTTGTGTGTCATCTGTGCACTTGCCATGTTTTTGGAAGGATAACCACACAAATTTCTAACTACTTGCTCTGCATGCAAGTTTTGATAAGCACAATAGGAAAGAAAAAGGAAGAGAAAACTTCTGAAAATTTTGCTTTTTGGCAATAGATCTGCAGTGACCCATAAAAACGGGGATGCTTTTGAAAATAGATACTAGAGTGATCCATATCAGAATTAAATCCTACTAGTAGTGTGAAAAGTATATACCATGAAGCAAACCCAGGGCTAATGCATATATCTTATCAAGACCTTAAGGAAGGGTAATAGGAAAGCAGCACAACTACAAACTACAGAACACAAAAAAAAAAGAATAGTAGAAGAAAGAAGGCAACCATCAAAAAGGCCCTAAAAATGAAGAAAATGGAAAGGATCTTAAATTCTGGCATATTAAATGTTAAAAAAAAAAAAAAAAGATAGACCAAAAATTAGCATGAGGAATACCCAGTCATAGAGGAACTCCTAAATATTGCTCCAAATGCATGAGTGGCTCAAAACCTGCCAGGGAGTCTGCAGAGCCAGCTGGTAATGAAGGGGTAAAGGAGCACTCAGTAAAGACAAGGTCATTGCACACAAGCTAAACTGACCCTTTCCACCGGTGCTCATAGGGGAAGGAGGTGCAGGGATTCTCAGGCCAGAACTCTTCCTTGTGAGATACTCGGCAGAGAAACTGAAATGACTATAGAAAAACTTAGAGAAATAAATGGACAAAATGAACAATAAAATATAAGCAGCAATTGGTAAATCTTGATACCTGCAGCCTGTAAAACGGGAAGCAAAAAAAAAGTAGTTCTAAAACATCTTTCGTGGAGTATCTGGAGAGCTAGAGGCCAGCAAGCCTGACATCTATACCAAACAAATTAGTACAAGCATCATTATTAACACATTTCTCATTATAAAGAGCTGAATTAATAGACGCCTGGATGACCTACTTGAGAAGAGTCAACACAGCTCTTGTTAAAGGAGTTCTTTGAAGGGTTTATAAACACATGGATGGAGTACTACGGTCTAGTGACATTTCCGAGAGAGATTTTAAAGTCCCTAACCACAGCGCGTGGAAAAGGGAAAGACACAGTATAAATAAAAATTTTTCAAAACACAGGAAATGGAGGATAGGAGGAAACAACCAGTCTTCACCACAGAGAAAGGTGAGGTTTCCTGAAATGACCTGAAAACACTGAAATTAAAGTTCCCTGGTGGCACAAAATCATGGAGAGGTATCGCGCTGAGCAGCAGTAAAAGCTGCAGCTGGCTGAAGAGGTTCCCAAGCTGGAGGATCCAAAGCAGACCGGGACATTATGAGCAGAGTATCGCGCTTGCTCACCCAGCTCCAGCGCTTCCTGATCAAGATCAAGAGTAGAATCTCTTTGAACTACATTTAAATTTACATTTAGTACATACACACTTAACTTTTCAGATAACGTATTTCAATATATTCTAATTATTGAAACAAATTAGACGACTCAGAGTATTCAGAGGCATACAAATTAAAATTAAGATCAAGTGTAGAATTTCATGTACGGAATAAAAAGCAAAATTAGAAGGCACTAAAACCCAACAACTTTCTCTACAAAGACTTACTTTAAGGCTATGGTTTGTTTTATCTTCATCATTTCATCAAGCTTACAATTCACCTGCCTCACTAATGAGCCCTGACTGCAAATAATCAGCCTCAAAATCTTTTTATTGTGCTGCATACAGCCGCAAACATTGTGCAGAATAATCTGCCCAGGCTTATAAACACTAATCCCTCAAATGAGACATACATTTAAAACAATCTGTGTGTTTGAAGTGGTATGCCAGCCATAATGTCTGTACCTACATGCCTGCTGGCAGCATCCTTTTCAACCTGAAGTTTATTTAACTAATTTTTTTTTTCTTCTTTTTCTCTTTTCAAGCTATGAAAAATGTTTGCTTTCAGTGGACAACTTCTGCTCAAAACATACTGTGTGTGCATATACACATGTATATAATATTTATAATCCAGGATTTATGTTGTGATTAACTGCGCATAATCTAGATAAAGAACTTCAATTTTGAACAGCACACAAAAGCTATGATAACGCTGAACACCACACAGCAGCACGAAATCTCAGCTAATGAAAAAATCTTACAATAAAAACAAGATATCCTAAATTGAGCTCAGTGCTGGGTCTCAGAAAACAAAGCCCATCTCACTGCAGTTAATGTATAAGTAATATATTAGAATGGTAAAGGACCATAATTAATTCTATCACATGAAAGAATATTGCCGGTCTGTTATTAATACACATTTCCTTCGGTATCCTGTTTGTGTCGTCAAAGCCGGTACTGGCATTCCATGCAGGACTACGTGGAGAACGGCAGACGACTGTGACAATTAAAGCAACGCCGCAGGAGCCTGGTCACAGCTGGATACACAGTATCTGATTAGAGAGATCAGTGATCTTGTTTGCCTGTTCAATTAAACGACAATATAGACTTCTGCAAACGCGTAATTTCAACATCTGTGACAAGTTTATTTTAGCGTATTTGCAAAACATGCTTAATTGACCAGAACTACACATTCAATTTGCCATTTTTGTAACAAAAAATAATTTGAACACTCTCCGATATTACTAGCTCGACTTCTTCAACCATCAAGCTGGCATTTCTTTTTATTATCAGAACATTGTGTTTTTTCACTTACACGCGTGGCAACGTTACTATTTACATTTAATTAAGGAATATATTATTCGCATTACGGCCTTTCTCTCAAGAGGCTGTTTTCATGATAACCCTCCAGTAAGGAGGGGATACAGGAAAGCAGCTCCCTCTGGCGTCGGTCAGTGCCCCTCTTGCGACAGCCAAATAAGACGTTTGGAAGTGACACGCAGCCCTTCCTTCCTTCCTTCCCCTGGGAACGAGGGAGGGTTTTGACAGCCTTTTCCAAAGGATTCTTTTCCTGACATTAACGGCAGACCTGTGACAAGGCACCACTACCAGCTTAAAAATAGAACAGAAACAATATTGCTCACTGTATTCTTCATTTTTTTTAATTAAACCCCCCCGAAACGTGCATCATCCATGCCTGTTCATCACCATGGCAGTAAGTACACAATGTCTTACAAAACTGGAAAGGCTGCTGATCAGCTTCACATTTCTCATCTCTTAGCAGTTTTTCCTCTTAATTTCCTTTTTATCTCATGATTTTTTTTTCTCCAGAATTTCTTACACATTTAAAAACGTTGTCCAGCATTGGTTTCTGCGCACAACTGAGTAATTTCTAATTAAATGCACACAGCATTATGAAGGGATATGAATCTTTGAATGTAAAATAAAGGTTTTTTCTGTCTCACTCCTGAGGCTGAGGAAGTCGACTATTATCATTATCTACAGTATTGAACCGTATTCCAACCTCATTAAACATTTAATTTAATCTATATTTTTGCAAGCGTGGCAGATGCATCTCTTGTAAACCGTATATTGTCCTAGAACCAGGCTAATACCCTGCAGGATCAGGGCATAAATCAGCAGCTCCCCAAAAAGTGCCTTAACTGGCCTGAACTAGGACATTCTCTATGCTGTGTCCATTAGCAAATCCGGAGGAAAGGACAGTTAAATGGATCATTTCACAGCACCCCACCAATCAAGTCAAAGTTTCTCAGACAGGAGATGTTTGTACTTCAAGATATCAACATATTATTATGCAATATGCAACAAAATATTATTATTATAAGAATTATTATGTGATTATAATTATTAATTATATATAAGTATTAATTACAATTTAAATTATGTCTTGTTTAGTCTTTTTTTTTTTAAAAAAGACATAAATTGATAAAAGATTAGAAAAAATAAGCCAGGAACTGTCTGCTATCCATCTATATGAAATAACATGCCATTTCTTGATTTCTACTATTTCAGTCCCATTTATGACTAACTTATTTTTTGTCCAGTAAATTTTCAAAAGAAAATAAAGGAGCAGAACAGAAACAGCTAGAAAAAACACCTCCCATCCCACTTCACAGACTCTTCTCGCTAAGCTCTATTATGCCAAATTCACCACTGAATAGTTTCTTCCCACGCAATATAGCACGCATACTTGAAAATACTCTTTCAGGATTACTTTAATTACTATAGACATCAGTAACAATATATAACCAGAACGCCTTGATAAAACCAAACAAGACAGTTACTTTAATTCTGATAAAAAATATTTCCCTCCTCCATTAATTTGACATAAAACTTTTAATACATCCACTGGCTGTTGATCCCCCTTCACATCTCAACTTCATTAATTTCCTTGCCTTGAATGTTTGAGCAAAAAGGAAAGCATACAGGAGTTATACGGGTCTTAATTACTTAGTAATTACTTAGTAAGTAGCAATCTGTCACCAGATTATTAAGCACACGTTTGGCATAACACAGAGAATAAAATGAAGAAAAGAAAGGAAAGGCCCTGGCAAAACCTACAAAATACAACACAAGACATTAAAATTTAGACACACCTACTGGTGCCGTGGGACATTCAGAACAGAAGAATCACCTGGGCCAGATTTTTATTCTAAGAAACAAGATTTAACATGAAATTGGAAAAAGGGAAGAGGAGAAGCAGGAACAGCCATTGGGTCCCCAATATCGGCTGCAGGGAAAGCTGTGGTGTGGTTGGAGCAGATTCTGCTTTTCAGCTGATGTCCTCTTAGAAAGGACCAAAAGACCGAAGCGTCTTGGCCTGGATGCATGAAATATGTGAATTTCTCCCACCGAGGGTCCTCTTTCCCTACATCCTCAACCTAGATTTTAACTTAAGGAGAAATTGTCTTTTATTTTTTTCCCCCTGCAATAAAACATATGGTTCGCACAGCACAGAAACCAAAACTCTCAGCACGTGGGTGGCGGGACAAGTGCGGCGCGGTTGGAACAGCCCTCTGTTTTCCAGCTCGCTTCCGCTCGGGAAGGAGCTCTGTGCATGCCCTGCATGGACACGCGTCCCCTCCCTCCCTCCCTCGCCTGCTGCTGCAGCGAAGGCGCCGTCAGAACACCTCGGCCCGCCGGCCGCCGAGGGGCTGACGTCTCTCCCTGTCAGACAGGGCTGGCGGAGAACGGCCGCTCTGCCACGCACGGGGGGAGCACAGAGCTCAAGGAGCAAAATCCACCCTGTGCCCCACAACCAGCCCCTGCCTGGGCTAATCAACACAGCCAAGAACCCCCCAAGGCCCTGCTCTGGGGGGAGCAGCCCCATCAGGAGGCCGCAGCTCCCCTTGCTCGGCTGGTGCCGCAGCACGGCTCTTCTCCCAGGCCACGGGCGGGTTTCAGCACGGTCCCCCCTCGGCCCAGGCCGACGAGGACATCAAGGGCGATGCCTTGGCCTTGAGCGAGCTCTCGGCGTCCCAAAGCAGGCACCTGCAGCCTCCCGACCTCCGAGCGCTCCTGCTGCAATGCCTCTGCCGACCCAGCTCAGCTGATGCTCTGCAAGAACACGATGCTCCTGTTTTCCCCACGGATGCTGATCCCGGGCGGGATGCTCTTGTGACAGCAGCAAATTGGAGCGCTCTGGTCCCAGGAGATGTCCCCCAGCCCCCAGATGAAGAGCCACATGGTGGAGGAGTCACCTTTTGCCCCGTTCCTCCCCTGCCCTTGGAGGGCTGTGACAGTCAGCCGCGTTCACCCGAACCAAGCGCTGGTCTTGCGGACCTCCCTGCCCAGACCTACCTCGCTGCTGCGGCCAAGACCTGGGCGGGCCCACAAGGAAGCAGCCCCACGGGGGCCCCCCTCACCTGCCCTCGGGCCTGACGCTCAGCACAGGCTCAACCTCCATGCCACATGCCAAGGAGCGCACACGGGCACGCGGAGCAGCTCGGAGCAGCTCGGAGCAGCTCAGTGCTCGCAGGGCACGGCAGTAGAGGCGTGGGCCAGCGGTGCTCAGGAGCACGGAGCACAGCAGCACCCGAATCCCTGCTGGTCGGGGTCTCGGCCCCACGTGCCTGGACAGGAACCATTAGCCAGGGCACCCAGGCCCACCATGAGAGCAGCAGCACCCACGGGAGCAGCCATTCGGCGTCATCCCCCACCTCGCGAGCCTGTACACAACCCTCCTCGGAGGGCTCTCTAGGGAAAGGGAGGCTCTGCGCGAGACGCAGGAGCTCAACAGGAGCCGCCTGGCCCTGGCCAGGCCACCTCTGCCCTCGCAGACCTTCTGCAGAAACCCGAGGGGACGCCGGGGAGCGCGTGGAGGACAGAGCACCAGGCAGCTCGTCTGCACGAGGAGGACAGCCCGGGCAGCGCACGGCGCAGAGCAAGGAGGAGACACAGACAAGGGGCAGCGGGAGGAGGAGGCCACGAGCCCCAGGCAGCCCTGGCCGTGCGGCTGGGTGCCCGCGCCCCCAGGGAGGAGCAGGAGGGAACAGCCAGGCAGAGGCCCCAACAGCGCGCGGGGGCAGCAGAGGAGCCAGCACAGCAGGGCGGCCAGGCAGACCCCGAGGACCAGCCTGCACAAGCGGAGCGGTGGGACGAGCCCACGGCTCTGCGTCCCCCGCAGGCAGGAGGCACCGCGCGCGGCTGCAAGTGCCAGACGTGTGCCCGAGTGGGCGGCCGGCGCCGGGCCCAAGACGGCCACGCTCCAGCAGCAACGCGAGCCCTGGCACACGGGAGACACCGGCCCTGCCGGAGCGGCCTCGCTCACTGCACCGAGGGAGCCGCCAGCTCCTCCCCGGCCCCGTCCTGGCCCCCAGGGCTGGGACAACGCGCTCCACATGGCGACCTGTGGACGCAGTGGGCTGAGCAGCCCACAGAGGCACCTGAGGCACCTTCCACCCACAAGCCCTCCGTGACTTCCTGCGGAGCCAGCACCTTCCAGGGATCACAGTGTGGCCCCGGGCTGACGAGTTGCTCCAGGGCTCCTAATCGTCACCCTCCTCTGCCATGGGTACGCCTCCTTCCCCGACCCGCGCGCTCGGCTGCAGTCAGCTGCTCTGGGAGCAGGTACTCCTCTCCCAGTACTCCTCTCCCAGGCTTGCAAAGCGGCTCAGGGGCGGGCGACGGTGGCATTTGTTTCAGGAAGCAAATCCTGCTGCAAGGGTTGGGGGCAAATTACTCATTCTCCCTGGGCTTTCCTTAACCTCTCAGTGAGACACCAGAGAAAAACCCCAGGTACCGCTCTGGGCTGTCGGGAAGCGCTTTCAGTCAAGCCCCAGAAAGGTGCTGCCCACACACGGCGGGGTTCATGAAACCCGACGCCGCGGCTCCGTTCCGAACCCCGCAGTCACGCCAAGCTGCAGGAGCTGCTGCCGCGGCGCAGGGCAGGCGGCTGGAGGGCACGGCAGCTCCAGACGGCCCAGCGAGCCCCCTAGCCGCCTCTGGGGGAAGGGTCCCCTCCTGTTCGGTCAAACCCAGAGCTGCATCCGATCACGAAGGAAAAAAATAAAAAAAAATAGTGTATTAAAACCAGTGAAAGGCATCTTGACGGTACCCTTTTAATGCAACTAAAACCTCACTTACGAACATGTCAAATGTTTACTAATTAAACAAATGCTTTATTCTGTAGCATGACAACAAAAAAAAAAGAAGTGTCAGTGGTACTTCCCAGCTTCTGGGTTTTTGAAGATATGGCTTGATTGAAAAGGAGTTACTAAATTAAGATATTCTTTACTTGCCGTTATTTTTGCTCTGTTGCTCATGTTGTGCAGCTGAATCGTGAAATTACCTCAGACAAATTTTTATTCTGAAAAATGAATACTGAACATGGAATCAGAAAAGGGGAAGAAAAGTAGGAGCAGTTAATGAGGCCCCAAGTCCTAATATAGTTGCAGAATTTGGCAAATGCTAGAAAATATTTTGATAGAATATTCCCCCAAAAAATTACCAGGAGTATACAAAACTATGTCACTGTTAACTAAAATAACATACACCTAGATATCTATACTTTTTTTTTTTCCTGGAAATATAACTCACATAGGTAACCCAAGCAAGACAAAGCAGCACGTGCATCAGCAGTAACAGGTTATTAGCAGCATGTCTGCACTTTTCTGAATATACAATAGGCTCAAATTAGCCACATGGAACATTTACAGTTTGATAGATACTTTTAATCTAAATAGAAAAGAAAAAGGCCTTTTGAGTTTTTTTTTTTTTAACCTTAAAAGTTAGTCAAAAACACAACAAAATCAACAGTTCTTCAAAAAATGTGTTCTCTCTATGTACATTCACACAAAAGGTGTTTGTGGATTCAGAGCAGGAATATATCTGTCTGCATACAAATGCCTATGTATTTTGGGGACTTATCAGTATATATGGGGCTCCAATCTCCCTCCTGTGGCTATGCAAGGCTACAAAAAATGTAAAATATTTGATTATCGTCAGTTCTGAGAAAGATTCTGAAAATACAAACAAAGCACACAAAGCACTGTGTATAATTGCAAATAATGCAACTAAAAAATGCAGTTACAGTAATCATTCAGTGTTTACATTCACCTAGTTGAGTCTAAGTAAACTCCCTGCCTATACTAGCAAGTATTTAGGTTATTAGGGAATGATTTATTTTGCAAACTTCTCAAGAAGGAAAATGATTTTAGGGAGGCCACTCTAGCAAATATTCTCTCCAAAAAAGAAAAATGCAGACTAAACTACTAGGGGAAGGATCTGATCTTTGCACTGTAGGAGATGAGAGTCTATAGTAGCTGAAGTCTGTGGAGCCCCCCTAAAAAGAAAGGAGCAAGGATTAGGCTTATTTCCTGGCTAAGGTGCAAGTCCAACACAGCTTTTAGCAAAGTATAAGCAAAATTGTAAGAAATAAAAAAAAATCTTTGGTAAGATCCAGGCTGTCTCCAACTCCCTCTGCCAAGATGACAGCTAAGAGGAAGGAGGCCTTCACAGAGAAGCATAACCATAATCACTTGGTTCAGAGGGTTATTTCTCATTGGGAACATTTCAATCTCACAGCTCAGTGGCTAAGAGACAGACTGAAGGCCCAGAGACTCAGCTCCCTCCTAACCTGGAATAAGATCCTTGACAAATTGAGCGGCTGTGGGCGAGCAAACGCTAGGAAACCCTGCAATAAATATAGCTCTAAGTAAAGCTAACTAAGAACCGATCGTTAAGAAGACACGTGAGCAGTCCATGACGACTGGAAGTGAAGATCCCAAAGGCAAAATCAGAGGGAGCGCTGGACAGACACACTCTAGGTGCTTTAGCCAGGAAAGTGGAGCCTGGCTGGGCCCACCAACTCAGGTGAAATTACTGACTCCAAGTTTGAGGGCATCTACTCATCACTCCATTATTATTCAGGATGGAGATTAGTTTCATTATTGTCATTAGTGAGAGGTCACTGCCACACTGGGGCTGAAGAAAAACAAAGAAAAAACAAACATCTAGGAAGGGAGTGGGACTCTGAAATGTAGCATAAACCTTCGGGTATTCAAGCCCATCAGTTCCCTTAATTCAGGTTTATCAGAACACCTTCTTCAGCATTCCAAGGCACCCATGATAATAACGTGTAGAAGTAATAGTGAATGCCAAAGAAAATCCAAGCACAGAATACGGAATGGTCCTGTGAGCAGGGAGATCAGGACTGCTAAGGCAGGAACTTGCTGCAGGGATCCTGCTGATTCCACAGTGCCCACAGAAGATGCAGATCGAAGCAAAGACCTGTGGGGGCATCCTGTGGGGGCTTCACCAGGTGCAGAAGATGATATCCAGACAGGATGGAGATGGTCTTCAACACAAAATGTCTTGCTTCTCAAGATTAGTTGTAGTCCTTACCTTGCTGGTAGGTATTTCTGGAGAGTGATTTCCTGCTTTTTGAACATAACATTAAAGCTTTGACAAACTGAAGCTTTTCTTGAGGTGAGAAAATGTCTCACACAAGAATAACAGTGTTTAAAACACTTGTAGCTGATGGCATGATAAGGAAAAATTGAGGAAAAGGGTTAGAAATAGAAGAGTCTGAGAGAAAGAAAAAGGAAGACAAATAACATCCCCCAAGCTAAGTGTTCTACTCCTGCAAACTTACAAATAGAGGTGGGAAAAAAAAACCTAGGAAAACATGGTAAAACTGGAAAAATAGTACAGAGAAAACAAGAGGGGAAAGGTTATTGTTAGTGGAAGTTCATTTTTCACTAACATAAAAGATACTCCAGCTTTGCCAATTAAGAGTTATGCTTGCTTTCTTTTGGAAGCATGCTCTTTCTTCACAGAGATGTAGGATAATAAAGCAAGACTACAACTTGCTATTAAAAAAAAAAGTTTGGGCCTGAATATTTGCAATATAAATACTCATAATAGGAACATGCGCACAGGAAAGCACTCCAAAGGAGAAATGTTCAGATGGAAATGTCAGAGACTGGGAACAAAAAGGAGCCTGACCAGTTAGGTTTCTTATATGGCATCAAGACTGTGTTCAGCAAAGAGCTGAGTAAAAGGCAAAGCAAGACTGGTTGGTGGCCATGAACAAAATGCAGGAGGCATCCTGCATCCACACAAGGGAGGCATCCACACAAGGGAACTACTTATCCGTGTTCCAACGCCGGCACGGCTGCACAGCGCTATCAGCTGTGTCTCCTGCATGCAGGAACGCTGTAGCTCGATACACACCAGCATACAGCAGCTCAGGCAGTTCTGGAGTGCTAACGCAGCTGCGATGCTGCTGAAAATCTAGCTGTGTGCTTTTCTAACACAATCAGATACAAAGATGAACAGTTAGCATACTGGGATCTCCACTGCTGTTGTGGGGAGAGTTAGTTTGGCTACAGCACTCAGAAAAGCTGTCAGAGACAGGACTTTTTATGAAGTTAAAAAAGAGTAGGGATAGACAGGAAAAAAAATTACTTCCTGGCAATTTTGTGTGTTGCACTGAATGATGTGTTTTCATGCTCCACGGACAAAAGCAAGGATCATCAATCAAAGAGCTATTATAGGTATTTTCTGTCATCTTCATTTATTTTAAAGGTCAAAAAAAAATTTCAAAACAAACAATTAAAAACAACCAATCAAATAAACTAAGAAAGGATTTAGAATCTGCAGAGACATACAGCAACTATTGCTGACATGCAGATGTTAAAACTCTTAGGGTTAAAGCACAAGAAAATCTGATTCTTGTCATGTTATAGATAGCACTCCTGCAGGCACATTCTATTTGCACCTGTTAGCCAAGATCACAGAAACACAGACGTGCTTGGCCTGAACAGACTTCCAGAAGTCACACAGTTCAACCCCCTTCTCACCACAGACCCAGTTACATCAGGTTGCTAAGGGACTGGATCCAATCAAGTCCTAAGTATCTACAGGAATGGAGAACTAACTGCACACACGACAAACCTCCAACTTACCTTTGCTAAATTATATGTTTCAGCATCATTTGAAGCACTGAAAGCTCTTGTCCCACCCTTGCGCTATTTGCCTATGTCGTATCAGCAGAAAGGTTAAGAATGCTTGGTCTTAAAAGCCACAAGACAAAGATTAATCCTCCATCTGAGGGTGGGTAAGGGAAAAACCTTCAAGGCAGAAATGACTAAGTGCTAATCAAGTTCCAGCCTATTTGTTTGAATTCACATAACTTTGCTGTCAAAAGCAAAAGCGGCTTTAGTTTAAAGGAAATGAAGCCCTACCAGAGCGCTCCGTCACACGCCTCAGCATTAAACCCTAAAGCTTTGCCTACCACTTGAAGGTTGATTCTCCAACACGCGCATTATCTACAGAAAACAAGGAGGGAAGGGCTGCGGAGAAGCTGGTTGCCAGGGGACGGCTCTAAAACTATGCCTGCTGGCTATGAGTCATGGAAGACTACGGAAATTTATCTGCATGTCAGCAGGCCGCATTGTGCGCCGCAGCGGCGAAACACAATGTGAAGACAGGCTAGCTGGGTTTAAGCATGTAGGACAACATTCCCATGCTAGAAAAACTCCCCAGCCTTTTTTGCATTTGTATTGCTGCAAGCACAAACAGGCAGGAAGGCAAAAGGAATCAGAATCAAAATCCTTTTAAAGGTATTCATACGCCTTTTTAGGGGGATTGCCATTTTTATATGGCAATCCGTGGGGATGCTGATGAATATGCATTAGTTTGCAAAACATTTAATTGCAAAGAAGAAAAATGTAGTATTTAATTAAAAAAAATACAGTATAAAACAAAAATTTACCAAGTGAAAAGGTAAATTAGTTGTTTGTATGAAACTCAGAAAAGCAACACTTGATACAGACATCGGCTGTAGAAAAACAAACACCCCGATACCATTTGCAAACAAGAACAAAATGCTGAAAGCAACAAGCTCCTGTTCATTACTGCTTATCTTGCTTTTAAAAATTCAGGATGAGCTATTCTGGGCTTGTCGGTATGTTTTAAAAAACCAGCACCGTTTCCCTCCTCTTCTGCCTTTGTTTCACCTCCAACTTCATGTAGCTTTTGATCAACGTTGTGCCACAAGCTCATGCCAGGAACAGCTGTCAAGTAAAATAAGCTAATATAGGGCTCATCATGATGTATGCACACTTACTGTAGCACCACATTCCTTTTCTAGAAGGGTAGTATAATTATGGCTATACTGCCTTTGAAAGGTCTCTTAAATAGTCATAGTCAAAGAGCATTAGGTGAGTCCCATAACAGATCTGGGACCATTTGGCAGATGTTCTTCAAGATGAAGCCTTTCTCCCTTAATCAAGTTCTTTCTGTTCTGGCATTGCTTCATCCTGATCTCTTCCTGAAGAGTGATGTAAGGAGTGTCAGCCGTAAGGTCTATACTTCAAGAAAACACAGCAAATGCAGCCAAACCTCAAACCATAAACACTGAGTGATGCTGAGCTAGAAATTGCTGTTTTTCAAAACTGAAAAGCCAAGTAGTTGCTTGTGTGTTTTAAAAGTCAAATAAAACTTCCCAGTGAAAATATTGACTGCTTATATGAATACGATGTCATCATTCTTGACTGACACAGGTAATCACAACATTAATTTATGTTTCATTTCCTACCTATGAAAATTTGCCTCTTATGAAATCCCCCCAAGTGGAATACGCAACCAAGTAAGAATTTTTTAAAACAAGACAAAGTAGAAGAAATTAAGTCAATGTTAATATGATTGACTTACAAAAGGAGGCTAGCACGTGACGGCTAGTTCAAGAAAGGCTTTTGGCTAAATGGAACAAGATCACACACAAGTCATGATCTCTATTACACCCTTCACCAAAACCAGTTTTAAATGGTCAGATTATTTTCCTTGCTGTTACCAAAGTTGTTCTACTAATGTTCACATATTTGTTCTGTAAGCATTCCTGTTTCAATTTGCATAACTCCATGTCCTCACTGCAGTCTTCAACCCAATAAGTAGCCTAACTGCTTTGAAAAACTGCCAAAACACAGCACTGTGGTATACTGATCGTATCCTATACCGTATACCATCAAACCAATGACCAAATCAATCTAATTAACAAATTAGGCTACATCCCTGAGGTCCTGAGACACTGAAGAAGCTGAAAGACTTTTCGCTCTGTATGTATATGTATGTACTCCTTAATATTTAATGTGTTGGAAGTATGGAAAATACTAGTGTTCTAGTGGTTAAAAAGCATTTACAGTACTAGAAATTCAAACTACTACGTGCTTGTTCATCTGACAACTCTTTAAAGTTGCTGCAACTTGTGGAAAGAACAAAGAAATCAGAAAATCTCTTCCAAGGTTAGAGAGCTTGAGATGTGTTCACTTCTTTGAGCATGCACTGAGGGAAAAACAGCTGCAGGAGGAAGTAAAACCTTCAGCTGTTCAAAATCCTACACAATAATTACATTTCTGGTTTCACTGCTTTAAAGACAATTACTTTTTTCCTTCTTTTTTTTTTTTCTTCTTAATGACCACAACTTCACCAACCATGAAAATTAAGATATTTAAGCAACCAGAGATATATTTCTTTTTGTCATATTCCTTACTTAGCAATAGCTCTAGTTTAGCAATTATTGACTTTATAAAATACCATGTATCTTTTTCTGTTATGCTTCGCTGGTAATAGAATTATATGGCTGAACACATTTGAGATGTGCTACTGCAAATATCCCCGCGGAAAACTAGGTTTATTTTCACCAGCTACAAAAGGAACGGATTCAAAGCTCAGGCACAGCTCTCGAGTGGGAACCTGAAAAGGTGTTCCCGTTTCATCTACAAGAACTGTGAATGCAAAATATTTTAGTGCTAAACACGGCTACTTGGACAACATACTTACTTAAGCTACTCAGCTGTCTGATTATATTTGCCAGGGAAATATTGGTGACACATTCCAGTTCATTCTTGACTCCTCGGGGCAGAGCTGTGTGGCACAGGTGCCTGGGGTCGATGTTCCTTTTCACCAGCGGCATTCTGAAAGGGGTCAGAGGACCAGCACACCTGTAAAGACAGGAAACAAAATACTATAATAAGTTTAATTGTACTTTAAAATCAGGTTATGTCTGGGTTGAATGGAGGAATCCTAACAAGATATATATACACTTCTGTACTACTGAAGGGATTCATTTGCTCCAAATGTGAGCACATAAATCTTTTCTTATCTGCCCGGTGAAAGACTATTTTATTCTCTATCTTGTAAACCTGACTCGGATGTCAGCAAAGTGACAAGTAATATTCTAAAATTCTTTCTCCTCCTCTCAGAAAAAGAAAAAAAAAGAAAGAAAAATCTCCTTTGCAATACAAAAGTATCAGAGAATAATTTCCTGCTTGATGCACTACTTATTCAGACCAAAGTCCTGCAACAATTGCTACTTATCATGAAGTTAAAGTCAAACTAGCTTCCTATTAGACTCCAAAGGCAGATAGGATCCATTCAGCAGGCAATTCCACGTCACTAGCAGAAGTCATCCTTCTAATCTAAACATCACTTCTGAGTCACACACAACCAAGGTAAAAAGAGAGATCTTTCCCTTCTACCTACACTTTAACTGGCAAGATATTTAGCTAAACTGAAGGTGCATCTTCCAAGTACAAGAGTCTCCTCAACAGGCTTACAGTGCAAACTGCTGCACGACTCAAAAGACCTGCCTCTGCCCCGCTTTTCAATCAGCATATCATACTGAGTGAAAGGTTTGCAATTTTTAGCACCCATAGCACCAATTGAAAGGAGCTTCCCATCAAGCATCTGCAGCAGCCTTTTTGTCTTATTAAAATCTATGAAAGCTTTTGTTTAATGAAAAATAAATTGCTATGATTTTATAATTTTTTATCATTTGCCAAGTAAAACTGAATGCAAAAGATCTACTCCACATGCATTAAATGGTTAAATTTGATATTGGCATAACATAGTCTCACTCCTCATTGATCCTAGGACGCAGCCAGGACTTCATGCTGTACCACAGATTAAGTCTTCTCCACAGGCACATTTAGCCACCTGTTTTCTACCTGGTCAAAATGGAAAGATTTCTTGGCTAACAGTAACACAAAGCAGAAGTGGCAGGAGCTGACCTAGAATGCAATAGAATCATAGAATGGCTAGGGTTGGAAGGGACCTGTAGAGGTCATCTAGTCCAACCCCCCTGCACACGCAGGGTCCCCTAGAGCATGTGGCACAGGGTGATGTCCAGGCGGGTTTTGAAGATCTCCAGAGAAGGAGACTCCACCACCTCTCTGGGCAGCCTGTGCCAGGGCTCTGTCACCCTCACCGTTAAGAAATTCTTCCTCAAGTTCCTGTGGAACTTTTGGTGCCTCAATTTGTGGCCATTTCCCCTAGTTCTATCACTAGCCACCACTGAGAAGAGGCCAGCCCCCTCCTCCTCACTCCCTGTCTTGAGATATTTATATACATTAATCAGATCCCCTCTCAGTCTTCTCTTCTCCAGGCTGAAGAGGCCCAGCTCTCTCAGCCTTTGCTCATAGGGCAGATGTTCCAGGCCCCTAATCATCTTTGTGGCCCTGCGCTGGACTCTCTCTAGCAGCTCCACATCCCTCCTGCACTGGGGAGCCCAGAACTGCACACAGTAATAAGGAATACACACAATAAGGAATTAAGAGTCAGAGAAGACTGAAAATTAGTATTTTTTTCTCTTGCAGATTGCTTAATCTTTTCCTTGCCATTTTTCCTAAGGGAACGTACCCTTTTGCTGAAGCCAGGGTGACCCTGGCAAGACCTAGTCTGCCTCAGAATTCATCTGTGCTTCCCACATATGCTTAACTCTATTCGGTGCATTTTAGTGCAACTTTATTCCCCCTATTTTCCTCAAAAAAAGCAACAAAATTGTAATTAATAATTTTGTTTCTCACTCTTAATAGTAAGATATTAAAAAAAAAAGAAGTATGGGTGGGGTAAATTAATAATTGTTTTTCTTGAAGTCTCTAGTAGCCCCTAATATCTATGTCTTTCTAATACCTAAATACCACAGAGCTATCAGATGCATGCAAGCAACACAGAATACGCAGCGCAGGTACAGACTCTGTCTCCGATGCTGGTGATGAGACAGGGTTTGAGTTAACGTGAGGCATTTTACATGCTGGTACAATACCCGGGGCAGCACGAAGCGAGGGGGGACACGCAGGCCCTGCCAGGGCAACTTCTGCAGCATCAGGAGCACACGAGCCCCCCTTAATGGCTGCAGAACCCTTAGCTAGAGGCTGCTTACCAGGCTCCACAAGAGGAAATAAAGGATGATTCGGTCACTGGAAAAGTACCCCAGCGAATGACATCTGAGCAATGCTCTACAGAAGCAATTAATATTTAATTCCAGCGTTAAGCACTTTCTTGATTACTACGTTAATGACACTGCTGTATAAACAGCAAATAAGGTGAGTCTTTAAAAAGTCACAGCATGTCTGAAAAGAAACTTCTCCAAAGAAACAGCAGAAATCTACATATAAATGAAACAGAAATACTCATCATTTCTATCTATATAAACACAAATACAGGCTATTAAAGTTAAAAAAAAATCTATAAATAATATGCATGGAAGCAATTGCTTTTGGTTTTGTTGTATTCAATCAAAATGTTATTAAGTGATACTATTGTTTCTCTCTCCTTCATTTTACGCCATTAGTGGAAAAACATGTCCCATTTACAGAATGCGTAAAGTTCAGATGCTCATGTGATAGCTTCTTAACAAAAGTGCACATAGTAGCAATACAAAAAACCCCACAAGTCTTCAAGTAATTTCAGTCAATTGCTAGATAGTTTTTAAGCAACCACACTTGGCATGTAATGCTCTTTACTTGCCTGGATTGCCCTATGACAGAACATTTAATAAAATGGCTGATAAAAAGCATTATTGGCCCAAAAATTCTCTTTAACAGAAGCAAACATGCACAAAAAGATGCTGTGCAAGCGCAGGCAATGCAGAACTCTCCGGACCTCAAAATGCACAATTAGGAACCCAAAGTTAAGTCCATTTAAACTATGGAATTTTTTTTGCCCCAACTTCTCCAGACTTTGCAGAAAAGATACTCTTTGACAGTTTTGTCCCAAACCCATGAATGCCAGATAAATCAATACCACATCGTAAAAACTATGAAAAGATTGAACAGAGAAAAAAATGTCATTGTTTTTCAAAGACACAAGACCAAGGAGGGAACTAAGGAAATTCTTGTTCAACTTGCTCAAACAAAGGGAAATACATTCCAACTTTCGGTTGAATTGTAGAACTGATTGCCACAGGGCAGGCACTGAATACAACAACAGCAAACATAAATTAAAAAAGAAAGGAAAAAAGATATTTCATCAAGGTCCATTTCATCAGCTAAACATGATGCTAGGTCTGACTTTCAACTGGAGGAAGGCCCAAGTCTGCTGTGTGCTGTTTTCTGAGACAATATCCTGGGGAACGATCAGTCTCCACGCACCTTTGTAAACATAAGCATCAGTGTCAGAAAGACACATCTGATGCGGGACTGACTCCACGGGGCTGCTTTACCTCCTGCTACTCAAGGGAAGCAGAAAGGAGGCAAATCTCGAGGCCTTGCCCTGCCAGCCCTCCAAAGGTGCTGGTCTCAGTGAGGTGCTACTAAATGGTACCTGTGCAAGGTAATTAATTGCAGACAAGTCCGTTGGTAATTTCTTCACCACAGATGAATTGCTGCCGTTGCAATTTGTTGCGACCACGAGATGGTCTTGCCATTTCCCCCCAAACCTTTGGAGGAGGCAGCACTGCAATCCCTCGCGCGCAGGAAATCCCTCTGCTCTGTGGAAAGCCACTTTCCTAATCCGGTTCTTACCGTTTGAGAAAGCTGTCAAATCAAGAAGTCACTGTATTTATTAAGCAGCTTTAGAGCTGGGAAAGAGGAACGTTAAATCTAGTCCATTTCCTTAGCAAGCAAACAAACCCAAATCCCCCAGCCCGGACATCCCCAAGCCAAGCTGGCAGCAGGGGAGCACCGAGCCCCGTGCTGCACCACAGCAAAAGCGCAGCCCCACGCAGCCCCCAGCGGGCCCGGCGGCCGCGCTGCCCTGTCCCTCGCTCGCTCCCGTTCCAGCACCGCTCCTGGCGGCGTCCGAGGAATCCTCCCTTATGAAGATTTAACTTCCGAGTTACTAAACTGGCGTTATTTTCTCAGTGAAACACATGCGTCTATAGTTTCATGAAGAATACCAGTAATACTAGTAATGCAGCCCTAAATGTCCTCGGAATTAAATTAAATCTCAACCATTTCCATAATATATCTTTATGCCTTAAGATTACCCTATTTCTTGCAACTTCTCGTTAGCAACAGTAAGGCCTTTCACATCACTCATTTAACAGATCGTGTTCTGCCTGCTCGCCCAACAGGTCACTTTGGAATTTAACAGTCAATTTAACACCTTCCCCCCCAGCTCCCTTCTTAGAAACAGAGATAGAATATACAGTAGTTCTTATGCTTGCCTACACAGCCATGCACCACCTGGCTCTAAACTGTGCTGACTTTGGGAGAGAGTAAAAGTAGCTAATAAAAATCCTAACCTCTGCCTTGAACATCTTTGCTTTAATATGATAAAAAAATTGGACAATTTCACCACTATAATTTCCAAAATTAACTAACTAGAAAAAATATCTTCTATATGTATAAGCACTGATACAGTTGATATTAATACATGCTGATATACCCCCAACTACCACGGAAGATTCATTAAGTGAAAACATATTCCATAAATGTCAATTTATGCAGTTTTTAATGTTGAACAAATCCCTATCTCCTTGGTCATATACTTCATTCTACAGTTCCTATTCTTCAAATCTGAAAATGAGAGAAAATTTTGCTTTAATAATGAGAATTTGGTCTCTTAAGAGCTCATCATGCACCATACTAGTAAAAAAAATGACAACAAGTATTTCTTATCTGTGCAATTCAAACATAATACTTCACTAAAATTTGGTTCAAATATATTTTTTATGCTCATTTCCCCATATATTTTTAGTGGGATTAGTATTCATTAGTCCAACAGCAACCACCAAGAAGATTCAATCCACGAAAACAAACTGCAAACACGTTAATGGATCTGGGGGTATCTGAACTTCAGCACATGACAAATGCAGCTTGTCCTCTTGTCTGTCAAGGGTTTCTTTCAACAATACTACCACATATCTTGTTACACTAGGCTTAGAACAAGCAAAGAGTAGGATCTCATAATAAACACCCCTATTCTGCAAAGGCAAATATGCAAAGGACAAATGCAGCTTGTTCCCCCATAGTTCTCCCTGCAAGATCAAGGCCCAAAGAGAAGCACGAGCAGAAGGGACAGAGACATTATAGTGCTCTTCAAAAAAGTAGGCCACTTCCACCTACCGCTGAGTCAACATAATGGCTGGAAAACTTTAAAAGGTAATTCATGTCCCTTACAAGACACATCCTGAAATAGGAAACTGGTAGAATTTTGGATTTGCAGTGCTTTCTATTATGAGCCATGTCACAGGATCGGAGATCTTTTCCTTGGAACACTTCCCTAAGTTCAGATTCCTACAGCTTGCTTTCCAAAGGTTTTATTGCAGGTGACTAGGAAAAGATGACATTTATTACAATTAAAACCAGATACACACAAAAAAAGCCAATATATTGCTAGAAAGTGATGCTGACATCACTAAGAATAAGAAAACGTGAAACCAATTACATACATCTTAGGGCCTTCTATACTGCCAGCACGCGGAGCAACGAATATACAGGACCCAAAGGAAGTTGACCTTTTCTCGTAAGCCACAGGGTCATTATTAAAACACAGCTTATTTTATTTGCAGCCCTGTGTGTGAATGCTACTGCAGCTGAAGTAACACCTTTAAAATGGTCTCAAAACAAGTTGCTTTCTTAACGTTCTGCTGCTGACCTGGTAATGATAAGATTAGGCAGGGATGGACAAATACAGCGACGGATTGTGGAAGTATCTGCGTCTTGGTAATACTGTGTAGGAAAGTATTTGATTTGCAAGATGGTATTTAGATTTAAAAGTCTCTGGCTAACTCACAAAATTATAAAATGCATTTAAAATGCATTTTTTTATTCTGTATTTAACACTGACTTTATATTAGCTTTCAATTAGCATGTCTGTGACATTTGCTGTTTTCTTCTTATAAAGCAATCTGAAACCATCTCAGCAAGGCATCTCGAGTTTTAGATGAAGAACAGCATTCTTGCAACCGGAACATGGCAATCTAGGTCAAGCCAAGGAGCTGCAAGTCACAAAATGCACAATGCAACAATATTTTCAACTCGATCCGTTTGGTGCTTGCAGCTTTTGCACCGCTTCCCACCGCTGCTTTGCGAGACCTTTACCGCTCGAGTCTCACCCCACTCAGTCAGATGGGTTGGGGCTTCCTCAAGGCCGGCCAAAGCCCTAGCACTCGACACCCCTTTCACAGAGTCCTCCTCTCCCGTCCAACTCTAATAAAAGACTTAACTCTGGCCACATATAAAAGTCAAAAATCTAATATATCCTGAATACAAGAAGAGAATATACAGCTCAATGTCTGTGTTTTTTTTTCTTTTTTCCCTGTTTTTATCTCATCCTCAGTATAAAATACAATAAGGTGAAATGAACCGCAGGCTGATTTTGCAAACCCTTCCCCTTTTTTTGCTAAGCAGAATTCCTATTACTTAAGTTTAATTCACATGTAAACAATTGCACACCGCAGCACAACTCGTTCCCCTCCGGGGTCTTCTTGATTCCTTCCTACAAGGCTAAACCTGGCATTAATGCATTATTGAAGTTTTCCTTTGTTTTCACCTCTGATTTTTGTAATGTAAACAAGTACCCACCAAGTTGTCAATTTGTTAAGAATCAGTTGTTTTAATCATGCTGCTTCATTCACCTTTTCAATTCCAAAAGCTTCCTACCACTGTAAATTTGCCTTTTTAATGTAAACTGTTTATACTGAATTCAACAAATCTACAGTTAACCCAAAAGGAGCAGTCAGTATGCATAGAATAACATAAGTAGAATCTTCATATCCAAATATAGGTCTTAAAGGCAGAAATCAATTCTAATTTTTCCAATATCGAAACCACAGCATTAAACTCCAATAAAGACTTATAAAATGAATCCTGTGGGACAAGATCTAGTGATATTTTACTACAAAGAGAGTAATGAAATTCACTGTGTTTCCATCGATGCATTAGTACAGAAACATCAAAGTAACGTGGAAGCATACAGTACTTTATCGTAAGGGAATTAAAGAAAAAAAAAGAAGTTCAGCTACCTGTACTTCTGCTAAGCCTTTTGCATAAGTTGGTTAATTAAAATAAACATACGCACAATTAATTGCATTTGCACACACACACACGCGCATATATATATATTTTTTTATATATATATACACACACATATACACATGCTGCTACCTTTAAGCAGCACACAAGAGTTATGAGAGAGCTGCAAAGCATCCTGTGGGCACTACGAAACATTCCTCCACGTATCCCCTGCCCATTATTTTTATCCTAGGGACTCCGTGGCAGGTCATTTGATTAAAAACCATCTTGGAAGCATCCTGGTTCGCACACAGGTAGAGGCACGAATGCTTCGATTAGTTTTTGTTTAAAAGTTTTCCGCTGTTCACACGGGCTGTGAAGGAGCTAACGTGTAACACACTGCGCGATCCAAAACCGCTTCCCGAGAGCTCCATTTTATCTGATGGCATTTTCTCTCTCAGCATTAATCTATTCTTCCTGTTCGCAGCTTCTCTGCACCGTCTGTAACACAAAAGCCCTATGATGGATGACCAACAAAAGCTCTTTATGGTCTTGGCAGAGACAGATAGCTAATCCAGTGTTAATTTAAAACCAAAACCCTCATGTGAGAGTTAGAAGTATAGCTTATATGGTTTTAGCCTGTAAGAGCTTGTATTTAGAAATAATAATAATGAAAAAAAACAATTTTTTTTGTGAATGTCTAGTCCTAAATATTTAAGTTACCTTTCCTACACAGTCCTGCACCAGTCCGAGGTAAGAACTATTACACACAGGTGGCAATTTTATAACTTAATTTTATAAAATTTACCAGGTTAATTTAAACCGAATGCCGACACGCTCCCACAGCAGGGACACAACCACCCGCACGGCACGGAGCGTACGCCGTGGCACCAAGCAACAGATATTTACAGAAAAGCTACCTGGACTTGAGGTGGCTACGAGACGCGGGGAGAGCTCGTGGGCACCGCGAAGGGGAGCAGCTCCCAGCACCGGACTCCTGGGTCACCCGTCGGCGGATGCTCGGGCACCGCCGGCGGCCGCGGTCGCCTCCGGGCTGGAGTGGGAGCTCGCTCCGCGTCCTGCGGCGCTCTCTTGATGGAGGCGGCACCGGTGCCCTTGCCCCCAGCGGCCGGAGCCTTCCCTTCTCCCTCAGCAAGGCAAGGAGGGCTCCCTAAAGGCAGGACGATTAGGAAATAATTATTCCCTTGGTACCGAGTGACTGGTGGTAAATATTAAATTAGGAGGTGTCCAAGAGAAGAGAGCGGAGCAGGGCGGAGGGAATGGCACGGGCTGCACCTGTTGTTAATCCAGCGGCCTGGCTGAATCCATGAGAGAAGGTGGACGCTGATGAAATAACAAATAATGTCAGGAGACCCCAAGAGCAGGGGACAGGGGCTCGGACCAGGAAACCTGAGGCAGGGCAGCAGGGAGGGAGGCAGCTCCTGTGTGCGACTCCACCAGTGCCGCCCAGTATATGGGCTAGCTTTCACTTACCAGTAACACACATCAGCCGTGGCTACCGAAAACTTTCTGCACCTCAGAATACTGTGAGGCATCTGAAGAGGTGATGTTAGCACTGCAGGAGCGAGTGAGAAGCTGCTTATTTTTCAAATAATGAAAGTATCTACACTGTCCAAAACACGCTCTATTGCTACAATATCAGAACAATGTCTGAAGATCACTAGCTCTGATGGGCCTTTTAGTTTTAAAGGAGAAGTTAAGATATGCCACGTATGATAAAATGCAGAGAGATGTAATGATAACAAAAATGTTTCTCAGAGGAGGTCGTTGCAAAAACCGGGGGTGCAAAAACTGCTCCATGCCCCTGCCCTTGCTGTGTCTGAACAGACATGGAGGAGAAAAGGCCCTAACCTTCAGCAGGAAGTTGTTTACTTTTGGAAAGAAATATTATTAAATATTCAGTAGCTCAGAAACCCTGGTGATTTATATTGCTCAAGGCTAAAAGCTCATCATTTCATTCACTTCATCTTTCACTCGTTACTCTGGCAAAACTTCCCCACGCAAGTCGACGGCAGATTTGCCAGACGCCAGCGGGCTCCAAGTTTGTGGGGACAGGGGAGTCCCCGACAGCACCCGACCGGCTCCCCAGCCAGCGCAGGGCTCTCTGGGGCACCCCCTTTCCCGGGGCCGCCCCCCGCAGCTCTCCCCAGGCTCGGTAGGGCGGTTTCCATGAACTCCTCCAGTCCAGCACGTCTCGCACAGAGCACTACGCCATACCTCTCATTCTTTCACATCCAGTCAAAGCAAGTACGCCCACCAGGATTTATTTTAACACGAGATGCCCCAATATTTGTCTTTCTGTTATCAGTGTGATAAGAGAGCCATGAGAGTGCAGCCTTTGGCCTATCGAAGCAACGCCGTTCTGCCGGCAAACTCATGCTGCAAGTAGGGACTGTCTGCAAGAAAGTTTTGAACCTCCTTATTTTTAATAAAGAGTGGTTTTGCATACATTTTTTAAGCTGTAATTCTAAACATTTTGACAAAATATATTATACAGAAAATAATATTTTCCAGATAACATTTCATAATAACTGAAGAAGAATTGAAATGCCTCATATTTACATACAGATTTGTTTCCTAAGTTTAAACAGCAAAATGAATTTCAGTCAGCATTTACTTTTACTGACAATAACTGAATTTGAGAAATATTCTTGCCAGAATGGGGATATATTTGCAGAAAAAACTCCAATAGTTCTGAGAAGAACAGAACTAATACAAGCTAGTCATCTCACTGTCCAATTCTGAGCTTCAGCACAAGCTGTTACCCTAACTGGGGTATCTGTAGGATGCCTTTCCTCTCTGGTTTCCTGTATCTGCTTACGTGTAAACTAACACTGTCACCTTTCCACTGCCCGTAACGTTTACATACATTTTCATAAAACGTGCAGGACACGACAGAATGTCAAGCACCTGCCCCTTGGTTTCAAAAAAGAGACAGTAAAGGTGTGTCTAGGGCTTACTGCATTCACATTATTAAACTCTGAGGACTAAAAAACTGTATGTACAAATTTATCAAGGAAAATAAAGTGTTCTTTTAAGGCCCTGAGGAACAATATATGCAACAACAATATACTCTGTGACAAGGGAAACCCTGAGCAAACACAGACCTCTGCTGAGGAGAGAAAACAGAAAAGCAGGTGAATTTGTGCACTCTCTACAACGTGGCAAAGGATTAGTGCAGCCAGCCAAGAGGAACGGCAGACCCAGCAAGGGCGTGAAAAAATTGGCTCCTTCTCTCTCATAAATATTTAGTGTAGGACAGATAGTGCCCAAGTAGGGATGGGGAAATGAGATAATCTTTAGTTGCCTCTGCAGGAAGCTCTGAAAAGATACATTAGCATTGCTGGACTTGGAACTAAGACATATAATTATCAGGTAATAAAGATACCTGCTTACCTCGGGGGTAAACAGCCTAAGAACCAACAAACTCCACAACCTGTGTAATTCCTTCTGCATTTAAGACACAGTAACTGTAGATATTCAGAGAACGCAGGATGAAGTATTAGAGTAAAACCGGGTGTGAAATTCCAATTATCAAATATTGGTGCTCTTGTCAAAACTTTGGCTTCAGGAAAGGGACAGCAACCTAGTACAGTCTCTAACAGCCAGGTCCCCATAGTGCTTACTGTAGAAAGGGGTATCCTTTAATCAGTCTTAATAAAGATGATCTACGTGAGACTGAAGTCATGTTTCCTTTATATCAGTGATTAATAAACATTAATCCATGGAGCAGCACTGGACCAGGCTGCCCAGAGAGGCTGTGGAGTCTCCTGCTCTGGAGATCTTCCAACCCCGCCTGGATGCCACCCTGTGTCCCGTGCTCTAGGGGTCCCTACTGGAGCAGGGGGGTGGACCAGGTGGTCTCTCGAGGTCCCTGCCAACCTCAACCCTTCTGTGGTTCTGTGAGTATTCTGGTGAAAGCACTTGAAACGGAGCAAGGAAGCCCAAATCCTTTCAGAAGCTAGGTTCTTAGCTGGAAGAGGAAGAGAATCCAGATCTCAGTTACGGAGAAAAAACATGCATTAAAAAATTTTATGCTGGCGTTAGATAAAAATCAGTCCCAGAATTACCAAAGAGAAGATCAGACATTTGCCTTTGCAGTGCAGCACCCTTATTACTGAAAGGCACTTCCCGGGCAGGTAGGGCCCACCTCTTTTTCCCCCCCGCAGAGAGGGGGAGATGGGGGTTTAAAGCACGGCGCCGGCGCGGCGTCGCACGCGGGTTCCTCAGCACTCTGCCCTACGCGCCGTAACTGAACAAATGCTCTGCCGCTCGGCACATAACCCTCACTGCCACGCGAGATGCAATCAGTCACAGATCTAATCCTTGCCAACCTTTTCAGGGCCGACGGCAGAACTTGGGTGGCTGTCCGGACGTCGAGGCAGAAGTTCACATCTGCCCCCTCAAATCAGGCAACTCCAGGCCCGTGCATGTGATTAAAACTAAACACTTCAGCTAGGCGGGGAGGTGCCTAATATAACTATGCACACAGTGTTAAGCTGTCTTGGAAAATAGGTAAATCTGACTGTCTGGCATTGCTGTGTTTTGAGGGGCTAACCTTGGTTGGGATGTACCATCCTTAAACCACAAATCCAATCCTATGCAAAGCAGAGCAAACACTGCATAATCCTCTTCACAAAACTAACTAATCAAGCTCCACCTCAAATCTAGTTAAATCCTGTCCTCATTATTAAACAAAATTCTCTCCTCAGATGATACAATATTCTAATTCCATCCTAAATTTATGATTAAGTTTGCCCCTATTCTGAATGTTCTTCATTGCTCATTTTCTTTTGAGGAAAGTTCCTCCCATGGTTATCACATGGACAATGGTTCAAGTCAAAAAGGGCTCTTCTAATGCTCTTCCACGGCCCGTCACTAACCTACAGATGAGAAGCCTGTCCAGAGGTAATTCCTAAGTCTATGGACACCACTCAGGATCCTATGCAAACCACATCTATGCCTGAAGGAGTAGATGTGGAGTATCCCATAGTGATTTGCAGCTAGACTTTAACCAAAAAAGTCATGGTTTTAATACCCAAAATCATGTTTTTAATATCCCTAAAGGTGGTATGCACAAGAACAAAACAGCACCAATGGCATGCACTGATAAGGGCAATATTATAGAAAACATCTTCAGTTTGCAGTAAGACAGAGGCAATAAAGTGGTGCCTTGAAAATTCAAGAAGTGCGGGCCAATCTCTGTGTTGAGAAGACATATCATCAGGCCTCGCAAATTATCTTCAATAGTCAAATGCAGGTAATTCAGCCTTCTCTGATAAAAGATCAGTCTCCTTCTTTTTAGTATTAGGGAATAATTACAGTAAAAGGTTTTCTTGAGATGGAGAGATTAATTTCATCTCAGACAGAGGAACAGCTTCTAGTTATTTGAGTCTTTTGTTAAAAAGTATCTGAAAGGAGATAAAAATGGTAAGGCTGGGGACTGCTAATTCTGCCTTTGGTCTAGGTAACAAAAGCTGCAAGTAACTGGTGAAGTTGCAGATAGTAGGAAGCATTTCCTTAGCAAAGATCCAAGATGCTTCCTGGCATGCAGTGAAAACCTGATTGCAGTGGAGTTGTTGTCTTGTCCACTGATGGTTGTGAGGTCTTAAAATTCCTTTGAAAATAACTGTAGTGGGAGTCTTCAACTCTGGAAGCTGAAGAGGGCATTTTAAAAAAAATCTTTAGAATCTGACACAAATCCAATAAGATCTCAAGGCAACCTCTGAATCCTTAAAAAACAATCCCATTCTGGAAATAAATGCCACTATTCCATAACAGAAGATATCTTTGAGGTGCAGACCTCTAGTGATCAGCCATGCCAGTAAAGCCAAAATATCATTCCATCTGGGGAGGAACTGCAAACTGCCAAAAAGCAGACCTCCTGGTGTTAGAGGAAAACATATTATGCCTGGGCTGGGGGATATAACCCCTCAGAGTTTTCTCTTCTTTGGCTTATGTATGAGAGTGCCAATGAAAACTTCTGAGAGTGAGGGAATTTATCTGCTGTGTCTCTTTTGGTTCTCTGCAGGCTAAGATGTCTTAGAGAAGCCTGCATGAGGTAAAGAAATCAAAGGCATCATAATCAGAAATACATAGAAATATTAACAGAAACAGCTTGGTTGAAAAACAGTCCCTGAAATTTGCAGTGGTCTCAGTCAGAAGCAGTTTTCTTTCTCTTTAATGAGAAGTCTGGTTGAAAGGAGAAAACTGAACTGTTAGGCTTCCAGGATTTAAAAGCTGAAGAAGGAATTTTCCTATAAGATAACCTCAAGAGCTGCTCCGTGAGCTCCTCTCTTGCCTCTGTCTCAAAGCATCTGCAAATATATTTGCCAAAGATGTGGTATTCCCTGACGTACCACAAATGTCTGTACTAATAACAAAATGAAACAATCATTCAATGTCTGGGTTTCACTGAAGATTACTTCAGAGCAGTAAAAATGCAATTTTACACACACACAAAAAAAGAAAAAACCTTGCAGCATAAACCTGCAGCATGAGATAGAAATTCCAGACTAAAATACAGCAAGAAAAAGAAACCAAAAATTACATCACTAAAAGAGAGCATATCAAAATAAATAGATGCTAAAAAAGTGAAGAAGCTAGAATTTATAGCCTATAAATTATCATGGTGCTATATATATATACACATCAATATATCATATATATGCACATTTAAAGCTGTGCCTTGGCCAAGCTGCTGGGAGCAATGAAGAAAAGTTCGCAGGGCTCTGACTCTTCACACGAGGGGTGCAAGGGCTGGCCCTTCCCTCAGGAACGCCACTAAGGTTAAACACATCTCCACGTGTGAGAGCATGGGCAGCCCCACATCGTGCTTTTGGAGCAGAAATGTAAATGCCTACATGAATATTACTTCATCAGAGATGGTAAATTCCTCCGATTAAGGCCAAGGGATTAATAAAAACAACATGATAAGGGTTCCCTCCATGTCCCCCCTGCCTAAATAGCAACCTCTGTCTGAACTGTCTCAGATATATTAAGGTTGGCAAATATAGAAAGCATGTCTGTCACTAGTATCTCCAGGAAAGTCTCACAAACATTTACACAAACTAAAAATATGCAAAAAAACCCTTAGTGTTACTGAAATATTAAAACAGGAAATTCAGATACCCTTCTTTTTGTCAGGAAAATAAAAAAGGAATTAAAATAATATTCCTATAGAATGGAAGACTGATTTTGAGGGGTTATCAGGGAATAATCTTGTACTACCAAAATCACAGCAATTAATTAAAAATAATCTAAAAAGAGACCAAGACAGCTTAATGGTTTTCTCCACAAATGTAAGAAATAAGTTGTAAATAATAATCCTGCCTTACCCAATACACTTGAATGAAGGATGCACTGAAACAACAACTGTTGGGTTTTTCTGTAAGATCTTTAATCAAAATCTCAATCAAAAGATGAGGGAAGAAAAAAAAAAAAAAAAACAGGAAACAAAGTCAACAGCTTGCTTCAAAAACGTTAGCTCTAGCACAACCTGCAAGGAGAATACCGCTGGTGACAGCACCTGCAAAAAGCTCATCAGCCATCGAAGGCCATTAACTGAGACTGCAGAGGCAAAGCGAGGAGTCTGTGCACGTCGAGCAGGTTACCAAGGTCCGAGCAATGGTCTGGGGATACCTTCCAGGGACGAGCAGCAGAGAACACTGCCCTGGTGGCCACGCTGATCCTGCTGCTTCGTCGCTAAATAAACGTGTTTTTCTATTCGGATATAGTTGCAGTGAAACAACCCGAAGCGATTACACAACACTCACAGCAGACCTGTCTACTTTGGGAGCAAGGATAAAGAGGAGCGGTTCCTGTTTTTAGTGGATCCAGTCAACATGCTAGCACACTGACTTTGATATTAAAAGAAGTTTTAGGAGCAGATTTTTCTCACTAGGAAAGTAGATTATTTCACTTTAAGTGAAACATTTGTTGAGAACATTTCATTTATCTTTCGCTCACTGTCACTATTTAGTGATTTCTAATATTCAACATTTTACAGTTGCTGCACATCCTGCTCATTCAATAAATTCCATTGTTTTCAAAGGCTTGCAGATGGGTCATGTGTTCTAAGCCTTTAAAAGGCCTCAGTTTCTTACATGCCACTTCCCACTTGCTTCAAGGTCACCTGCTCCTTCTAAATGATCAGGCTGGCTGAAATATTCCTGAAACTCCTGTATTAAGTGCACTGCCGGAACCCACAATGACATGGGCCAAGATGTTCTCAGAGAGACTTTAAAAAGACCTAGTATCATGAAACTCAGAAAAAGAGCAGGCAAGTTTTTCAGTCATCCACAGTCTATCCATCCATCCTAAGGAAAGCTCAACTACATACATATAGTTGATTGTCATTACTAACAGTTGCTCTTAAAACCTGCCCTAAAAAATATTCAATGATATTTCAGTTTCGCAGACACTATTCCTGACAGATAGGAACTTTCTGAAAGTGAAAAACCACAGGTTAGCCGCAGGCTAAGGAAGAGTATCCTTCATTACACCTATAAATAAAACTTTCTCACCCCAAACAGAAATATGAGAAACACACAGACAGGAGACATTCTTACAGCAAAAGCGGCTTATCTAGGGAAACAGAACCCTTGGGAAACTGCATGTTGTTTTGCTGCCCACCTTGGGCTGATGCTGCCCATCAGCATAAGCACTGGCAAATTAAACAGATAAGGATGCACTGGTGCGGCACGTTAATGTACAGCACTGAGAAGAGATGCAAAGCAGAGGAACCTCATTATTCCACCTGTGCAAAGGGGCAATAGCTGCCAGGGTGGGAAGCAGCACCTAAAACTTCCGCACTGAACTCGAGCAGAACTCGCTCGTCACAGTGATGAAGCCCCACTCGGCTGCTGAATGCACAAATGCGTTTGAGGACTTGTGTTGACTCCACGTAGATGCCCAAATATGAACAAATCTCCAGTTCTTTATCCCTTTGCTACACAGGAGAGACTGTTTAGTCAAAAACATTGTTTTAATTTATAGTTCTTTTTAAAAAAAAATTCTCAGCAACATCTAATTTCAATTAATAGCAACTCATAGAGTCATAGAATCCTTAAGGTTGGAAGGGGCCTTTAGAGATCAGTCCAACCCTTAGCCACCTAGAGCACGTGGCACAGGATTGAGTCCAAGCAGGTCTGGAAGACCTCCAAGGAAGGGGATTCCACGCAGCGCTGGATTGGCATCGTTCTGCTCCTAACCCAGCTCGACCTCGGCTTGCCAAGGAAAGCTGGGTCCAAGACCCCCATGAAAACAAGGGACTTACGTCTTTAGTCACAGACTAAAGTCACTGTTCAGAAACTTCTGCTGGTGCTCGTGCTGGTGCAGCAAAGCTACGGCAGGGGCAACGATTTATGAAGAACATATTTGCCTTCACCAACTATCATACCTCTTAAACATGTAAGGCTAAAACTGCAAAACTCACATGAAAAACATCACCTTCCTGATAAGAACAGTAGTAAGATGTTTTTGGTTCTTAAGCAATAAAAAAAAAATGAGTCTTTCTTCTTATGGCCAGGAATTCCAAACTTTATCACCTGCTTTTACACCTCCTTCCTGCGTGCAAGATTCCCATATTGGTGTCAGCTTCTGAACGTGCAGTGCTCTTGGTCGGCAGCCTGCAGGGTACGACTAGACACTACTTCACCTCCTCAAAGAGGAACGCTTTTAAAGCAGCAGCATAAAGAACTTTTATATACCCGCAGCACCCCATACCAAGACGCATTTTGTTCACCTCTGTAAACTAAAATGTGGAGAGAAAGAGATGATTGTCAAACATAATTATGCAGTGTACAGTAGTATCCTGTTAAGCTGGAATTCTCTTGCTTCTGAGTGAACAAACTAACACTGTCTGGCACTGTTGTCACGGCAATAAGTTCCACAGTTCTCATTCTGACACTATAATGAACATCTCTATCACTCAGCTCCTATTCTGTGGCTACAACTATACAAAAGTTGGCATTAACCTGTAATATAAAACTCTTCATAATCCTGGAAATGCACACAGAAAGGAAACATTCCTAATAATTTCTAATAAAGAACCCCATAAGGCCGGGCAGAGAGTAATCAAGAATTTAGACTTCTAATCCACTTCTAGATTATCCTGCCTATGGAAGACCTTATTTGTATATAGGATTGAAATGGGCTAGTTCAGAGTAAAAAACAGTGGTGGTAAAAATATTTTAAGTAGTTTTCAGCGATTAAGTAAAATCATTCAAATCAGAGAAAAACAAAACAACACAAAATTTGTTTTTTGCATCTGCTAAAGTATTAGAGGCAATAGTTCAGAAATTAACATATGAACTAAAAGTCAAAGCTCAGTAACTACAAACCCTGTACCTTCAAAAATTGCACTTAACTTAGACTGCAAACACTACCAGATTCTTTATCAGTTATATTTGCATGCAGAAAACAGCAAAGAATAGCTAAATTTCACAGTAAAACTATGAAGAGATACATGCTAATGCTGTATAAATCTTTCAGAAACTTACTTTGTTATCAGAAAATACATGGAACACTTAATATTCATATTCAGCGCTTAATATGTTTTAAATTATCATCTTTAACTAGGCTACCATGTATTACATTTGATCCTTTTCTATGTAAAAACATGACGTAACTGCTTGTTCCTATGTGTTAGAGAAGACTTTCCTATGCATTAGTGGAACATAAGCTTATATAAAAGGTGACAATTGGAAAGTCATGAAGGAATATATTTGCAGCGTGCATGATCTGAATTTTTATCCCTTCTGACAATAAAGAAATATCAAGAAAAAGAAGGATTTCATCAAAAAACTCTCACCCGTTGTTGCATTTTGAAACAAAGTATCTGCAGGGACAAGTGACAGTACTTGGCTAATAACTCACACTACTGAAACCTTAGTCTTCCTGGAGCCCTGTCATGGATGGATGGATGGATGGATGGATGGATGGATGGATGGATGGATGGATGGATGTTCCAAAAGCATTCAGCAAGTTTCACACATCATCCAGCATCCCTAGTTTGTGAATGGGGGAATCTTGTTCAAAATGCTGTGCAGTAAATTTGGCAGTAAGGAATATTCATTGCTAGGGAAAAATAAGTGCCCAGTGCTAAATGGGGCAGGGTCCTGACGCTGGACACAGGGAAAGGGTCGAGGTACTGAACAGATTCCATGGTTTTTGCTGCTCCCTTAGGCAAAATGTTATTTCCTTTATCTGCACCCAATAAACCATTTTCACCTCAAAACGAGTGGGAAACGCATTTAACACAAAATGTTCTGTAAAGTATACAATTCTTCACGTTGCTATTCACGCTGGTCTGCTGGGCATTTTGCTGCATTTTATTTTGTGCTTTGCAAGAGAAGTGCTGGAAAAAATGTATTTGCATTGCTCTATACTACCCCTAGCAGCTTCCATACTGCTCACCCTGCTAGTACGCACCACTGAACACACTTTGTTTTATTCTCTTGCAAGTCACCTTTTCTGACTTCCATTGTAGATACTGTTATAAGTCTATTTTAAAAGCTTAACTTTATCAAACTACTAGCATGAGCAAACTATTGTTTTCAGGTATCTTCTACATGTCACTGAAGGCCATGAACTTGCCATGGCACAGCTGTATTCTTCTCCTCTATATGTACTTGTACTGCATGATTAAATAAAACTTTATGTAAAATTCCTGTTATCTGCTCCTAGGAAGTCTAATCTACTTGATGAGGACACTTTGAGCATTTGTGCTTCATGAGGCAATCTCCAGTGGTTAGCAAAGGGGGAAGGTGGTAAAAAAAAAACCAAAACCAGAAAAAAGTCCTGAAGCTTCAACCATGACACAGACCACTGAAAGCCATGACATATCCTGGAGAATGGAACATTTTAAACAGAACTTATACTTTCTTTGGGTAATACACGGAAAATCTGCTTCCTTCTGGACAGACCTCTCGGGTGGCAGAATTTACAGACTAAGGAAGATGCTCATCACTGTTATTTCTGTGCTTAGAAGTTGCAGACCAAGGCTCTACTGTACTCTTCATTGCTCAAGAAGCAATACAGGTTAGGATTTAGGCGAGAAAGTCCAACAGGGCCATTTATGTCATATATTTTCTCTGAAGAAGCTCAATTTGAGAGTCACCTGTGGCACTCTACAGCCTGAACGTTAACTGAATGCTATTCCAAAACCAGGCTGCTCTGGATGGTTAAACATGCTTCCCAGTATGTATCCCAAATGCATTCATGCCCACTTAATACATGGATTTGTTCTTTTGCCAACACTGTTGTTTATGTTAAGTAATTCTTCCTTCAGTGTTTGTCCTTTGAAGTACTTACAGGAGGGAGAGAAAAAAGCCACAACTCCGTTAGGCTTTAACAGTGAGATAGATCACTCTCCTAATCCTTATCTGCACCTGTCCCAGTCATAATTCATCATTCCTGAATACCTCTCTGCAGTGCTTTGCAAAACAGCACTGTTCTATTCCTGGTTATTTCAAAAATACTTTCAGAAAAACTGTTACAGTGTAGTATCAGATGGGCCTTTTACAGAATTTAAATCTATTTTGGGGCTATCAATTTTTCATCCACTGATCATCTAGCTAGCACTCCTCAGGCTCTCTCCTGCATTCTTCTACTGAAAAATGCACATATATAATAAATGCATAAATATATAAGGGCACATAAAGAGCAGCTAATGCTACTAAAGCTAAGATCTTGAATTGCTTTGGAGTTTCCCGAGTATGCTTCAATGCTAGACATCCACCAAAAAGCAGCTGAAGGACAGATTTCTTGCCACTACATGCTAACATGCGTGTTAGCTGAAGCCTTTGAGATACAAGATTGCTTTGCGAGTCTTCTTGGGGAATTTTTTCTGGAGGAAAATCCCAATATTTGAGATCTGTCTCCCAATATTTGAGAGCTTCTTTTCTACATTCTTTTCTACATTTGAATTAAAAAAGCAAATTATTCACCATTATAGTCCCAAAGTGTAGCTCTATTTGTTGTCAGAAAGACTTGCATACAAAAGTGCCAAAGCAGTTTATTTACTAATAAGAAGTAAAAATGCCTCCAGTCACTCAGTTTTATCACTCCTTCCATTAAAATCACTTCTTGGTAGTAGCATATTTGGGGGAAAAACAAACATACACCACTAACAAAAAGACATCATGCAAGTGTAGATCAAGGCTTATAGAAAGTACTTTTGATTTGTGGCTTGCAGAGAAGCAGCATCATCTCTGTGAAAGTAAATCTGGCTTAATCCTCTTGGCATAAAAAGCTTCAAGTTCTTTTTGAGCACTTAAAAATGCACTTTCTCCTTAATAAGCATTAGCAGTGCAAGCAGAACTACAGGATAAACCTCTCAACCAATCTGCCTTAAATAGTCATCGCACATCTATTAGATGAATGAAAAGGGAATAGATATTTGCGACTGATAAATGTTAACTTTCTCAGTGGAAACACCTTGTTGCTGGAAAGCAGCATTGCTCCTTCCACGAAGATCCTGGGAGAACCCTGTGGAAGGAAGCAGCTGCCCCAGCACTTCTGACACGGAAGCACTGCCGGACTCGGAAGAGGAAAGGGAAAATTACCAAGCTCTTTTTCCACAGCCGACAGATGCAGGCAAGGTAAGTTGCAGAATGACTGTTACTTTAAGCCTTTCGTCAGATATGTGCACAACTAACAACACGGGATGATATTTAGAGCCAGAACAAGAAGTAGTTTAGGACTCTTAACCCAACCAGACCAACCCCCCCTGGCAGCCACAGGGCCTGCCTGTTTGGCACTGGTATTACAGACACTCCTGACCACAACACATTATCTTCAATCCTCAAATGATACCAAAAATAAAAGTGCTGATTACCCAGTTTATACCTTTTAGGTTCTGCACGGTACACTACAACCTGTCTCCATTTGAGTACTAGCACAAGGAATTCCAAATGATGGTACAAACACCCCTACTAGTGTATTCAGCCCTTGAGAGCTGCATAAAATCCAGCACAAGAGTGTAACTTTAGACAGCAGTTTCCATTGCCAGTGGTACACTGAACAACAGAAAGGCTCAGAAAACCCTACTTTAAAACAGAATTCTGAAAATAGGTATGAAAGGTCACCCTACCTTCGCTGACCAGACAGATAGACTAAAAAAAGCATCCCCAATTATTTTTTATTCTATCATACAGCATCAAACCATATTTAATTATAAAAGGACATATCATCCTTTCCTTTAGTGACATTAGCAAGATAAAATATCATTATAAACTAACCCTGAAGAACAGAGCTATATTCACCCAATCTTAAAAGCAAGGAAAATACTTCCAAAGAAAAGGAAACATTGCAGTTTCTAAGTCTTTCTTAAATGAAAAAGATTAGAAAAAAATAACATTACCTTTTCTTCAAAAATTCTTCAATAGAAAGCACCAGCAGCAACGTCACACCCCAGTTAACTTTCCTTTGTCGCCAATGTGCACCCTCAGCTAAAACCTTTCTAAAACACTAGTATTTTGTGGTGTACTTTAGAGGGTAGGCTCACACCATGCTTTGCAGCCTAGATGCCAACTCTGCTAAGTAAAACAAACAAGAAAGGACATACGCAGCAGAACTGTAGTCATAAATATAGCTCTAAAGATTCTATGTATGTAAGATGACTGTAATGATGTCAGGCAGTCTGGCTAAAAGCATGGAAAATGACTTTCTTCAGAGTTTTTAAAAAGCAGGCAAACATACCTTCATGTGTTAAAAATGTTACAGATAAATTTGCAGATATAAAATTGTTCTTCAAAATATTTCATTAAAAAAAAAATCAAATTGAAATAATAAGCCTGCCAAATTAGTACTTAGGTAGCTCATGAATCTTAAGTTGTATCCACATTTGTGTTCTCTAACAGAGTACCTATCTGGTTAGTTTTTCTAACCAATTCATACTTTGGGCATACATACCTGGTAGTAATTACTGTCCTAAGCTAATCAAGCATTACATGGAACCATAATGCCAAGGATCGTTCCCAGCTTCTCATCTCCGCGCGGCTTTTTCCAACTTTCAGAACAGTAACTTGAAAATTAAAAAACTCAAAACAAAAACGGCTGTAAAAGACGACAATCCATTTCAAATCATGACGTCTGACTTTCAGTCATCTTGAATTCCAGCCATTCACCTAGAATTAAATAGGTAATTCAGACTGAAAAGCATAGGGCTTTATGAATTGTTTCAACTGTTCTGTGCGTATAAAAATCAGAATCAGAACTGCTCCTTCAGCCTATGCAGGAGCTCAACTTTTTCACTCATAAGGTTACTCCCTGCAAAGTTTCTAACAATTTCTCCAATATAGAGGGCACTATAAAAAAAACTTAAATTCCATATTTGTGTCCATTTAAAAATTGGATTGAATATGTAGCTGCATGTAAATTCTGCACAACTATTCACATTTTGTAGGGTAAAGTATGTAAGCCATACTCTTCCTCTGCCTTCCAACTGCATTATTGCATATAAATGCAACTGAAGCGCTTTGTGCAATGTAAAACAATAGCTTCCTTGTATATGCAATTTTGCCCACTTCAGGTCTTCAACTATGCAACTAATTTGCTGATTTCCAAAATAACCCAACATTCACTTCAAAGTTAGTTTAACTTCCTAACTCCTCATTGTATTTAATGAAGATGAAAGTGAACACACTTTTACTAGAGCTTAAACTACGTTTTAAGCTATAGTTGGTAATTTTCCTTTGTTTATGGCCTTAGAATATGTCAAAACAGTATCCAGTATTTTAAAAACAGTATTTTATTCAACATCATCAGAAAGGGCAGAATTTATTTATTATTGTTTAAAGAACAATTTTGGGCAAAGGGATGCATTGTTAGAAGAGTTATATAACCTTGCAGAGTTACATAACCTGTGCACATGCAGAGAAGTATCACTGCCAGGTGGAGACAGACAAGGAGGAAGCAGGGTAAAAAAGTAATTTCTGAAAGTTCAGAGAGATCGTGTTTTTTGTTCAAATCTGTATCCCTGTTTATTTTCATCTTTATTTCTTTATGCATTCTTCATTTTTTCTTCTTCTTGGCTGAATACTACTTAGCTGAACTTCTTTTTTAGCTCAGTCTTTCTCCTCTGCGCTTCAGCTCTGTTTTGACAGCTTGGATCTCTGGCTGTTCCTTCTCGCAGGCATCCAAAGGCGCCCGTTGCTGGGGCAGCACAATGTATTTCCTCACTCGGAGCACCCGGGAACGCAGGAGAGGCAGCTCAGCCCCGTGATATCTTGGTACTGCTTCCGCAGCCAGCACAAGGACTAATCCAAAAAGTCTAAAGGAAAATTGGGTGATTATTGTTAAGATACCTGTTGCTTTTCCTACTGGCACAATTTTTGTGTGCACATACACAGTTCTCAACTTTCTAAACCATTCACATTTATTTTCTTTCATGTCCTGTAGCTGTTTAAACTAGTCTGACAACTTGCAGATGAAGAAACACTGAGCACAATGTAAATAGTTTCAAATTCCATTTATTAAATACTTTTCTTATTTAAATGCTCTTCTTTATTGTACAGAATACTCTCCAGGAAGGATTTATGTTTTCTTTGTTGTTAGTGGAAATAAAAGGATGAGTCACTACTAAACTCCTTGCAAAGAACAAAAGGGGAAAAAAAGAAATTGTTGTATTTACATAATCTGATAGACTTCTAAAAAACTTCTGGTATTTCAGATACATTTTTCAAGCCATCACTATTCCCTTATCAATACATACCAGGCAAATGGAACCACCTGCTATTTTTAGAGAAACACCTGCTAACACACACAAATGCTGTTCTTCAACTTCCCCATCAAACCTTTGAGAACAAGTAATTGTCTGAACTAGGTAGAGTTAGCTCTAATTAGCTGCAAACATGAAAATGCCTTTAACTCTTCTGCTTCAAAACTACATACACTCATTAGGAAAGAACAAGTGAACCTAGAGTTATACTCAAGCACATGCACAGTTACACAGCTAGATCACTCAATGAAGTAACCATAATTTCATCATGTGCATGGTTTCATGCCAACCTCCAATATCTATCATGAGACAGATGCAACCTGAAACTGCCTACCACTCGAGAAGACAACAAGCAGTAACACGACGTTCAACGTCACCTCATTCCTCCTCCTTTCACCTACCTCCCACCTGTTTCCTAAGGGAAGAGAAGGAGTAAGCACAGAAGAGGATAGTGAGAAGAGTTTCCTATTTGATATTCAGCAACAAAAGGCAAAACAAGCACCCACCTCTATTCACCATAGATATGAAGTGGCAAAAAAGATACTACTATCAAACAGTCCAGATAATAGGACACTACCCAAAGTGAAAGCTAGTTAGCAGCTAAGGTGAAAGGACTTGATTATTCAACACAGTTCATTTCTTGTGGCGAATCACCAACTTGAATCACCAGAGGCCTTACCAACGCAAATCTCCCCGCATTATGGTGAGGAACTTACCAAGAACACCTATCCAACTAGGAACTGCCATGAAGAAACAAGAATAAAACATTAAGAATACAATTAACTTCTGTTATTCCTGCACACTGTCAAACACTGTAGATCATGGCTGACCTGAACATGCTTTATAATTCCACAGAAAGCCTTGAGTAAATGTTTTACATTCCTGAAAAGTACCTACGATTAACTGACCCAGAAATGGGTGATAAATTCAAGTAAACTGAGAAGGAAAAAAAAAAAGAAAAAAAAAAAGGCTGCACTAACAAGAAAGAGTATATTTTCTATAAAATATTATATTTTGCATTATGTGTATATTGTGTTATATTTTGTATAAAAGCATACAGGCGCTCTGTACAAACCACACAATTCCACACATTTGCTACAAACCACAGAGGTCCAACTGTGCGAGGTGATGCTGCCTTCAAGCTCATCTCAGTGCGAATCAAGACAGAGCAATTCCTCACAAGGTTAGGTTCCAAACAACCAGGGGGCACGCACAGCAAGCCCACAAAACCCAGGCCTCTACCCTGCCAGAGTAGAAAATAAGAGCTAACCTTGTCCTTGCCAAATCTTTTTCAAGGAGTGTCTTGCAATTGTCTTGTAAGTTTGTCTCACACTTTGATGACTCCTAATTTGAAGGCTCCTTCTCATACAGCTTCTGTCAGTAAAACCAATCTTTCTCCTTCTGTAAGGGATACATTCACAAGACGCCCACCTTTACTGGTAGCACTATTTCTGCATTTTCATCCAGTGAAATGCCAAACCGATGTTCCCTATTCCTTTTCAGCCTTTTTTTTTTTTTTTTGCTATAAAAAAATAATGAAATCTGTTTCTGTCACCAAATAATCACAGTAACAGCCCCTTCCCACAATTAAAACTAACTAGATTGACAATTTTCCGCTTTAGTATTCAAGTATCCTCTTAAACATGGTGTTTAGGTCAGCACTGTTTTGTAACCTGGAACTTTGCAACTGTCCAAAACTTAATTTTTAAGTTAAATTTTGGATGCCACGAAATGAGACAGAGCAGTCTGGAGCAGCATAAGGAGCATTAGGGCATAAGGGCTCTAGGTAGGTGGCTCTTCTTCCAAGCTTCTGCAATGACATTATCTTTAAGCAGTCCATATATATTTGTGCCTTTAGTTTTTCAAAGGATAAAATAAACAGATATTTCCCCCACTTCTCCCATCTTTTACTAAAATTAAAGTTTTAAAATACTTAAAATACCTTCAAAGAAAAGATGTTGTTTAAACAGAGAAGTCTTGAGGACAGCATGATTTGCAGAAATAGTTCAAACTGACATAGTAAAGAAGAAAATAAGCATTCAGGTTGTACTATGTTTAGAGATTTCATTAAGTTAGTATTTGCAATGCAACATGTTAACACCTTTATGTCTCATTTCTAAAGGCACGTATTTGCTTCTCTATGTTAGAGATGAAGAACATCCTATGCATTTAAGAAAACTTCCATAAATATCCAGTGTCTCTCTGCAGCAGTTGCATATGGATTAAAAACCGCTCAAACTGATGCTGCCCACACAGTACGATTACTCATTTAATCTAGAAAAGGTACTTTGAAAGAGGGGTCAAAAAGTACCTGTCTATCACTAGTTCGAGCTGGTTGAAACCAGAGAAATCACTTGCTGTCTCAGCCTGAGAGCTTTAACTTCTACTTCCTTACAGGCAGTCAAAAGAAAACTGACTGTGACCGTGTGTGCTTGGGTAGCTAAGGGAGTGAGATTTCAAACTCAGGATTATTCTTTCCAAAGGGTTCTAAGTTTCTATGAAGAGCCATTCAGAACGCCAACAGTTCTGGGATCTCAAAATGTTAACTCAGAATTTGCCCATTTTCATGCTTTCAGCTTGGGAATTCCCAACACCCAGGTCTCCCCATTCCAGCAACAGCTTCATGCCCCGAGACCCCAAACTCTGGCACTGTTGATAGGCCCTACCAGCTTTGCCTGGTGCTTGGCATCCCAAGCCACACGGGAGGCTATCGGAGTGCTCTGAGGCCATGCCAATGTATTTCCCATCTATGTCCCTCTCCAATTCCCGAGCTTTGGAATTTATGTCGAGATACATCAGCCCCCTCAGACAATCTGGCACTTAAACAACACAGGAACATCCGCTGCTCAGCCCAGGCTGCTCCACAACCAGCCCAGATTCATTGGACTTGTCTCCTAGCGTTTGCCTGTACCTTGAATTTCCATTTCACTTTGCTTTTGGTTTTTCATAGAATCACAGAATCAGAGAATAGTTAAGGTTGGAAGGGACCTCTAGAGGTCATCTGGTCCAACCCCCCTGCACACGCTGGGTCTGCTACAGCACGGGGCACAGGGTGGTGTCCAGGCAGGTTTCTAAGATCTCCAGAGAAGGAGACTCCACCATCTCTCTTGGCAACCTGTTCCAGTGCTCTGTCACCCTCACTGAACTTTTTTTTTCCTCATTTATTCATTTCCCATGTGTATTAATATTGAATCAATCTGGAGCTACCTTTATCTTTAAACAAACTTTATGGTACATTTCTTCCCAAACACATAAACATCAATCTACAGCAATTTCTTTGTGCACCAAATATTGCAGAGAGAAAATGCATACTAAGAATCACATGTGCTTAAAGCTTTTGTTTGTTTTTGCCATGGCAATTATTTTTCTTCCAACCATATACAGTAAAACTGAATTAAGACCAAATGATAAAAATTCTGTACGCAAAGCAGCTTCCCCTCTGCACAGTATGAAATTCAACCACCTGTAGCTTCAAAATAATGGGTTGCTTTCCATAATTTCCATATACTTAAATTTATATAGTGAAATAACTTGTAAATTAAATTGTCATCAAGGGAATTCTCTAAATATTCAGACTAGGGATTAGCTACAATTTCTCATCTGTGCACCTAATTACCTGCTGAAACCTCACCAGATGAGCACTTTCGAGTTGTTTATTTTTCTCCCCTCCCAGCTTTCCCTGATCTTAAAAAAAAGAAAAAAGAAACAAGGGAAAAAAATAGGCACAAACCTTCTCTCACTTCTGTTTGTTTTCCTGATGCTATTTCAGGTCTGACACAAGTGCTGTGGGCTAATGTGAAAGTGAGTGGGTGAGAGCATCCCCTCGCACACCCAAATGTGAACTTGTGATACCAAACAACAAAAATTGTACAAACTTATATGAAATCCCTTTAGTACAGCAACATTTGATCTGTCTCAGAGATTTCCATAATTTGCTGTGGCTGCTAAGCAACAAATTAAATATGATTTGGTATATTTGAATGCATTATTCCTCCTACTGCTCTTCTGGCTAAAAAAATACAGTTATAAAGAGGCTGCTGTCACAGAGCAGCAACGGCGAGGAGAGGCCCCATACTCGAGCACATCTCCCAAGTGTCAGCAAACACATGCATTTCTGCTTGCCCTGCAGTAAAAATGAGGAAAGAGAGAGATCCTAAAGTCTTATTTGTGGAGTCACCACTGTTTGGATTGTCATGATTCCTGCAGGGATTACAACTGTGTCTAAACTCTCTAGCTCACGGCAAAATAACAGGTAAAACAAGCAGACAGGTATAAATGACCCCACCTGGGACACTCCACAATCCACTAGCGTCCCAGGAATAAAGGCTACCTAAACGGAGAAGTGCAGAGAAATCACAGGATTCTGCCTGCAACCTGCACCCACTACAGACAGAGGACAGTTCTTCCAACTCAAAAGGAGACGACCCCAATCGGCACTACTCTGGTTTAACACACAACATGAAGTGCTCTCAAAGCTGGGAAATAACCTTCCAGCTGGAGCATCTGGCTTTGCTTCACATCATTCCTCGAGCAACCGTGTTAGATCTGAGTTTAAAGAGAGCAGTCGCCTCTGGAGCTTGGACAGGAGGCTTCCACTGCCACTGCCTCTGCTCCTTACCTCTGCACTGCCCAAATACAGGCATTTTAAGAGCTAATCTTGCAGTCTGAATTGGTAAAACAGTAGTAGAAACATCAGAAATAGGCAGCACAAGAACACCAGATTTCTGCACATTTCAATACCTATTTTCCTCACATAGATCGTTGCATTCTTGATCTGTCTCATTAACTTTCTGTGCATTCACTGTTCAAATTATTTGCTATTAATCATCCTATTAATAGACAATCATTAGCCCGTGTAACAACTCTACAAAAAATACTCCTTCATCTGTCCATATCATTATGACAGATACTTTTTAATTTCAGCTGCAGTATATATACATAAAGATTGGGCTGTTCAGAAAAACCTTCAACAGAGTTTTTCTTTAAAATTTTAATGAACAGAGTAACAAATAAAGATCAACTTTCACACACAAATGTACCAGATCTCATCCCTTCACCACTCAAGCAAGTATTCATGCTCAAATCATGTAGACTTCAATGTAAAAGTGGTAATAAAGGGTTGCATTTAACCTCACTGTTTATGTAAAGAAAACCCAATATTAATTATATATATAAAACAGTATGTCCAACATATTTTAAATATATGTTAAGAAAGTGGTTTTACTGTAGACTGGATGCAGGTTTTTTTTTTTTTTGCTTGTTTTAATATTTTTAGAGGAAAAAAAGTTTGTATAGCACCTAAGAAGTCAGAAAATTACTGGATATTGTTACATTAAATCATAATTTCAAAATTCTAACAATTTCCTTTTGGGAGTATCTTATTACCAAAGTTTACACCAAAGAAGGGGGAAGGGGCTTTGCAGGTTGGACTGATTTTCCTTCCCAGAAGCCACGTCCTATAGTTCCTTTACTGCACAGCTCGTACACACTAATTATCAGAAAAGCTTCTAAGAATTATTTTGGAAAAGCAGAAGAATTTCACATGAGCAGTGCCACAGGAGATGGTAATTTAATTTGATAGGTTTGCTGACTAGTGAACTGCTCTAATTCAAATTAAATTTAACACTTCCCTGTTATTTACAGATGGATTACATTTATGTCCTTTCCACTATTACTTTTAAAGAAACCAGCCCATCAGTTATCTATTAAAGGGAATTAGTTTTAAGTGAAATCTCAGAATGTAAAGTTAATTACAGATAATCTTAACTATAAATTAACACAATTCACACATGAACTAAATATCTCTCTTCCAAGTCCACCTGGACTAAAGTTCAGATCTGAAATTTTAGGATCTTCTCCTGAAATAATTCAATTAATTGAAGTCACATCAGTAGAAAATCAGGATGTCCCCATATTTTGTAGGTGACAGCACAAATTCCAAAACAGCAAGGAAAGTACTTCAGACACGGAATAGGGAATGCAGCTACCAATGACGCTTCTAAAAACTCAGAAAACCATAAACCCTTCCTATAGTGGACAAGAGAAGAAATGCAGAATTATTGTTTCAAACACTTTTTTGGGAAAAGTTTTAAACTATACAGAGTTGTTTTCTCACTTCTCCTTCAAAGAAACATTAACTTGAGTTCAAATCTCTCTCTTTGCACAACATGCCCTGTAGGTATAGACAAGGTTATAAAATTAATTTCTTCTAATTTAAACAGCTCAACAGATCTGGAAAACCCAGGTACAATAAGGCTATCAAATGAGTGAAGCTGAAAACATCTGACATGCACCAAATCGAGCACACACCACAGAAGACAGGGATGCTCTGATCACGCTTACATCACACTTTGAAAAGCAAATCTGTTTAAAACAAGAATCTCTTGAAAGTGTGTAACATCCTTCTCATGGGCGCAACATCTCATCCATATTTTATGGAAAAACTATAGGCTGAGTGGAACTATATTTAATTATTTTTCATTTAAGAAGCCTACCAAAAAGCAGGGGTTTTTACTGCACACAAAAGGCATCCTCCTAACCCAATTCCTACAGTGTCAAACCATAGGGAGGGTATCTACATCTTCACACATAGGATGCTGAAGACATAACTTGAATTTGCCCTTTATGTTTTCCAGTCTGCTATTTCAAAGGCACAAGTTTCTCTGCTGGAATGCTCCAGATAAAAATCTCCATGCCAGTGCCACTCCACCTCCTTTAGCTCGCTCTGGGTAAGATGATGATGGAAGAAAAACAAGGATTGTTCTTACAAAGTGCTTAGAGTCCAACTCTACCCTACAAATCAACCCCTGGTAAAAAGTACTGACAAAACTCTCTTGTAGGTATGTGGAAACTATTTCCCTCTAAAGTCCTTTCTGAAGGGCAGACATGTTTGAAAAGGGGGGGGGGGAGATTCCTTTAAATATTTTATCTGAATGATTTCCATCCAGTTATCCAATTTTATTATGGATAATTCCAAAGACTAAAGTAGTGTTCTCTTTCAGTTTGTTTCACCAAACGTCGAAACCTAATGAAAAATCATGACGACCTCCTTCCTTTTTATGTTTTTTTTAACTCCTATTTTCTAAGCTAGAAATCTAACAACACCCTTCTCAGAAGACTCATCTTTCAAGATGCTCAGGGGCACTTTTCACTTTGATGCATTTTTTTTTCCTAGGCCTTCTTCAGATTACCATGGACAGTTGGCACGGTTACACCGAACTTCCAGCTCCAATTGTTTGGTTTCAAAAGGTAAAGATGCGCGTAAATATATGTATAAAGAGAATACACAATATCCATATATAATAAAAATAACGTTGACGCTTAGCAACTTGAAGAGTGAGTCACATGGAATTCTGTGAAGTTCAGGAAGAAGTCCTAGGAGGTAGATTAGCCCCACAGAGGCTGGCAGGCAAGTCCTGCTGAGAGGAACTTGAGCATTACAGCAGACACCAAGCTGGCCCCAGTGGCAAACATGCAAGGAGCACTCGGGGCTGCATTAGGACAAACAGAGGAAGGAAAGTTACTGTCTCCCAGGTAGGCAATAACCAGAATATTATCTGCAGGCTTTTGGCTCTCATTTCAAGACGGATATTAAGAAACTAGAGAGGGTCCTCAGGGATGGTCAGAGACCTAGAACAGCCTCTGGAGAGGCTGAGCTGAGCAGGAGGCTGGACCACGTATCCCACAGAGCTGTCTTCTAGCCAGCAGCTCTATGAATTAATGAAAAGACTTTAAAACATTAAAGGAATTAAAAGGAATTAAAACAGGAGGAAGATGGAGAAAGGTGCATATAAAAATGCACCTGATTTTCCTTTGATAATTAAGAATTTTAGGACTATTTCCCCTACAAAAAAGTAGTATTCAATATAAAATAAAATGGGAAGGAATTTTGGCATTACCATACAAACAAAATGCATGCTTTTGCCTGCACCATATAGCGTGAAGAAACTAAAAAAATGCTGGTGCTATGTCGTTGAAATCTGAAGCCTTCAACCATTCAGCTTCCCAAGTCCACTTATGTTTATGCAAAATCCCAACGCTTTTGAAATGAACAACTTTCATAATGTCAGAAGTGCAGCAAAACATTTGAAAAGAATTCTTGGCAAAGTTTTGCATGAAGTGGCAGTGAATACTTAGGCAATAACATAAGAATCCCTTTTTAATCAGCACAGAGAGAATTCCTGCAGTTTCTTCTCCCCCACTGCCATCCCACCCTAGGCACCCAGGTACAATGGTTTGAGAAACATCAGAAAATTACCCCATGTTAAAACAAAAACAACAAAACATTGCACAAGCACCCTAATCCACATTATTATAAAACTTTAAAACTGCAGGATAACACGAAGGGAAAAACTTTCATTAAGCAGCCGCAGCAGGAGGTTGCTTAATGAAACTGCTACCATAAGAAATTCTTAACAACCTGCAGTCTTACATGCACATTTCTGAAATTGGCTGAGCCTAGAGAAAATTTTACATCCATTTAAGATCCCTTTCTTTCTTTTAAAAATACAAGAAACACAAGGACAGGATTCCTGTCTCCAGTTCATAGCATCAACAATGCAAGAATTTTATACAGGATGATGGTACCCTAAGAGCTCCAGGTAGCACGTGAGTGTTTTTATAATCTGCTTGCTGCTTCTTCCACATTCTACCTTCAGTCACATTTGCTCTCAGTTATATTTAAAAATGAGATTTTGTTTCCTGTAAGCTTTTTTCCTTCCTCTTACCGCTTTCCTCCATATCTTCTCAAATGTACATGCCAGAGATTTCTTCCAAAGCTCCTTCACCTTTTCCCTGTAAACAGCTTCTCTTCACACAAGATTTATCCTCCTCTCTCCTTTTGATCTCCCAGATTCCCTTCTTCCTCCTCCTACACATTCTAGCCACTGTCCCACATGCTTCATCCCTTCCCTATGCACAGCAGCCTAGCAGTATACAACACATCACTAAAGTAGTCCTGGAAAATAAGAGAACCATCATCAAAGCTACAAGAGCTACCAGGCCATAAATGAGTAACTTAATAGAAAAATGGGCTATTTTAAAAAAATAATTTTTCTAAAAGAAAAGATCTTGCAACAAATCTGCTAAACCTATAGTCTGTAACTGGGAGAGGGAAAAAAACAGATTTGAGACATTCTGTAGTCTGATTTTCTTCAACATTTCCTAATAACTACTGCCAAGGCAAAGACAACACTGGCAAGCAAGCAGACATTACACTGCTTTTTACTGGAAGAATTACGTATTCTTTGTAAAAAGCACAAGTGTGCTGAGAGCACAACAACACTGTGTTCAAAACATCTCAGCTGACACACAGGGGTAGAAGGTGATGAGTGAAGAGCTTACTTTGAACACCATCTCAGCAGGTTTCAAGAGTGTATTATTTTGATAAATCTGGCTCATTCCAAAAGCACATTCCAAAAAAATTTGCTTGCCAAGATGCTCACATAAATTACAAGTTGTAGGGGTAATTTAGCAATATGGGGGGGAAAAAAAAGACTATTACTGCACAAAAAAAGAAAAAAACAACCCTCAGGGTTTCCTTTAATTCAGTAGCAGCGCTCTTAGGACTCACTTGGGAACCTGAGAAAGTTCTTCCAGAATGTCACTGCCTCACACGGTTCTGCAATCGTTCACTTCTCTCACTACCAATTTCCTCCACACCAATACTTTTTACCTGACAAATCTTATGGCTTGTTATCTATTTCCTCTCATTTTAAAGCAATAATAGAATTAAATGAAACTTTTATTTTCTTTAATTCAATAATACTGTTGCTCAGGCTCCTAACAGAGCAGGGAAGCTTTAAAAATTCTGGTTAGCTTTCATTATTGTAACTTCGTAAGCTAAGAGCAGTTAAATGGCATCTCATTTTTTCTATGAACAGTTACACAGAAATCCATTAGGAGTTATCATACATATCATCCATCCTCAGAAGTGACTGAATTAGTTTCTTTATTCTATGAAGAAAAAAATTCACTCAGGATCCTGGCTTCATCCTGTTCTAGCTGCCTAGAATTCTAACAGAAACACAATCAGAATTTGTTAATAGTAACTGCAAGTGTCGTTTAGAAAAGTATATTCTGAAATTGTAGGCAGGTATGCACAAATGTACTGAATTATCAATTAGTTGAAAAACTCTTCTAAGAAAGCTTTCCACAGTTGCAATGTAAAGAAAACCAAAGAATAAGGAGGGGCTAACGAGTTAAATACAAGAAATTTCTATTAGTAAAATTTTAAATAGCTAACAAAAGGAAGTTAAGATTTCTAAATTTCACATAGTTCTTATTCTAATTATTAAGAAAACTGTTTATTGCTTTGCAGTCTATAATATAATGGTCAAAATAGAACTCTTCCATCCTCTTGGCCTTGCTATGTACTTCCAAGCTTCAGCTTAACTTTTAACTGCTAATAAAAGTACTCAATTTTGATTATATAATTATAATGAACTGTAAATTACAAAAACAAATACAGTAGTCCACATCTTATTAGCAATCCTCACTTAAATGTTTGAAAAAGTGTTAAGTCTCACATTGCTTTGATATATTTAACTAAAAATAGAGATGGAAAGAAAACTATGTTTTACAATTTACAACAATTGGCATTTTTCCTCTTTACAAGCAAAATGTTTAATTTTCAACTCATTATTTGAGCTATTAAAATGCTTAAATCATCTTCCATATACGCATATTAAAGTATACCGCCAATGTAAATAAGCATACCCTATCTGCTGCAAATTTGCCAGTGGAATAAATTTAACTTGCTCAGACTTGTGTTTGGTAGCTATGCACTAAAATGTCATCATTCTGTTTACCAACAATCAAAGTTTAACTGAAGTTAACTTTAAATGAATTTATCAAGCAACAAAAAAGGCAAAAAGAACCGTGAACAGTAACTGACTCCACAACTTCAGCTATCATCTCTTGCTCAAATTAGACTCTTCCTCAAAAAATAAGATAGAATAACTTAATAAAAAAGGGTACTTTTCTAGACAGAATTATGAACTGAGAAAAAAATCAGGAAACAAATAAAATGCTTATCTGTAGTTTCTATTTCCATTTTTTCTACAAAAGAGGCAAGGACAGTTTACTACAGCAGCAGCAACTGCCTAGAAGAGCTTATCTTATTGCAAAGCTTATACTTTCTAAATAACAAAAACACAGAAATGAGTGTTTTGTGAACACGGACTGAAATATGCTGCAAACTTGCTTCATGCCCTGGCCTGTTCACTGTGCACACTGTTACTATGTACTTCTAACACTAGTTGTTGTCTCTCTTTTATAGCAGCCTTCAAAAAAAATCCCACTAAGAAAAATTAGACCCTGGAGAACACAAAGTAGAACTTCAGCAGCTGTTTAATGGCCCAACAAACACAACTACAAGCCCAAGCAGTAACATGGATTGCAGAGGTCAGCAAGGAATGAAGTGCTGACTTCCGTTAGTTTCTAAGCCCTGAGGCTCAAAACATTACAGAGGCTAACCTACAAATTCCACCTTATCTGTTATCGATATCCAGGCCACACTGGAGAAGTCTGAATGATCATGGAAGGCAAATCTCTGAGATGTCACGGAGGGAAATACTAGGTGATATTCTGTAAGGGGTGTTCATCCCTGTGTTTTAGAGAAGCTCCTTTACCACCACGGGCAAGCATGAACCTGCTGCATCTCTGTCTTCCTTGTGTATGTACTCACCAAGAGGGGTGAGGCAGGAGGGATGGACAACCCAAGCCCGTGAGTCTCAAACTGCAACACACCAACTGCTCAGGAGCTTCAAGGAGAGGGCTTGAAAACGGATGCTTTAAGAGGCTGCTTCTGTTCGTGCTATTATTGACTACTTCAAGAAAGCAATCAAGGAGACTGGGCACTAAACAGGAAAGGAAACACTGACAGTGCTGGTGGTTCTGCTCTGTTTGCAGGGGTAAATCCCCTTCGTGAAATCATCCTCCTCTGCAGTAAAAAAGGTAGAGAGCAAACCAGCCTTAACACACTGAAAGTTGTGCGACACGTCCAGAAAAGAGCTTTCTGAGGCTACAGTCTGGGTGAGAGAGAAGTGTGTAGCCACAGAGGAAATACAATTCCATAGACAAAAAATCCTTATTTCTCCACCAGAGCCACACCGGCTCCTGTTCAGTTTCATTGTTACCGTCTCCAAATAGTGTTCAAGAGTACCAATATGCTGGAAAGCAAACTACGTTTACCCAAGGTGCATCCAACAACTTCACTGTCGCTCAACACTGACATATTGGGAGAAAAGGAAAAATCAGTATTTCGGGGTGTAGCAGAGGGATTGAAACACACCATGTACTGAACAGAACAACATTATTTTTTCTTTATACTCATTTGATAAGCTAATAAGTTAAATATAAGTTACTAAGTTAAATATAGCTATTGAACTAAGGTGATAAATTCTGAACAAAGTGACCTTAAGGTTTTCACACTCAATGAAGGAAACTTCCTATTAACTATCAGCTATTCAAGTGAATTTGCCTAGTATTGCTGGCTCTACATTAGATACATGAATTCCTGAAACACTAATCAAACCTACCAAGCATCACCACACTACTGTACATGGGTAAGCTTAGCTCTTATTCCATACATTCAAAGGTCATTTGCCAGAGCCAAAACAGCGCTCCTAAAACATGCAAGCGGTTGAGTTTGCCCTTAGTAAACCTCCCCACCACATGAATACATACCCAACACAACTATCATCTCTGCATTGCCACACTAGAGAGATGCAGGGCATCTCATTTCTCACCACAATATCACTAAATCGTGTAACACAGCTATCCAAGCTGTGTAGCAAGAACGGGACCTATGTTCCAAAGAATATGCATCTATATCACAGAAATGTTGTTACTAGCGTATTTTCTTAGATCAACATAGTGCCAAAGTAATTTCATCTCTTCAGATGAAACTTAAGGTTTGTCAACTGAGACTCTGAGTATTAGGGCTTTTTTGTATCTTTGGGAAAGCCTGAAAGGGGCATTCTTTTGCCCAGCTGGTGTTGTAATAATTCATATAGTTAAGTCTCACTCTGAACTTTCCTGCATATCAGACATATCACTACACAGAACAATCACAAACCAAGTCCCGAGTTTGAAGAAGCGAAAATTCAAATTCATCATACTAAACCCTTTTTTTTTTTTTTTTTTTTTTTTTTTTCAGGACAAGCTCAGGTCTGGAGTATAATGAATGCTACAACTCTTATTCAAGTACAAAAAAGAAGATCTTCTCTGGAGATCTTCCAAACCTGCCTGGATGCCACCCTGTGCCCCATGCTCTAGAGGTCCCTGCTGGAGCAGAGGAGTTGGACTAGATGATCTCTAGAGGTCCCTTCCAACCTCAATCCTTCTATGACTCCGTGAAATATTCCCTAAGACAAGCCATTTCCACTTTTTCACAGAAGTAGAACAGGGGGTAAAAAGAGACAGTGTTAGACAGATTAGCCACATATAATAAGCCCCAATATCTGACTTTAGTTTTTGTTAAAATGGAAAAGATGCTTTTGGATTGAAGTGCACAGAATTTCTTCCTATAGCATGAAACTTACTGAGGTAATTTTCCTGAAAGTTAATTCTCAGCTTATTCTGATAGACCACTTTACCAAGCTAGAACCACAGAACGTATTTAACCATCTTAAGCGAGGACATGGACAATACTATTTAATAGCCCCATTTAAATTCCAGAGAGCAACAAATGATCTTGAATTTCCAAGACCGGAATAATGCCAGTTCATAAAATAAAACCATTCCTCACCTGCAGTCTAATCCATACAAGACTGAATACTTGTATGGGTATTTTCACAAGAGCAAATTCAGACCAAGCTGCAACAAGAAAGACGTACACTACCATGTATAGAGCAGCCCAGACCACCTATTACTTCTCCCAAATACTTCTCCCGAGTTCTCTGAGACTCATCTTCTCCTGCAACAAAGATCATGGAATCACAGAACATCTGAGGTTGACAGGGACCTCTGGATATCATCTATCACCATCCCCTTGCTCAAAGCAAGCGCAGCTAGAGCAGGCTGCTTAGGGTATTAAGATGTAAGGCATCACTATCTTATATATTTTGACTTACCTCATCATCCTGAATGTGCCCAAAGGTAAAAGATCCTGGGTTATCAAAACACAAACAGTATCCTGTTCTAGAAATATAACTGGCAAACTTGATTTTGGTGAGTTCTTGGTCATTCCCTTAGAGCTGGCGGTCAGGTGCTGCTGGGCAAGCTATTGTAATACAGCACTGGTATGAGCATTGCCAGGAAAAGCAAGCACCTCAGCATCTGTTTTTCTTCCAGTTTTCCGTAATCAGCCCTTCTATTATGCTGCGCTGACACCGAATGAAAATTTTAGTGCAAAAATCAGGCTCTCCCCTACAAAGGATCCTTTGCTGTATCCCTTTGTTAGCCTAAAAAGCCCACTGGTTTGGTCTAAAAAGGTTTCTCTTAAAACACTGATTTTCATCATTTCTATGTCCAGACTGGGCACCCCCATGCTTCCAAGCCATTACCACAGACAACACATGATGACTCTAGTTTCTCTTCTAGCAATTTTGACAAATTGGGGCATCAAAAGTTCCACGGGAACTTAAGAAAAAATTTCTTAACAGTGAGGGTGACAGAGCCCTGGCACAGGCTGCCCAGAGAGGCTGTGGAGTCTCCTCCTCTGTGGATCTTCCAAACCCACCTGGATGCCACTCTGTGCCCCGTGCTCCTGGGGTCCCTGCTGGAGCAGGGGAGTTGGACTAGATGGTCTCTAGAGATCCCTTCCAACCTTAAGCATTCTATAATTCTATGACCTTCTATAAAACAACAATTAATTGGGATAAACATGCAGACAAAGATCCTAAAGACCAGAAAATAAAACAATTGCTACAGAAATAGAAGACTGACAACATCTCAATCCAATGAACATTTATTTCTTTTAACAGTCATCTCTGTTGAGAAAGAGCAAAGTTCAAACTACTGGCTAGAAAGAAGAAAAAGCAAGGACTTTAAGCTGGGTCTTGTGTTCAAGGAAAATAGTCAAACTGGATAATAGAGAACATACAGAGATAAAAACAGGTATTCTGGAGCTCAAAGAGACAAAAATTTTTTCCTCATTTTCATCTTTTCTTGTGAAAAGGTATGGTTTCAGTAAATTGACATTTTCTGAATATAACATTTCTTCTGTTTTTGTTATTGTAGTGCACAAATTCACATCTATTTTATAGATTCTAATCTTGAATTTTTTAAGTCTGCTATTCTTCATTTCCTTAGGTAAATAATTCTAATCTTTTCAAATCCTTGAAAACTTTATCATATCCTCTACCATACTGTGATATTTTTGATCAATAGTCAACTTGAATACTAGATGAGAATTAAGAAGCTTGTAGAGAACAGCACTGCATTCTCTGTACCAAGCTGTAATCAGAGATGATTTTAAAAAAAGGAATTGAGTAACTAGACCGCTTATCTGGAATGATGCCCACATTCTCATTATATTGCTACTGTTTAGTTAGAATCTTAAGACACACAAATGGTGTCTTATTTTTCGCCTCCATAACAGTTTTGCATGTATCAACAGACAACCTTTTCCGTAACCCTGTTATTGTTCCACGTAGCTCATTTAGCCTTTGGATTTCTCTTATGATTTTCCCAGCATTTCTGAATTTAATTAAACAATTTTGATTCCTCAGTAAGTGCTGCTGCTTTACAAATCACTTTCTACAGATGATTAATGTAAAATATTACAAAGCTCCTGATTTAATATAAAACTTTAAGCCTACTAAAGCTTAACATTTATTTCTGTTATTTCCTCACAAGGCTTTATTGACCTGTGACAATATTTTATCTTTCATCCCATATTTATTTAATTGACTATCCCATGGCTTACTTAATTGCCATCTGTGACACATCTTACCATCTTTAAAAATTTGAATATGTAAATGATTAGAACCGCATTTGTTTTGCTATTATTGTGAGCAAAAATCCTAGCGGATTAATATGGAAAATTTTACTTGCCATAGGGTAAATTTCCCTTTCAGCAGTAAATTAAGCTAGTACTACTAGGTAGTACCACTAAGTACCATTAGTCTCTGTTGTCACTGTGCATTTCTGCCTACAAGCAGTTGCAGCTGTAAGGGACAAGCACTATGTGTGTAGGTGTATTTTTTTTTAAGAGCACTCAGGCTCACTTCAGCAATTTTTAGACATATTTCCTAGACAAGCAGAATATAGAAGATCACTTGTAGAATATTTATCAAAAGCTCCCCTTCAAAACTTTAAAAATCTACCAATTTCTACCAAATTTGTCTCAAGTACAAGGTTCTCCAAATCTGTGAAAACAAGAAGCCAGATAGAGGAAAGAAATTCTCTTAATACTACCAGTAAATAAATGCAGCTTTCCATACAGCAGGAAAGAAAAAGGGGGAAAAGAAACAATACAAATGTCCTACGTATATAAAATTGTAATAGATTTTAATAACTTTGATTAGCTCTCAAAAGAAAATAAATCTTGGATGGAGAATTGATTCCTCTTTTCTAATAAGTTTTAAGTGTTAGTTAGGATCCTTATAATAAGCTAGTTCTGTATGGATTCTCTGAAGTCTGAAGATTAAATTCATGTTGCAACCACAGTATCTAATTAACATCCAGTCAAGAGCAAGACATAAACACAAACTATGCATTATTTCTGCTATTCATTAAGCAACTTGTTAAAATATAACTACATCTCCTATTCTCTACTACTTTGTTATAGCTTGCATATACATCAAAGTAGCAAAGGCTAGAATTTCATTCAGTTCTCCTCCAAAATAAGCTGCTATGTCAATAAATCCATTTTTATAAATGTATATACCTTTGATTATATTTTCTCTATTTTAACCAATTTAAAAATCATTTAGGGGATTAAGAAACACAGTATTAAAGAATTTATAATTACACTAGTTTATTTTCCTGGAAGCCTAGAATTAATGTTGTGCTACCTCCCTCTCTGATACGTTCTTCATTCAACAATTATTCAGAACTTAGAAATTTAAATCTTGATCTCATGAGATGCAGTTTACAGCAACCGCATGAGCACTTGAGCAGTTGCAGTGAGTAGCACAGAGTGCTTGTCACCTCCAGGGACAAGACAACACATAATTTTTCTTTGTCTATTTGTAAAGTCATCTGAAATCAGAATGACGGTCTAAAGAGCTGCTTCCCAGCTTTATTCCATATGTTTTCTTTTGAAACCAGGTCCTGCAAACATGAAAGTTATAGGCTGTAATCTGTGTTAGGCGTCATCGAGATCCCTCCCCACACTTAGAGCGAGATACCCTGGAAACACAGAACTCCTATTGCAATCTGGCGCCTCGGTATCTTTGAGAATCTGGGCCACAGTCCTGAAAAAAAACCCAAAGCTTGAAAAGAAGTATCATCATCCTCACAGCACTCACAGCCTGAGAGGTGGTGGAAAAGGTAGAGCATGAGTTATAAAAATGTGTTTTGCTCTCCTAGCAAGAGTATATTAGGATGCATCAGACATATAAAGGAATAAGGTACAAAGTCCAATCTAAATGCCTAAACAGTAACCTGGTGAGACTTCCATCACAACACCTCTTCTCAGCAGCCAAACTGTGTAGGAATAAAGGAAAACAAAACCAAACCCACTCATTTTCTTCCTTACTGGATGCTTCCCATAGATAACAGAGCCTCATATTTTTGTTCAATACTCTCCTTGATATGTATCTGAGAATTTTTTTTTCCTCAAATTGTAGATTTACAGATCTGGGTAGATGAGGAGTTTGTGCATATGCAAGTGGGTTGATAGCAGTTTAAAAACACTATCAATGTACAGAAAAAAAAGAAAGAAAACTAATGAGATTTTGAGTACCATCTTCTGCAGGGAAGCTACAGAAGAACTAAGGAAAAGGACAGAACATATTAAAAATGCAGGAAAACATTAGCCCTCAGAGGATAGAAAATACTGAAATTAAGGAAAATATATTAAATGTTAACTCATAACTTCATATCTTACTTTTATCCAGCTTTTAAAGAAAATTGGGCTTGCATAGGATGCAGGTTGGGGGGATGGCAAGGGCGATGCATTACCACATAGCCTTGAACCTGCTGGCTGATTTCAATTGAATTTGACAGAAGGATGGAGGTCTGAAAGACAATTGCCAAATAAAACATTAAGTTCATGAAATCGAGCTGCTGTGGGTGTCCTGGCGGAGGGAAAGGCTGCAGCACACATTAAGATGTTAGATGATCCACAGAAGGAGGAGACTAGAAATGTTCCAAACAGGAAAAAAACACCCTATTAGCATTTGCAATCATTCATGAGATTAAATTAAAAAAAATGAAGCAGCCGCCAAGGCTTTCACTGCTCAAGGAACTACTCTTAAAATAGTTCTTATTTTTTCATTTGAGAGGAAAAAGAAACAGTGGTACTTGATATAGTATTCACCACCAGGAGCAGTAACAAAGGAGTGCAAAAGTGGCCCTTTTTATATGCAAAATGACTGTATAAAGGAGGACACTTTTATCCCCCTTTGGAGAAATAAGAGTCAAAATGACAGCAAGGGGAAACAGCAATAGAAAAGCTAAATGGAGAGAAAAGCCAGGAATCTCAGATCATTTTCCACCCACTACTTCACGCTTTACATTCAGAACAGGTTTAATCTTTGCCCAAAACATATGTTTTGTAGATCCCAATTAAAACAGAATAAGATACTTGCAGCATAAAAGAATCAACAGGAAGGCTTCTTAAAAAGCTAAATTAATTTTTTAATTTGCTTGATATAAGGCAACTCTCCCTTCAAATGTTCAGTTACAATAACAGTCGTTGTGCATTAAAATATTATTTATACAGAAACGGCAAGCAGATTTTTTTTTTCCTCCCCTTAATAAAACCTGCATTTTAGACAATCCAAGCGCAGTACCTTTCTATATTTCTTTCTAATTAAAGCACAGTGAAGTCAGTATCTCATATTAAGAAATTACATTTGCATGCTTCGTAAAAGTTAGAGTGATCTACAGTTTAAGCACATAGAAATTTTATTCTGTGAAACATTGCCTGAGATTTTCCATGCTTACTTATATACTACCTCAACAGCAAGAGAAAGGCACCTAATTCAAACCAGCAAGTGATTCCTAAAGGCTGCCCAAGGACTACATCTAAATCCTCAACCCATCAGATGTTGCTTACAAGCAACCTAGGCTATCCGGACACAGTACAGCTTAAGAAACGTAGCAGGTCTGCCAATTAAACCCAGAGATCCAAGGATTACAAAGCAGAATCAAACCGCTGATGTAACCATTCTCAAAACAAAATATTGTCGACTGGTGGCACAGACAGACCGTGAAATATTTCACTTTTCAGGAAGCGCCCCTTGCAACTTCACACAACGCCCCGCAGCTGCACGCCCGGGAACACGGAGCACAGCCCTAGGGAATGGGCTAACAGCTACTCGTAGCAAACTGACTGACCACAGCGGAAGATCCATCTTCCATCTCAGCAAGCTGCGGTTCACACGACGCATCACACCGCTTACCTTATTTACACATTCAGCACCACGTATTTCAGATAAAACAGCATATTACCATCCAGAACACTTGCCAAACACGGTAGAGGCGCCAAGGAAGGGTCTTAATGCTGGAGACAGGGGACTCTTTACCTAAGACACTTGCGAAGTCATTTCCACTACCCTAATTCTAGTCTATAAAGAGGTGCACCTGCATTTAATTAAAAACAAAATAAAGAAAGAGAGATCCAAGTGCAAGACCTCGCTTCACCCACAATAAAGCAACGAAGCTTTATTTCACCCTAGGCTTTATTTTTTTAGGGGAAAAAAAAAAAAACGCTGGCAGAATTCAAGTCATTCCAGCTCCGGCACGGAGGTGCGCGCACAGGCACGGATCGTAACTGACTGGAGCTGGCGGGTGCGCGCTCCAGGCGGGAGCGATAATTTGGAAACCGGGAACGCCGCGGCGCGGGAGGGAGGGAGCCCCGGGTCCCCGCCCGCCGCCGCCTCCGCGGGCACC
>PTEX01000231.1:970330-990698 GCA_003342815.1 Eudromia elegans | reverse complement strand
CGGCGGCGCCGCGCTCACCTCCGCCTCGCACCCGCGCGCACCTGGCGGCCGCTGACGTCACCCCCGCCGCGCACCCGCCCCAACCGTCGCCCCCAGCCCCGGGGCGGCGGCGCGGGGAGGAGGGGGCGGCCCCGCACCTGGCGCGGTCCCTTTGTGGGGGCGGCCGCGGCTGGCGGTGCGCGGCGGGGAGGGAGGGAGGGAGGGATGGAGGGAGGCGAGGAGCGGGGCCGCGGGGGACAGCGGGGAGCGCGGGCACTTACTCGCCAGCCCGCGCGTCGCGGCGGCCGCCCCTCACTCACGGCGCCTCCATGGCGCGCGCCGCGGCGCCTCCCGCCGCCTGTCCGCGGCCCCTTCCTTCGCGCCGCGCTGCGCGCCGGGGGAGGCGGCGGCGCGGAGCTCCCGGAGGCTTCACAATAGGCGCGGAGCGGCGCGTGTGTCTGTGTGCGCGCCGGAGGAGGGGCCTCTCCCGCGGCGCGCCGCGCCGGGGCGGGCGGGAGGCGGGACCGAGGGCGCGAGCGCCGCTCGCTGGGCGCCCGCCCCGCTCCCACTCCGGGCGCGGACGGAGGGGGCCGGGAAGGGGGCACGGGCAGAGGGGCGCCCCGGGCCGCGCCGGGAGCCGCGCCCCCCCACCGCGGGCAGCAGGTGGTACGGTCCGGCCCGGCCCGGCTGCTCCAACAAGGGGAGGCGGGGCCGGCACCGTGACGTGCCCGAGCCGGCTCCTCGCAGCCAATGGGCGCGGGGGGGCGGGGCGGGGCCGGGCCGCGAGCGGTGCCTGCGGCTCCGTCCCGGTCCCGCTGCCGCTCCGGGCGCCTGGGGGGAGCGCAGGGAGGCAGCTCGGCCCGGCCCCCCCGTCCCCTGGGAACGTGGGAGCCCCTCGTGCGGGGCGGGGCGCGGCCGTGGCCATGGCCGCCCGAGGCAGCGGGGACCGCGCTGCGTCCCCTGGCTCCAGCCCCTGTCCCCGTCGCCAGCGCGTTCCGGCCACGGGAAGGCCCCGACGCTCGTTCCCCGGGAGGGAGGCGTTGCGGATGCCCAGGCCCGAGCGGGGGCGGTGGCTCCAGCCCCGGCTCCTGCCTTCCCTCCCTCCCGCCGCCCCCGAGAGCGGCGGCCCCGCGGGGCGAGCGGCGCTCCGTAGTCCCGCCCGTGAGTCCTGGAAGGGGAAACGGCAGGAGCGAGGGATGAAAGGGACCTTTCGGCTGCTGCATCTGCCGTTAAAAAAATAAATAATATTTTTCAAAGTGTATTTGAGTTTTTCGTGGTCTCCCGTTGGACACGCAGCCTTCTGCCCTCTGAGGAAACGGGGCCGGGAGTGGGAGGGGGCGGCAGGAGGGACAACACGCGGAGCTGCCAGGACCCGCGCGCTCCCGGCAGCCCCCGCGCCAAGATGTCGGCGGCGATCGCCGCGCTCGCTTCCTACGGCGGCTCCGACTCGGAGCCGGACTCGGAGGCGGAGGGGGAGGCCGAGGCGGAGCGGGGCCCGGGCCGCGCCGTGCTGGCCAGCCGCGACGCCGTGCTGCACCTGCGCCCGCCGCCCGCCGCGCCCGCGCCGCCGCTCGACGCGGCCCCGGAAGTGGCCGTGAAGGTAGGAGCGGCCGCCGGGCCGGTTCGCACCGGCGGGCAGCGCGTCCCCGCGGGGCCGCTGTCGGAGGGGCTCGGGGGCACCGTGCGGCCCGAGGCCCCGCGGGCAGAGCGCGCGGTGTTGCCGCTGGCCGTTTGCTCGGCGCCCGGGAGCCCAGGCGGTTCCGGGAAGCGGTACCGGCCCGCGGGCGTTGGTGCCGCCGGGGCCCGCTCGGGAGCAGCGGGGAAGGCGCCCGGCGCTTCTATGGTCGCCCCAGTGTTGCTAGCGACAATTTCTGTGTGCCCAGCTCAGCACGGATGTGGCTTCGGAGAAATAAAAGGAGTTCTGGCTTTGTTTTAGTACCAACAACTTGTTTCCACTCAAAAGGAAGTTATTTTGCAGCAGAGCATGTGTGTGCAATGCCTTGATGCTTTTTATGGTCCTGCAAGGTTTCCTGCTCCATGTCCAATAGGCAGATGCAGTTCTGCCTATGTGGTGTGTGTGCTTTTTGCTCTTCTAAGACTGCTGCAACAGATTTCCTCTTTCCCATGCCATACAAATGTTTATGCAGTTATTTGGTGATTTTCGTCAGGAAACTGCTGTGGATGAAAACAAAAATCACTTCAGTTACTCTCCTTTGGATCAGCTCCTCAACCTGGTCCTCAATGTATCTCTGATATGTATGTACATATATATGCATGTATCTGAACGTATATGATATATACGTTCAAAGTTGGTCTCTGAACTGTGCCCTGGATGGGGGTGACCACCACTGCCTCTACGATGGTCTTTGTGGCAGATGTACTGCTAACTCAAATGTTTATTATATTACCCTGCCTTTCATTTTCACTTGAAATCATAGTTAGGATGCAGATTACTGGAGGGATCAATAGCTTTTGGCTAAGAACTATTGAATACACAGACTACTGGAGCATCTGTTTGCACGGTCAACTTTGAGGAGAAACATCAGCAAAACTGATGGGCAACATGACCTCAATGCCTTCCACATCTAAAAGTGTGAGTGGCCCACCAAAAGTACATGGAAACTTGCTGCTTATGCCCTTAGGAATTTTCCTGATTCTCCAGAATTAGAATTTAGCCCTAACTGAACAAATGTATAAGAAGTGATGCTTTAAGGGTATGTCACAGGTATTCTGTCAGTGCTCCACTGGGAAAACAGCAAGCTGACTGAGGAGGAAAGCAGAGTTATAGTTCATAAGTATCAGTTTCCACTTGTGCAACTGTCCTTTTGACATAAATAAGGATGGAGTACACCTAAACACATGGACATATATTCTGCAAGGGACCAGGAATGGAAGTAAGAGAGCAGGAGATGCCATGCTGTAAAATAAAGGCTGGAGATCAGAGAGCAGGTGGAGAGGGTCAGTCATAAAGCATGAATAGCAACCACTCACTTGTTTGTGGCTTTTTGGCTGTTAAGGTTGTAATTTTTGAGTAGTTTGTACTCTGCTTTATAGTTTTAATCATTTTGACTGTTTCTGGTTAGTTAACAGTTTCAGCTTGCTTACTTGCACAGACTTGAAGCTTGGGTATACTTCAGGAGGAGGAATAGGTTCATGACGCTTATTAGCAAAGCTTAATTACTACCATACTCAGCCACAGCATTTGTTTTTTGGTGTTAAATGTAAACATCATATAGAGCCCTCAGAAGCTGTTCCAAGATATGGCTTGTTATTTTGCAAAAATCGAGTGAATTCTTGTCTCTAAATACGTTGTAAATATAATTGAAAACTCTACTAATGAGTTGTCACGCTTTTTTAAAAAGTTTGAGAGGATGACTTTTGTTGCACCCTTTTTGTTGCACAAGTCTGCCTGTTATAACTTGCCTGCTGCCGATCTTGATATTAAATTTACTCATTGAAAATAAGATGATGTAATAGTTATTGGTTATTTGCATACAGTAATATATTTCTTTTAACTGATTTTAAATAGGAATCCTAAATTAAATCAAAGTGTACATTTCTACTGCTATGGCTCAACTCCTGTAAAGTGCTGAAAAAGCGGTAGCCTCTTAAGGAAGAAAGCAGAGGAAGAAAGTGTGTGGTTCTGGCCCCTTGTCTTAAAAGGGATGTGTTATGACTGGAGAAGGTTCAGAGAAGGACAGCAGAGGTGATCGGAGGTACCACATCTGCTTGAGGAATAATTGCTAAGCAGGTCCAAATGGAAAAGAGATGACTGGCTTGGAAACTGTGATGGAGAGGCACAAAATCACTGAGTGGTGGGGGGAGGCTCTGCATACTCCCTTGCCTCTTCTAGGCCGAGAAATATGGGCTGAGTCTTTAGGAGATGGATTCAAAACGAAAGGATGCAGTTCTCCATGAAACGGGTGGTAAGGCTATTCCTGTGCCAGAGTGCTGTATAGGCAAGGAGTTTACATTGTTGTAAGACTTGACGTATATTTGGAAAAGATCCATTGGAGGGAAGGGATGTCAGTAAATACACATTTCTTCAGGCTCAGGAAGTCCTCTGAACTGAAAATAGTTGGGAGATTGGGAAAGTGCAGAGAGAGAAGTATCTTCTATGTTTACCTTGTTTTTATTCTCCCTTAGACATTGGGGAATCTTAAGGCTGCTGTTTTCTTTTCTCTGGAGAGTGAATAGATATCTGCCTAGTTAATCAAGTTATGCTTCTCAGGGTTGAATTAGATGATCCTGTTTTTCTTCATAGGTCTTGTTTTTTGGACCTTTGATTCTTCTTGGGTTTTTTCTCTTCTGCACCCTTTTCAGTGACTTATGTCTTACTTTGTATGTGGTGCCCATATGGCCATTGTATTTCAGTTGAGCGCTTAGCAATGCCGAGGAAGGCAGAGAGAAGATCACTACAGCTGAAGTTTACAGAGCAGTTTATTAGATATTTCAAGAAAGCTGTATTCAGTAAAGCATTACTTTCTGAAAGCTTTATTCTTCCTATATGGGCTTTAGATCTCAAGTGTCCCCTCTAATAATAGTGCAACATGCCAGAAAGAGTGTGTATTTGTACTGTGTTTGAGTTGCACCAAACCCAGGCTGCCTGTAGCAGTTCTACAGTATGGTCTTAATGGTATGTGTTTTTAATGTTTGTTACTGCCAGTCTTAAAATCGTGTGCAAACCAACATTCATCATGGGAGTTGGGCTGTATTCAACTTGTTAGTAGATGGCAGAGTGAAAAGATGACCTTGATGCGTTTCGGCAGCCTATCCAACCGGTCACCATTCAGCATGCAAATGCATGGACTCGCGAGTAAGGCTGCAGGTCTTCTTGGGCAGCGCAATGCTGATCAACCCAACATGTGCTTTGATTTCAGAGCTTGGTAGTTTTCACACAGAAAGCTTGTGCCCGGGGTGCTGGAGGAGGGAACAGATTGTGCGACTTGCAAGTGACTCAGTGCCGCTCCGCTGGTGCTGGGGTGGGAGCAGAGCTGCTGCAGTCGCCATGCAGAGGGTCCGTTTTCGCCGCACAGCTGGTTTCCCTGCTCAGTTACCGCGTGGCAGATAATAGGACTTAAAAGAGAGCAAAGAGGAGAACTGCAAAATTCTTGGCATTTTGCAAAATTACAGATCTATCCTTTACAAAGGAAAAAAAAAAAGTGTCTTAATTTCAGATAATCAGATAGATGTTTAAATTTCACTGACAATTGATCAGATAAATGTTGCCGTGTCATCATTGACACTTTTTTACTTTTCAAAGTTCCAAGGGTGGCTGATAAGATGTGAAGCCTAGTCTGAAGAGCGGGCATTATGATACAACTTGAAAAAGTAGTCCATGGAAAACATCCCTCGATCACAGAGCTATGAGAGAAAATACAGGCCTATAGGTGGTACATGTTGTGAAGCAGTTTGGATACGGCTCCTATTCAAGCCGGGGCAGAGAGGGGATCTGTTTGTGTTGCTGAGTGGCTGGCTCAGGCCTGCTGTGCCACTGTTCCCAAGCGAGTCAGGAGCGTAGGAAAGCCAGGGCTGTGCCGGTACTGGTAGCTGTTGTCATCCCAGCCTAGTGACTTGGAAAAGTCGGGCGACAAGAGAAATGAGGTCAGCCTCAGAGCTGGCAGCACCAAAGGCTCGAGTGAGAGCGGCACAATGTTTGGAGCTGCCTTTTGAAATAATGGTTGTATGCTGAGGATAAAGCTTTCTAGTGGAGCTTGCGGTTCTGCTTAGACAGTATGCTGAAAATATTTGATGGGATTGATGATTTTTTTTGCAAGAGAGGAAAAAAGAAAGCTTTTTTTTTTAAGCAGTTTCGACTGAACATAATTGGGCTTTACTTGCCAGATAATTGCCAGAGATCTTTATTCTATAAAGAGGTACCTTTTTTTTTTTTTTTTTTTTTTTTTTTTGGTGTTCTGGAAAATCAGGTTTTAGAGCCCTTCAAGTCTGCCATACCTACACTTTTTTTTTATAATTGACCTGCCATTGAAATAGTAAAAAGGAGCACCTGAGCTTGGTGTGCCAGAGAATAGCCAACAATATTAAATAAGTGTACAGTGTGCTATTTTGTTCTTTCAAGGTGCTACAACACAAAATACAATTCAGTTTGAGGTGATTTTTAATTAAAGATGTGTCTACTACTTGTGTTGTAATGCTTCCTTCTGTGAGCTGCAGTTGCATTTGGAAGTTTCTCGTTGTCTGTAAGCATTAAACTCTGATGCTAGAAAACATTTTCAGTATAATTGTTTGGAATTGCATCAATACATAGACACACTATAAATCCCATTTGAAAAGGTATTTATTCTGGAATAAAAGCAGAGGGAGCAACACCAGCGTAAGCCAGCAGAATAGCATTCTCCTTTGTGTAGCTGAGCCGCTAAGATGTAGTTTCAGTTTAGGATCGATGTCCGTGAGCAATTTGAAACCAGGTTGTTCTGAGCGCTGCTGCCAAATCAGTCGCTTCTTTCTCATCTTGTCTGTTGTCATCCTCAGCTGTGTGTGACCCTCTGAGTTTTTTCTCACTGAGTCATTTAAGGAGTTACTCTTTTGGTTAGTCCCTCTTCCTTGTTCCTTTGGCTATCAAGTTAAATTTTTGTCATGACAGACTTGAAAATACATTTAAAAAATGAAACTGAATTATATTTTTACCTTTAAGTAAAGACTTGGAGATGAAGGTTTTTAGGATTGTGAACTTCTGTGTTATCTAAACACTTGCTTTTTAGAAGTTCATTTTTTAAAAAAAAAAAAAATCCTCCAAAACAGTTGTTTCAAACTTCTGCCTCCTACTTCTTATAGGAATCTGGCTTTCATATTTGGATATTAAAGTGATGACTATTTTAAATGCTTCTTCTTTAAAAGAAAAGTTTTCAAATCATCGAATCATAGAATGGCTAGGGTTGGAAGGGACCTGTAGAGGTCATCTAGTCCAACCCCCCTGCACACGCAGGGTCCCCTAGAGCATGTGGCACAGGGTGAAGTCCAGGCGGGTTTTGAAGATCTCCAGAGAAGGAGACTCCACCACCTCTCTGGGCAGCCTGTTCCAGTGCTCTGTCACCCTCACCGTTAAGAAATTCTTCCTCAAGTACCTGTGGAACTTTTGGTGCCTCAATTTTTGGCCATTTCCCCTAGTTCTATCACTGGCCACCACTGAGAAGAGGCCAGCCCCCTCCTCCTCACTCCCTGTCTTGAGATATTTATCTACATTAATCAGGTCCCCTCTCAGCCTTCTCTTCTGCAGGCTGAAGAGGCCCAGCTCTCTCAGCGTTTGCTCATAGGGCAGATGTTCCAGACCCCTAATCATCTTTGTGGCCCTGCGCTGGACTCTCTCTAGCAGCTCCACATCCCTCCTGCACTGGGGAGCCCAGAACTGCACACAGTACTCGAGGTGCGGCCTCACCAGGGCTGAGTAGAGGGGCAGAATCACCTCCCTCAACCTGCTGGAGACGCTCTGCTTAATGCACCCCAAGATCCCATTGGCCTTCTTGGCCACGAGGGCACACTGCTGCCTCATGGTCAACTTGTCGTCCACCATGACGCCCAGGTCCCTCTCTGCGGGGCTGCTCTCCAGGAGGTCGGTCCCCAGCCTGTAGGCATGTCTAGGGTTATTCCTCATATCCTCAATATCCTCAAATAAGGATCCTTGCCTGTAATCTTGCTATGATTTTTCAAATATGTGCATGAAATCTTTTTTTTAAATACATATGTACAATACTCCATAGGCATTTTAAACTAGTTTTTCAGTGAATGTTCAGTATTGGTTTTGCAATTAATAAAAGTATATATATATATTGCCAAGTTATTCTTCTCCTTTTCAGATATAAAAATAGCAGTTTAAAGGAGGGAACAAAAGACACTAGTCTGAAGTGGTGTTAATGTTGTATTTAAAAGGATGTGTAAAAAATCTTTTGTTAACATGCCTGTTTTATTTTTAGGAAGATGTGGAGACGGGAGTCCACCTTGATCCTGCTGTCAAGGAAGTTCAGTACAATCCCACTTACGAAACTATGTTTGCTCCTGAGGTAAGATACTGGATGAGAAATGTATTGGGGTTAAAGGGGAGAGGTTCCATTTATCTAATGTGAAATTCAAATAAGATGCATCTTCTTTTGAGTGCTTGCTTTATTTAGGATAATACTGTGAGTAAACTGAGAAAAGGTAACCTAGAGGTGTGCTCGCAGTTCTCTCAGGTGATCGAATTTTAATGATCGTTATAAAGTGGTTCTGAGACAAGCATCTTAGCTTGTTTATCAAAATTAGAGCTAAAAAAACCTAAAAATCAAGCTTAGAAGATAGCATAAAAGAATTCAGTAAAACATTAACTGTATTAAAATGGTCTGTTACTATTTTCACATTTTTTTGCTATGTACTCAGTATGCTACTTAGATCAAAATGAATGGTTGTAAGATGGCTGTAGATATATGGCTTATAGAATGGGTATTTAAAATTAAAATCTAAGTACTATTGATAGACCTCTATTCATGTCAATGATATTTAAGAATTCTAGCAAACGATGTCAGTCTAAATGTACATAGTACAGCACCATTTGCACTGAAATTGATCATCCTGGTGCAGCGTGAACCACTTTCTATTTTAATTTAATTGACAGACTAGCTGTAGGAATAAAAATAGCTGTTCAAGCATTTAACTTTTCTCAGTATTTGACTTTTTTACCTTGTGTTAGATCAGGGGTTAGTGTTTCAGATGGACAGAGGCTGATTAGTTCCATAAATTGTTCATGCTGTCTAGGCTGTCAATATGAAATTCTTACATTGAATTTAAGAACCATTTTGGTTCTTAAAGTGGGTTTTTAAACCACGTAGGCCTTTTCAAAGCAAACTTTCTTTTTTGCAACTTTGGGCAGGCCATTTGAAACCCATAAGATGTGTGAGCAAAATATTGATTACAGGCTTAGGATATGATTAGTGAACTTATCATTAATGTTATAAATGTTTTGATTAGAGATACCTAATGTGGGACAGTCAGGTGTCTGAACTTGAATGACAAACACAGTTCCTGTGATTAAATTTGTTTTTATATTAATCTCAGCATGTTGGCTTTATTTGCACTCACCGTTCAGGTACTGTCTGTCCTTTACCCATGGTAAGGTCAAGATGGCTTTGGTCAGTTCCCCTCTTGCAAGAAGAAATGCAAGGCAGGGTTTCATAACTGCTTTTGCTGCAATAATGCAGCAAGGCCCTTAACAGCCTTTTACATGCACAAAACTTCTTGACTGTGTAATTTCCATATTGGCCACAAGATTTTTGTGTGACTTGATTTTTCCCTCTCCCACTCACAAGGGATAATACACTATTGTCTATTTTCTGAATAGGCTTGTATTGATCCCATACTGAGCAGGAGTCTCGTGTGTCAAGTAATTGCTATTGATTTATCCTCTCAACCAGTAATCTAGGCTAGAAAGTTCAAACATGAAACTAGCTGTTCAAAGCAATAACAATCTTAAGAAGTTCCTTCAGTAATCATAAAGAAAAAGAAAGTTTCCCACCATTCTTTCTCTCTTGCTCTCTCTTTATAGCTACATATGTGTGCATTATTTTATTAAAATTAGTGATTCTGATATACTTTCTTTCAACATTGTTTATATAGTTTGGACCAGAAAACCCATTTAGGACTCAGCAAATGGCTGCGCCTAGAAATATGCTTTCTGGGTATGCAGAACCAGCTCACATCAATGATTTCATGTTTGAACAGCAAAGAAGAACATTCGTAACCTACGGTAAGTTCTTAAGGTGGAATTCACCTCCGTTTTTATTATGCCCAGGTTTGACAAAACAAGGTGTTCTTTATAGAATAGTTAATGGGACTTCAAGCTCTTTAAGTGGCTGTTTAGAAGCGTTATTCAAAGAGGGAAAAGCCTTTAAGAATCTGCATAGCTATAGTTCATAGCATTTATTTCAGAAGTCTCTTTTGGTATTTCCTTCTGAAACTTTAATCAAATATACCAGCTCCTACCAAACCATTTTTAATTAAGGCTTCTATTATTTGCATGAGTGTAGAAGACAAAAGGAAAATCAAAATCTTATACTCTAATATAATAAATAACTATAGATCTGTTATGCAGATGCATTCTTAAGGTAGCTCAGAAAGCTGAAAGTAAATGACTTTTTGAGTGTCAGGTTGTTCACAGAAGTTGTGTCTTCAACTACATGATACTGAATGAATGAATTTAGATATGGAATGAATGGGAGTCACAGGAAGTGGGAGTACCTCTCCTGAAAATATTGTATGTGCAAAGTTGCTGAAGAAAGCAGCCTTAGGAGAAGCCTTGTGAGAAGCAGCCTTAAGGGAAGTTTTAGATGTTTGTTAGAGCTTTTTCTTCCTCTAGCAGTGTGTCTCCATAGGGGTAGTTATTATGGTTGCCTTTTTTTTTTAATCTCAAAAAGAATTCACTTATAAATAGATGCATTTGAAATATGAAACATTTGAGCTTGGTGAACAAACTGTATGAGTTCTAAGAACAATGGGTTTTCTTGTAAGGAAAATGTGGAAAGACCACGGTTTCTAAGAATTTTTGTTTAAAAGAATGAAATCACAATGTATTGATACAGAACTGGTTAATTTTTCTCATGAGTTTCATTGTAGGTCTTGTTCTCATGCTCTCCATAGTATTTGTGCATGCTCTCATGCTCACTTGTGTTGTCATTGTTTTTATTCTCTTGAGATTCATCTGCTTTGTCAATTCTGATGCTACCTGTGCAAAATTCAATGACCTGTGCACAGTGGACTTCGAGCGTTCTTTTGTTCTTGTCTGTATTTACATTGGAAAGACCACTCCCTCACACTGTCATGCCTCAAAATCACCTCCCCAGACACAGTTCCTTGGATTGCACTAGGGCTGTATACATGCATGAATTCACTTGCTGTGTTCTGCAGTGGAAACGGTTGGGGCGTTAGTACCAACATCTTTAGAGCTGACATGTGGGAGGCATCTGTTATAATGAAACCTGGATGAAAAAATACCTAAAATCTGAGACTTTAACACCCTCAGTTTTTCTTTAGGTTTGATTACAGGTTTCCTTGTAAATAACAATGTTTTGAAAAGAGTTTAAGATGGGGTTTTCTTTTGCACAGTTTTAGTTACTAGGTGCTTCTCACTGAGTTGCCAGAACATGAAATATGATTAGCAAAATATAGATATTGAAAATGGATGTTTAGTTTTTTAGCATAACTGTAAACTCTCTGCAGTTTTACTATTGGAACTTGACAGACAATGGAGGTCTATGAATATATTTGGAATTTGAACAGATGGGTTTGTTTTGTTCAGTGAAACTATATGTTGAACTGTATGTGGTACACAGTTTTTTTGTTTGTTTTCTCTGAGGGCATTAGATTCATATTGGAAAGACGGACGAATCTTCAGGCAAATAGTGTTTGCTTTTGTTTGCAAAGCTTTGTTTGAGGAGAGGTAGAACTGCTACCCAAGCCTACTCAAAGTTTCTGCTGCTGTTTTGTATCATTGATGTGCCACAACTGCCTAAAATAGGCATGACAAGAGAGTATGAAAATGTGTTTTCAAGCCTGAGAAGATTGGTGGCTGCTATTATTGCATTCAGCTTTCTAGAAGTGTTCGGCAGATAATGATCTGGATACAGTGAGAGTGGAGCTATGACAAGGCTGTACTAGCCAGTTTGAACTGCAAAACTGAGCTCAGAGAAGCTGAAATTCATGCTAGATGATGCAGCAGATGAGCATAATATCTTGGCTTGCTACAAAGCCTGTTGTGAGCTGTTAAAAACTGCATTCATTTAAGTTGTCAAAAAGTTGTCTGTTAAATAATTCAATATTCTGTTTTTCATTTTGGAAGGAGGTGATAAATATCTTCCTGGAAAAGACCAGCAACTGTAAAAGTACAAATGTAATTGCTAGGCATAAATCTAATGCTTCCTTGCTTCTTTCTTTTTTTTTTTTTTTTTAATGGCTAATTAAGTTTTGGCATACTAGAAGCACATTAAGTCAATCTCTTAATTGAAAATTACAGATCTTGAGACCTTTGGCAACACTTAGGCAGTTTAGCCACATTATGCTATGGTAAGTAGGAGGTCTCAAACAGATCTGCAACAGCTAATGTTTTTTTAACCAGTCACCATAAGTGAAGATCAAATGTGATACAAGAGAAGAAGGCTGGTAACAGAGGTTGTGTATCCAAAATAGCTCACCTGCTGCTGAGCCTTTGCATCTTCAAAGGGAAATTTGTCTTCTTTCAAAAGAAAGGAGAAAAAGGTTTACAAATCATCTTAAAAAACAGTACAATTTTGATTAGAAATCTATATATTAGTCACAAACACAATCCAGCCATTTTTGTGGTACAGAATCTTTCATCTATTTCTCTTGCAGTATGTATTTTCTGTCAGAAGTCTCTGCCTGTCTGATGCTTGGAGAGCTCAGAACACCCCTTCTGGAGCTGACTGAGGCCTGGGCGAGTGGGCAGAGATGCCCAAGGAGAAATAGAAGAGCGGCACAAACAGTGATATGTCAGAGTAATTTTCCAGTAGGCAGCTTCTTGGCCAGGGGCAGTGACTCTGTATTTATTAACTTTCATTGAATCTGTTTTTCCCTTGACAAATTTTCTAGTTGCCTCTTGAACCCCATACTTTTTTTTTTTTTTTTTCAACTTGACAGCATGCTGAGTGAAGAAGTAGCTCTGTTTTAAAGTTATTGAACTTGAAGCCATCTAGTTTCACTTTATATTCCTGAATCTGTTATGTTGGAAGAAACAACAAGAAATCATTTCTTACCATTTCTGTGCTGTTTTTGTTTTATAGCGCTCAGCCACAGGTTCATTTCTGTTATTTATCCACCTGTAAAACTCTTGGCCAATTTTGTTGTTTCTCTGTTGAAACCTTTCCAGGCGTTGGGATGTGCTCATTGGTGTCAGTTCTACTATCACATCCTCAAGAGGAAGAGCATGACTGTGCACATTGTTTAGCATGAATCTCTCTTGTGGCTTGATGAAGAGGGAGGTTAGGAATTAACTTCCTAGGAATTCAAAAGTCTAGATGCATTTTTCTTTAGCACTTTGAGTAACTTGGTGTCAGCTACTTGCTCCCCTTTTCCTGATCATTTAGGCATGTTGCACAGCATGGGCCTAAGCATGGATCTGCCAAAGAATTTCCTTCTCTATTGAAACCAAACGTTGTTTTATGTTCTTTTTATAAACTAGCCCCATGAAGACCTGTGTGTTACACTGGACTCTCTTTTTTTGTGTGTGTGTTTTGTTGTTGTTGTTTTGGAGGCACTCAGCATCACGTGGTTTTTCATCCTCTGTGTGATTCTTGCCTCACAAATATTCGGGATTTTTTTTTTGTCATTTTAAGTTTTCTGTAGAGAAAGCCGTGTAGGCTGTTCTACTGCAATATATAGCACTTATCCAAGAACCTACTCGTTTTTGGTTTTTATTTTGTTTTCACTGCATTATGCAAATATCAAGCTGGTTGACCTGCAGGTCCCCAGATCTCTTCTGAAGCTTCTTCTTAAAGCTCTTGGCAGCACGTTTGATAAGTTCAGTTTCTGTCCCACTGAGGTGGCATTAGGCAGGAGTTTATGCACGGTGGTTTGGCTTTAGGACTCTGGGGTGAATAGCATCTGGTCCTGGTGATTTGTTGCCATTCATCTGTCTCTTTGTTTAGTGTCCCAACATGTCCCTGTGAGACAGATAATTTGTCACGTTACTGCTAGAGAAAGGCTCTAGCATGGGAGCCTCCCCGGGCTCCTCCATAATGAACACGTTAAGAAAATACCACATCAGTCTTTCCTGAGCACTCCTCTCATTCCTTGATCATCTATTGCCATTATATCTTTTTGCTGCTGAGATTTCTGACAAAAGGTGAGTGTGTTGCTCTCTGTATGTGATTTACTTTTTAGTTTTAGACTGCTTTATTATAGATTCTACTTTCAGCTTGCCAGAGTTTGATTCTTTGTATTTTCAATACTTGGATGCAACTTCAGCTCTGGGAAGAATACTTCCTTATTTCTAACAGTGTCTCTTCACATGCTGTTCAGCTGTGCTCACTTCCTTCTGGTCTCTTTAAAGTCATCTTTTGATAGCTGGCAGGCAGTAGTTCCTTTCCTCCAACATAATGTCTTTATGTCCAGTGTCCCTGCTTTCAGAAAAGGCTTTGCCCTTTGCTGCTTACTTTCCACTTTTTAAAATATCTTCACCATTTTATGTAGCCCCCCCTCTTTTGATGTTATGAGGATTGTAGTGAATGCTTTGGTCTTTCTTTGCTTCCTCAAAAATGTTGCAGAATCACAGAATGAATAAGGTTGGAAGAGATCTTCGGGGATCATCTACCCCACCGCCCTGCACAAGCAGTGTAGATCAGTCAACAAACTTGTTGCTTCATACTATCTTATAGCCACTGTTAATGTGTGACCTTAACAGAAATATCTTACATCAGGCTTTCCTCAATGCTCAATTATTTCTTTTCTTCTGAATCTCTAACTAAAACGTAGCTATGATGCTCCTTTCCTTAGCCCTGTCTGATCTCCTTTACCATTCCATGCTTTTTGCTTTCCTTCTGGCCAAGCAGTAGTAACAGAGAACTTGCAACTGTACTTTCCTCTGCTTAAATTTGGAGTTTCAATCCAAAAGATTCTGTAATTCTTCTTAACACTGTTAACCTGCTGCTCTGGTTTTTCTATAAGCTTTCTGTAGCATGCAGCATATTATTCTCCATTGGTTTCACCATTTACTTCCGTATGCTTTCTACCTGCTGATGGTCTGTGTTCTTTACAATTATGTCTCTATAATCCTACAAATGTTAATTTCTTAATTTAAAGCTTGATACTCAAATGTCACTGTATAGTATTTTTAACTTTTAGCATTTCAATATGCATGTTTGGGTTTTCTGTTTCTCCAACCTCAGTTTAAAGGGGCTCTGCTTGTTCTTGCTGTGAATTTTCAAATTTCTGTGTTATCTTTTGCTTGCTCCCTCATTCCTAGGAGGGAGTATCATTGCAAACTGCTTATCTTTTCTTTCACTGTTGTCTTTCTCTGACTGTCTGATTGAGGAGCACTCTTTGAACCTCCTCTGTACCAGCAGCCTTTTTAGTCTAGACTAAACCTACTCGTTTTGCAAAGGTGCCCTTTGTATTGGAAGTTCAGAGTTGACACAAGCATTGCAGAGGTTTTCAAGACTGTGGTGAAAGATCTGCAGTTTATTTTTGCAGCAGACAGACTCTGGAGAACAAGCTGCCCTTCCAGAATGTGGTTTTTACAAATAAAAAAAAAATACTTTAGCCTTAATTAAGTCACTGTGGTACTGTCTGAGATCAGCCAGACTTCAGCATCCTTATCAGGAATATTGTTGTTGTATTATAGTCCTGGGTGCACGGCCTAAATGACCTGGAAACTTGGGCCTTTTGCATTTATTTTTCCCCATCTGCACCCTCAGCAGGAGCAACCTCTTTCACTGAAGAAACCTTTCTGAGCTCTGCTCTGAACAAGAGCAGTACGCTCTTTGAAATAACGTGTACAGACTTCCAGTGCAAAAGGGAATTTGGGATTGTTTTTGATATGCTGTACACAAACTGTTCATGAATATGGTACAGAAATCGTTTTATATCTATTTCAGCCTTAATATTTATGCTAGATGTGGACTACTACTCTGCAGATGGTTCATTCATGCACCATTTAGTATTTTAAAACCTCTCCTTCAGAAGATATTAATGTCTTATTAAATAATAAATAGTTTTCCATCCATGAATCTCAGAGCTCCTTATGAATATTCAGAAACCTGGCTGTAACAAGATTTGTTCATCTCTAAAACTGGTATTCCAGAGCTTAACATGACACTGCTGAGTTAGAAATTACACTTAGTTTTTTTTTCCCCCACCTACTCATGTTACATGTAACAGCTACAGTCACTATTGCTTCTCGTGGTTTTGGACATTTTATTTTCAGATTGCTTTGATCCTCCTGAGAGGCCAGCTCAGTCAGCCGCAGTTAGCGCAGCTAAATTGTTTCCCAGACCTTGAGCTACCTGGAGTCTCTTTACGCTGCGTTGCCTGGTTTGGTGTAAACCTGCTTTAATTAGCTGTTGTTCTGAAATGTGCATCAAAGTCATGGTTATTTAACAAACCCTTTTCAGGTGCATTGAGGCTGTGCACGTAGGTGGGATTGTACCTTTCATTGCTACACTATAGCATGCAATCTCTGCCTGCTAAATCAGACTGAAGGAGACGTAGGAGTCGGGGCGCATTACGTGGCATCCCAGCTGGGTAGGATAAAAGCAAGCTGTCTTTTGCAGCTGCGTTTAGGAGCCGCAGACAGAGAAGAAAAGATTGGCTTTCACATACCACGAGAAAGTAGAAATTGTTCCGAGCCTTCCTATGAGAACGGTGCTGGAGCGAATTCAACCCAGCTATAAGAAGTCTCAGCTTCCACGGGAAGCTATGCTTGGCCCAGGGGCCCTATTCATTGGAATACTGTCCCTCTTGTGCATGAACCAGGCAAATAGAGTCCCAGAGACTGTGTCAATACAGTTGGAGGACAAATAAACCACTGTATTGATTTTGACATAAATCCAAAGTAATATCTCTCTGTCGTTAATGGAAACCTTGTAGTTTGGGAAAAAAAAGAACTTGCTGAAATTCTGGTTTAATAAAAGCAGGCAGTTAAATTGGGGGAAGTCTAATTGCAATGTCTGTCTATTTGATTATTTGTGAAAGTAAATTTTAATTTAGAGTAAATTTTGTTGCTGTTCTTTGGTTTAAATATGCTTGGAATTTTTATTTCTTAATAAGGTATTGTTAGGTATTCATTCTGCTGTTATATTCATGGCTGTTTGTTTTACTAAAAATGGATCTTATTTGGATTAATGATCCAAGCAAAGATTTTGGCTCTTATTCAGAGTCACTGCAGGTAGAGTGACCTTCCTGTGGGAATGTAAAGCCTTGCCATTTTCTTACCACAGCTTTTCTGGTAGATTCAGTGGGTTTTTTTTTTTCTCCTCAGCATCTAACTAACTACAAATGAAGCAGGCCACCTACCAGGACAGCAGCCTTTGCTGGGCAATGGTTGGGGAAATGATAATTTTGGCTGTTGGGATGTTGGTTTCCACTTGGTCTTCATCTGAGTGCTTTTATGGGGCAGTGGCGTCCTGGCAGGAGTGAGGAATCTCCCAAGGTTCACGATTCCCTCTGGGAATGAACTGAAACGCAGAATTTGGATTGCAGGTGGTTGGGTTTATTTGACCGTGTGTATGATTACTTGGGCTGGTGTCTGGCTGTATTTGGATCTGTTTTGTTTTGGTACGGAGAGATTCTCACTGGACCTTGAAGGGTATTTTGTCATTTGAAATAATAATTAATAAAAATTGTTGTGTCCACCAGGGTGCACTCTTTGCTAAAATAAAGCCATGGTGGTCAGTAGCTGTTCAGTGCACCTGCTGCATGGAAACTAGATGAAATTATTGGTCATCTTGTGAGATCTTGCTGTGCTCTTCAGCAGGAAGGGGGAGAGGCTGTAAGCCATGAATATTAAAATAAGAACCTCTGTATCAAATATTGTGAATATCAAGAATATCTATGAAATGCTGAAGCATTTTATAAATTATTTATAAGATTACGCAGCACTTTGTTTTAACAGGACTCAATAGCAGTAATCAGGAAATGGCAGCACAACTGCTTAATTCTTTGAAAAATTAAAGGCTATTGCAGCTTCTTCCGGTACCTTCTCAGTTAGTTAAACTAACTAAGCAACTGCTTTCAAGGAAGAAGCAGGAGGAAGAAACTTTTTGTGGAAGAAACGTTCCCAGCCTTGTCAGAAGCGGCGTAATTTCTGCAGCGGAGGCAGGACATGTGCAGAGCTCTAGGAAGCTCCATTTGCTTCTTTACCCCTCTCTGTCCTGGCCTGGTGGGCAGGGGGCTGCAGGGCCTGAGGCCGCTGCTGGGGCCAGAGCGGTCACAACGGGTTGGTTCACACCGAGCTCCTGGCTTGGCAAGTCGGGGGACCCAACCCAAGCTGGAAGGAGGCCCCTCACACACTCGTCGACCATCCTGAGTGAGGCTTCTCCTCATGCTGCGTTAGGACATGAGTAGGCTGCTCAAAACATTTCATATTGTAGTGCTCGCTTTGCAGCAGGCTGGTTTGAAGCCTGTGTTGAGCCCACTTGGAACAGGGTGCTGGACAAGAGGCCTCCCGAGGTCCCCTGCCCACCTCAAAGACTGTGTGGTTCTATGACTAGTAAACGGTTTTCAGGCTACATCCCCTTCCTCATCCCTAGCTTCTTGGGAGCCAACAGGAAAAAAAAGTCATAAAATGCAGAGGAGCAAATAGTAAAATATATGGAAAAGGTTCTCGTGGATTTGGGGATGGGTTGTTTGTTTAAGTGAAATTAACGGTATTTTATTCCTTTTGTTCTAGGTTACGCATTAGATCCCTCGATAGATGACCCTGAAGTTGCTACCAAATATATTGGTTCTGTGGAAGAGGCTGAAAAAAATCAAGGTAAATAATTCAGATGCTCATATAAGTGATTTGCAGCTGACTGCTGTTTTTGTTAATTCTTCATTTTAAAAGCTGTGTGTAAAAGGTGTTAGCACGGGAATGAAATAGCGACACTTCTGTTATTTACACCCTTCTGAAGAGACAAGAAATGAAAGTGTATTGCAATTGTAACTTCAGTAGGGAATGCAGATACTGAAAAGCTTTTTTTTTTCTCTCCCCCTCCCTTAAATAGTTAATCTTTCAGGCTGAATGCCTCAAATTGCAAATGAGGGTTTTCAGGTGGAACCTAGCATGTGTCCATACAGGAATAAATTAATCTTCATATTTGTAACAGAGCTTTTCAGTCCTAAATTCTGTCTTGGCTAAAGTTACCTGTGTCCATAATACAGTATGTGAATGTTAAACTAATTGCCTGAGCTCCCCTCAGTGGTGTGAAACAAACTGATCACTGTGTGATAGCACCTCTGGCACCCCTTTGGAGATTTGCATGTTGCTGCTCTGGAGCAGGATTGGGATGTCGGGAAAGACAAAACCATGGGAAGGCTGCCAAATGGTAAAGGCATCGCTTGCCGTTGAGAGGGTTGGCTGCCAGAGGCAATGGCTTTTGTAATTAATACTTTGATACAGGATACTTAACACTCAAAGTGGCTTTTTTACTTTGCAAAATTGTACCTGTGTAAACTTTACAGCTAGTTGTGCTTTCCCTAGCACATATTTGTTCTGGCTCTTTTTTTAGCATATGTATATAAAGGTTCTTTATCTGTGTTCCTGAGCAATGAATGTACAAGGTTATTTTACTTTTTTCTTTTGTAGAGTAAAATAAAGAAAATAGGCATTTTTTGATAGTGCAACTACATTAGAAAGAAATGGCTACAGTTAAATTTTTTAAAATAAGAAATTGAACTTGATATTAGGATTTTAATAATTTAAGAAAAATTTGGCTTCATAATTTACCATCCCTCAAGATAAGTATTGAATTCTTCCTGGCTCCTTTCTCATGCTGTAGGAAAGCATTCTATGAAAACTGCATTTACTTGTATGTGCAGTTCAGTGCTTTACCATGTCTTAACTTTTTGATTTTTCCTCATCTCCCTTTCTTCTTTGACTTTTTTGACAAATGAGATTCCAAGAGCACAGCCTTTGTGATAAGGTAGCATTATATGAAATAATAAGATTGGATACAGATGACTGGGATTTCTCACTAAATTAAAATCCATGGAAGTTGTCATTGAGTGTTGTTTGGGGTGTCATTTGGGTGCATGTTTTACTATTGTTTGCTTATTGTTCGTTTGTGTTTTGGTGCTTTCTGTTGTTTTAAAATTCGGAACAGGGGAGAGATCAGAAGTCAGTTGAGTGGACTGGTATTTTATTTAGCACCAGTCTTAGTGTATGAAAACTGATTTATTCATACAGTCTGCAGCCTTTCTGTTAAAAATGCATGGGCACATGCATGGTTAATACTCTGACAAGGCCTAACACGGAGTTTTAAGTGGTTCCTTTTGTTACTGCAGTTAGCTAGCGGCCTTATAATTGAACAAACTAGCAACAATTTGGACTCTAGATGCTCTTTTCATTTTGGGGTGAGTGTGTGTTGGAGAGGAATAGTGGTTGTTGCTTGTGTTTTAAGCTAAGTATGATGTGCTCTGCTCACTTGTGATCTGTGTTAGCAGCTAAGCAGTATAGAATCATCGAATCATAGAATGGCTAGGGTTGGAAGGGACCTGTAGAGGTCATCTAGTCCAACCCCCCTGCACACGCAGGGTCCCCTACAGCATGTGGCACAGGGTGATGTCCAGGCAGGTTTTGAAGATCTCCAGAGAAGGAGACTCCACCACCTCTCTGGGCAGCCTGTTCCAGTGCTCTGTCACCCTCACCGTTAAGAAATTCTTCCTCAAGTTCCTGTGGAACTTTTGGTGCCTCAAT
>PTEX01000231.1:910699-968017 GCA_003342815.1 Eudromia elegans | reverse complement strand
GAATTGATAAAAAAAAATTTATTGATTTGTTTTTCTTCCTAAACAGAAATATTTCTAATCCTATTTAGCAAATAAATAAACATACTCTCAATAGTAAGTAAGTAGATATTGTTTGGGTTCTGGATTTTGTTGCATGATTTTAAAAGCCGAGATCATGTTTTGCTTTTCCAGGAAGAACAGAAAGAGTTGGATGAAATAACAGCTAAGAGGCAGAAGAGAGGAAGACTAGATGATGATAAACCTGGGGAGGAGAAGACTATATTACATGGTAATGCCATCTTCCTGCCTGTTCTCATCTTCTTTCTCTCTCTCTTTCCTTGCCTGCTGTTGATTAGTGTTGATTAGTAAGGATGGCAGACAGCCTCAGTGGTTTTGCTGAGGCACCTGGATGCATAAAGGATATGGGAAGAGGTAACTGGACTAACTCCACTTTATACTGTGAAGAGCAGTGTGGGAATGTCATCTTTAGGAGTACTGGTTTTATTTATTTATTTTTAATGTTACTGCACATACTCACATAACCCTCTGCCATTTTGCAGAACTAAAGCTTTTTGGGTTATAACTTCAGTCTAGTCTCAGCTCCAGAACTAGTAGTTTGTGTGCTTGTACCTTCATGAGCAAGTAATACTTTTGTGTGTTTTGTGTGTGCATATATATATATATGTATATAAATTTAGAAAACTGCTTAGACTTTATATTTCCACCATGCTTAATGTAACTTCTTGCTATCATACGGTGATAAGTAGCGTAGTCAAATAATAACCAGATGAAAGCCTATACCATATAGTCTCTTTAAAGAAAAGAAAATCTTGGATCTCATTTAAATAATAAAATCAATTCATCTAGGGGGAACTTAGAACTCTGCATGCAAAACACTTCTGCTTTGTTTGCATGGGACAAGTAGGCAGACCAAGACTCTGTCTTGGTTAACTTGCTTTCTTTACAGGCAGGTTCACACAAACAAGTTGGAGTGTCCTTTCTTAAAGGCAATGAGTAGGAATATGAGATATGCATTAGTGACATTGGTACTTCGTGCTCTTTATGTATAGCAGGCTGTGACAACATTTATTGAACAGTAATGAACATAACAAAGTTGAAATTTTACCCATAGAGCTTTCTTGGTCTCAATAACTGTCCTCAGTAATTTCTTTTTATTTTGTATCAAATTTATATCAAATTTTTGCCTGAAATTTCACAGTGAAAGCACTTACAGGATAAACTTTAATCTTCCAAATACAATTCCACCTTTGTGTCCTCTTAAGTCGGTTTCTTTTCTTTTTGTTATGCTTCAGAGCAGAACTTCTGCACTGAGAAAAATCTTAATTGTATTCGGCAGTTCAGACTTCTTATGACCCCATGAAACGCAGTCTCTTGGATTCTCAGAATTTTATCTTTACCTTTTAGTCAAGGAAATGTACGACTATCAGGGGAGGTCTTATCTTCATGTCCCTCAAGACGTCGGAGTTAATCTCCGTTCTACAGTGCCGCCAGAGAAATGCTATCTTCCGAAGAAACAGATCCATGTATGGTCTGGACACACAAAGGTAGGAAGTCTTGTCTGTGAGTGTCCGTCGTAAAAACTTATCACTTTCTGAGGCTAGTGACTTTCATAAGACTGAAGTATCAGCAGAGGGACGAGATACTTTCTTATTACAATATTACACATGTAGTTGGCTGTGTATACTCAATTGCAATCTTGTTTGTTTATCTGTATATACTTTTACATGAACATAATGACTTTTTGACATCCTTTAAGTAAGGAACGAATACCCTTCATTAACTTCTATGAGATTTGAAGTTCTTTTTCTAAACTACCATATGAATAAGCATAAGGCTAATTCTAGATATCTCTGAAAATCACATCGATGTCATAAAAGCATTTAAGGGCTTTATTTTATATGAAACTTGTGAAAAAAAATATAGGCTTTGTGATTAAATATCACAAAGTATATTTTACAGCAGTGTATTATAAGTTCCCCAGATATGGCTATCGACTTCAGAGGTCTGCCTTTTTATATGTTCTCTTTGATGGTATAACTTAATGCTTATGATATCTGCTTGTGACAGAGCGTATAACTATATATGTACTTTTGGTATTACAGCAGTGTTTCATTAATCAAGCTGGTAAAGTCCTGTACTTGAATTGCTGTTCTGTTGTCTCTAAATGTTGATATTGCTTCAGGGAATATGCTGGTCTTCAACAAAACGGCTCCATAATGGCAATCTAAAGTTGGCTACCCAAGGTGGATGATACAGGGAGCACTTACCTGTTTCTAGCTGAGTTTCAGCTCTAAACACTTCTTTAAAGATTGCTGCATCAAAGAACTTGTAGCTTTCCAGAATAACAGCTGCCTTCACAATGTTCCTAGTCAGTTCTGTGCTTATCAACCCGTTAGAACAGATTGATACAAAAATTACCTTTTTCCTTCAAATGAGCAAGATAAATAAAAATACACTTGGGAAAAGCAAAAGGAAGACAAGATGACAATCCAGGAAAAACTGGAGGAGTGTAAGGAGGCAATGACAGGGTGGAAACAGCACTCAGCTCCAACCGGAGTGGGAGGAATTAGAGGAGTGTAAATTAGAGTAATTGGCATGACGGGGAAAGAAGTGGCATCAAGCCCCGGGTCTTGGCAGTGTCTGGACTTCCTCCTCCAAGAGTACCTGAAATATAGATGGAAAGTCTGAGTTCAGCATCTGTAACTTACTGATAATATAGGTAGAATTAGAAATATCTATATTATGTCTAGAAATATTTTTCTGCAGGAAAACATTCTCAGCTAGCCCATCTGAAAAAGTTTGATATACAGAAACTTCTAGCATAGATGTCATTGAAGGAGTTTCCTGGGTAGAGTAGTTTAAAAAGGAAAGGAAGACCAGCCCTAAGACAATCTGACAGAAACAAGGCCCTCTACCATTTAAAGCGTTTGTTTTGGCTTCATTTAATTTTTGTTTTTCTTTTAACTGGAAGAATAGCATGCTCGTTAATTTCAGGAATACTGCAACTCTCCTGACTTTTTTTTTTTTAAAAAAAAGGTACTGTAGTATTTGCAGGTTCAGAATCTGCAGTTACTGTTACTAGGGGGGAAGTCTGAGTTGGAGGTAGCCCCAGGGACAATTTCAATGCCCCAGTAGCACTGCTGCAGCTTCGGAATTTATCTTTGAAAAACAAAACACAAGTTATTTAGAAGAGGGTTCACTGCAAAGAGCTGAAGTTTTCAGGAGAGAGATTTGTGTAATGTTGGAATTTGGTCAAAGCGTCCCCCTAACCCATAATTTGTATTTCTTTGTGTGGTTGCCGCAGTGGTGGTGGGCAGTGGTGGTGGGCACTGCCACAATGGTGTGGGCAGCGAGGCAGAGTACATTACAGCTGTTGAAGGGAATCAGTTGGCAATGCATTGCTGTTTTGAAAATGGAATGCGGGTGGATTGCTTGTTTTTTAGATATGTTATCTATGCATTTTATGAAGATAAGCCATAGGGTTTCTTTATTTAAAAGAATAGAGAAGAAGAAATGAGGAAAATCAAAGATCTAGCTGTTCCTCTCACTGTTGAATTATGTTCTAATCTACAGGGTGTCAGTGCAGTTAGATTGTTTCCTCTCTCTGGGCACATAATGTTGTCTTGCTCTATGGACTGCAAAATTAAGGTGAGTTATTTTTATAATTTTATGTACATTTTTAATATCATTTAATACAGACGTTGCATTTTGAACATTTAAATGTTTAGTACTTCCACCACTTAGCTTTCTGTTTGTGTTGGGTTTTATTTTCTCGCTTGATTTTCTTATCTTTAGATTGCAAGTTTTCTTGGAACAAAGACAAATAATGTCCAAGACTGTGGGTGTTAGAACAGCATTAATCATTTAGTAATAGCATTTAGAAGGTCACAAGTCGATGAGGTTATTGCCTTTGCTAGTTCAATAATTCATTTGTTATAAACCCTAGTTTTACAGTTCACAAATGCTTCAGTAGATTCGGATTGCATTTATGAAGTAATATACGTTGAACTAAAATAAGGTTTATTGTAAATATATATAATGTACCATATAAATACATATTTATTTATATGTGTTAAAAAAACAAATGGACTGTGAGGGATTAACAAGCAAAATAAATACCTTATGGACCTCAGAGTTGAAATTTGGTCTGATATTTTTACTTTCATATGGCTTTTTGTTCATAAGGTGACAGAGCACTCTTGTGAATGTGCACCTTAGTTGTGATTAATCGCTGTTAAATGATGTTGGTGTATATGATTGCACTTAATTTTAGCATCATTATTTAACAATTATTGCCTCTTTCCCATCATTTTCCTTTTTTTTTCCCTAGCTATGGGAGGTATATGGTGATCGAAGATGTCTACGAACATTTATTGGTAATTTTTTTTTTTTAATAGCAGAGCTGTTAATTTATATTTAAACAATTTTCACAGAATGCTTAAGGTTGGAAGGGACCTGTAGAGGTCATCTAGTCCAACCCCCCTGCACACGCAGGGTCCCCTAGAGCATGTGGCACAGGGTGGTGTCCAGGCGGGTTTTGAAGATCTCCACAGAAGGAGACTCCACCACCTCTCTGGGCAGCCTGTTCCAGTGCTCTGTCACCCTCACTGTTAAGAAATTCTTTCTCAAGTTCCTGTAGAGCTTTTGGTGCCTCAATTTGCGGCCGTTTCCTCTCCTTTTATTTAAAACAACTTCATGGATGTATATGAATTAGATTCGTTTATGGTTTTTATCACATAGAGGCATTTAAGGCAAATGTTAGGATTCTGACAAATATTCTCCAGTATGATCTGGGCAATAATCAGAGAAGCTACAAGGATTTAGAGAACCTTTGTCGTTATTCCAAGTAAGTTATGGTGATATAATAACACTTTGAGACCCTTTAAAATGTTAGTGTACTGTATTAGTGCTTTATACAAGACTCCTTTCCCTTTCCCATGTCCTTAAGAAGTCACACGTGAAATTAAATGACCTCATCTCCCTGTTGAAAATAACAGTATTTGTGCAGTGAGGGCATCTCATGGTCTGTTGGTCTCACTGTTTAGTTGGGTGGTCTTTCCTGGGCTAGCTGAGTTTCCAGTGCAATGGAGTCTTTTTAAGTTCAGGTACAGGCTTGATTTATAGGACACATGCCTTTTGCACAATGCTGGGAAAGATTAATATGAACTTAGGAGCCTTCACTGCAGAGCAAAAGCATCTGATTCGCCTTTTAAAATGACAGCGCAAACACTAGAAAAGTGTTTGTGAGACTGTATGTTGAGTAACAACAAAGTCTTTTTACGTGGTATTTCTGATGACAACAGTATGGCAAAAACGACGGCTTGGGGGGAAAGAAAAAAAAAAGACTGTCTCAGTGGACTGTTCTGACTGGTTTTCTCAGAACGTCCTTCCATTTTTTGGTGCAAAAACTCAAGAATATGGAGTGTGGGGTAATAAAGGTTAACACAAGATGGAAGAACTCTTTAGTATTTTCTGGATTTTCTACCTCGTGTTTCATTTTAAGTATATCTTAGAAATCTCCTGTAATGCTTGTTTTTCTTTTTTTCTTGCTCCCAGATGTTAACATTTAGTGCAGTGTTTTAAGCTTCTGTTGCTGCTTTCAATAGTGGCTGGAGCAATCTTTGAATGCAACAATACCTTAAATTTTGCTTGCATGTGAATTTGTGCATGATGCACAGCACTTGGTTGTGTGCAGTGCTGCTGTTTCTCTCTCCATGCTTCAGAGGTGTGGGTTGCTGGTTTACCTGTTGGGTAGAGCTGCTGGGACTGGGTTTCCTCATGAAGAATTTCTGTAAACACTTTTCTAGTTCTTCAGAAATTTGCTAAAGGCTCTGGTCTGTCTCTTAACTTAAATATGTCTGTCTCTTAAATTGAATAATGTTTTTCAGAAACCTTAATACTTAACATAAATGGGTATAACTTTACCATTCTGATTTTGCTGTCCTGTAGGGCACAGTAAAGCTGTTCGAGACATCTCCTTTAATAACGCTGGCACTCGCTTTCTTAGTGCAGCCTACGACCGCTACCTTAAACTCTGGGACACCGAGACAGGTACGCTTGTATTTGTGCACACTTGTTCGACACCGGTTAAAGTGCAGTGCCAAGACCTGCTATCAGCCTTCGTGTGTGTATTTGCCGTGTGTATAAAATTATAGTCCATGTTAAATTGTTTTTGCTTTTAGACTTGTCAGTTAGCAACCTCTAACCTCTTAGTTTTGAACTATATGTTCTATGTTTACAGCTACATCCAAAAATTTTTCTTCAGTTATATTCTTTTTCCATGGAAGAAAATTTCTCCACGGGGCCAAGAAGCGTCTTTTCAAAACAGCCAATACTACAATAACAGTTTGCTTTCTGCAGCCTTACAGACACTCCCTGTTTGTACATACGCAGGACTTAGCAGCAGTAGTATGCTTATTCTGTGCAAAATGACTTTATAAATGTCTTTTCATCTAAAAGTTTTCTAACTTTGTAACTCCAGAGTTTATGTAGGAAGTTTTCTCTGCCTTTCTGTGAAACTGCAACTTTAATAGCAAGCTCAGGTATTACAGAGCAGAACTATTACTCAGAGCCTAGAACCAGCTAGTGTGGGCTGACCACAACATTATCACTTTAATTAGCTTGATCTCTGAATGGTGACCATATTGCAAGTTAACTCTTTTCAGAATGCTTCTGGGTAATGTTGGAATTAGCATTGGTGTTTTCTCCACTAATACTGTTCTGCTGTTACTATCACGAGCAGATTTTCCAGTAGCCTTTTAGGTCCTGCTCCTCTCTGTCACCCTTCCAAACTTCCAGGAAGGCATGAAGCAAAGCTTACTCATAGTTGTTGTGCATCTGTTCTGTCCTCTCCTCCAAGAGGAGAACAGCTGACAGGGGGCTGTAGGGAATTTCTAATTAAATAGATTAAATCTTTATCTTGGCAAATGGATACATGTGGAAGGTTTTCTTCCACAGCCTAGGAAGAGTCAGAGAAGACTTTTCGTTGTTATAAAGAGCTCAAATTCCCCAGGGAAAACAAGATATTGGCCAAAGCCTTCAGCCCATTATTTCCATGATGTTTCAGTTAACCTGAACTTCAAAGAGCACTCTGAAAAAGAAGAGATGTGGAAACTGAACCGCTGGTAGAGGGAGCAGCAGGTAGATTTGGTGTTTTCACAGAGCTGCCTAAGAACATCCTGTTCCAATTATTTTCTTTAATAACAATAATTAAAAAGATTTCAAGGTAAATGCTATCAGTATTGGTTAAAGTAGGTGCATTTGAAAGAAGACTCTCCCATGTTTGAAAAAGATGTTATCAGTGGTACCACTCGGACAGAAATATATAGGTCAGATTCTCCAGCCTTGAACTTCAATTCAGACTTCGATTATCGAGATACCTATGAAATGTGTTGAGCATTTGGACTAAAACAGGCTGCTGGAAGCCTGTGCAGGTTATGGAAAATATGTAATGAGGGTATTTATGGCAGAGGCCAAAAGAGCAGGTCAGTATTTTGTTTTGCAGCTGGATTATTGCTACCCATTGCTGGGCTTAGGAATAAGGAGTTTGTGTCTCTTGTCAGGAAGAGCTCTGGTCCTAGTGAGGTGGTGCTTTATAAAGACCAAGCTGCACGCCGTGCAGTAGGTGCTCAAACTGCACGCCGGCATGTAGGCTAAGGAGCGGGATATATGGCCTGGAAAAGTTGGGGGGGGTGTGCCTGTACAGATGCAGATGCAAACACGCGGAGGACAGGCATTTTAAGGCACATTGTAAGTTCAACCTTTTAGTTCCATCAGAGGGTTTAGAGCAAGTACGTTCTGCTCTGAGTGAACCAAACAGAAGTGAGTGTGTTATCAGTATCTGCAGTAAATGCACCAGCTCGCAATATCCAGGCTGACCCGATCTGAATGGCTTCTGTCTTTCAGGGCAATGCATTTCAAGATTCACAAACAGGAAGGTTCCTTACTGTGTCAAATTCAATCCTGATGCAGATAAACAAAATCTCTTTGTTGCCGGAATGTCAGATAAGAAAATCGTGCAGGTATGCCTCTACTTAATATCCCCTGCCCCCAATTTCTGTTTTCAAGCAATAAATTGTTAAGTTTGACTTGAATTTTCAGATTGTAGTAGTAGGTCTGTACAAGTTACAGAATCATCTTCTCTCCCACCATTTATTTATGTTTATTTTATTTTAATAGATTCACAAAGACTGTTGCTAAACTATTTGCTTTCCCACCAGCTTTAAAACTTGAAATAATAGGATTCTGAGATGTAGTGAAAGCCAGTGTCTTGCTCTGAACTGCCTTTTCTTTGTAGTGGGATATTCGGAGTGGTGAGATTGTGCAGGAATACGATAGGCATTTGGGAGCTGTCAACACCATTGTGTTCGTGGATGAAAATAGACGCTTTGTGAGTACATCCGATGACAAGAGTTTAAGAGTCTGGGAATGGTGAGTTTAAAATTTTGAATTTTAAAGTGTGTTACAAGAAAACTGAGAGGAAGATAGCTGCTTATATTTGAAAGTGTATGTAGCACATAAACTGAGGAGTACTGACTTCCTTCTTACTGAAGAAGAGCTGAATTTAAATTTTCCAAATTTTTATGTAATTGCATATGCAATAGAATTATTCTTTTGCAAATGAACAGTGAACAATCACAAGTGAAGAACCAGAACAGTCTCAGATGTTTTTGTTGCTAAAGCTAGATATATATTAAAAAAAAAAAAAAAAAAAAAAAAAGAATTTTGGTCTAGTATGGTTCCTAGTTTTTAAAAGGATTTTTGTCCATCAAAATGAGATGTCCCTTGAAAAGTCTAATTAGAATACTTTCTAATGACTTTGAAATAATTCTTACTGTCTTAGAAGGATTTTTTTTTCCACTGGCTTATTGCCCCACTGTGCTGCAATTTTTGAAAATTGCTTTTAAAGTCTGTAAAACTTAATTTCACTGACTGCAAAGTAAATGCCTTAAGTAGCCCCAGGTTTATTGGTGTCAATTTTTATGGGCATCAGGCTGCATTTATTATTAGCCTTAATTATTAATAACATATCAGAATCTTGCTGCTATCTCTTTTGGAATCATTCCTCTGGAGGTTTTAATTTTTAAAACTAGTTGCTTCCTGGCTTCTTGCTGAATACTAACCAGCCTATTTTGGCTTTGCTCCCGAGACTCCATAGATTTCCTCATCCTCTAAGGGAAGTGCCAGAGCCAGCCCTGCCAGCCTGAGGCACCCGCAGTCTCTTAGTGAGCTCTGCTGCCTCCCGCACAGCCCCACAGGCCGACCAGCCCCTAAATTAACCCTAATTCAGAGCCTTGTCTGCACCATGTCAGGCGAGCGGGTGCGCGCTAGTGGTCTGGAGGCTCTCAACTAGGATGTGTGTGTAGTGTTATGTAGTATTAGAGATCAGTGTTTCAGAGTAGCATCATTTTCTGGTAGGATGTTTTTGTGTGTTTTGTTCTTTTTTTGACACATTGTTAATGCCCACAGTAGAAACAATAGATGACAGAAAAGTGAAAGTCTATCCAAGACGAATTCATAAGAAACACCATTTTAAACAGCTTCCAATTTGAACATCTTTGAGGAGAAAGCAAGACTCTTCTATTTCTGAAACTTTTTTTTTTCCACGAGCATCTAGGAGTTAAGATTTTTCTGCCCTTTCTTGAATGAACAGTCTGATATCTTTAAGCTTTCATTTAATTTTGCCCTTCACATAGGAAAAGCTTTTGCATGTTATGGATTATATGACAGCTCTGTAACTAATGAGCTCCTTCCAGGGGTTTTCCCCTGCCCTTAATCTAGACAAGAGCCTCCAATCTGTGCTATTTGAGTGTTACCCAAGCAGCCAGCAGAACCCTCCCTATGTCTGTGACCTGCTGCTGTCACTGCTGAGGCAATGACCCAGGTCTGGGGACCCGGGCTGGACGTGCAGCGCTGTCCTCACCTGTCGCTCCAGGAGGAACCTCTGCCCGGTGCTTCGGAATTAACTCCATGGCTTGACTCAGGTCCCCAAAGCAAAGTCCCTCCAGCACCAGCAGGAGCCTCTCGCTCGTGCAGACCTCCTGCTTCTGGGACATGGGATCGCCCTGGGGTTGTGAGCTTTGTGGTGAGGGCTGAAATGAATAGCAAAGCGGCTGCTTTAGTGGCCCTGGGGGGCACAAGGGGAAAGGCAGAAACACTCTGGGATGGGAACAGCGCAACCTGATTGTCCCAGTGGCACTTTTCCTTCTGATGGGAGACGTCCCGAGTTTGCTGTGCACTGAAGAAAGAGCTCCCTTGTTCTGCACTGAGGCCTTTCTTATTATTTTTTTGTAAGGAAAATAATTTGTTTGGAAATTCATCGCTTTGGTTATTGTACCTATTGAGATGTTTAAATGTGCAATATTTTTCCCTATCCTAGAGAAACAAAGCAGCCTTAGAAATAATTATGACCCAAGTACGGCCTTAAAAGCCAGTAATTAAAGCTGGTCTAATTGCTTAGTTCCAATTTTGCGGAGGAATTTAGGGGTGTGTTTTGTAAACACTCTGACTTGGCCGGGGCTGGTAGGTGGCATCTCGGGCTTCATTGCAGCGGGCAGCTTCTCCACGGGGAATTTTGCTTTCCTTTCCTCAGCAGCTGGTGTGCGCAGAGATCTCGCTTTGTGGGCCCTGAATTGCTCTTGGTTGCTGCAAGCTCAGGCTGCGAGCTTAGGACGGGCTCTTGCAGATCAGGTGGTTTGGTTAGTGACTTTTTTTTTTCCCTCCCTTTACAGGATTTCTTTGAAATTTGCCGCCTTTTACTTTCCATTTGAGTTTTATCTTTGCAGCAGTGATCCTGGCTGGCACGAGTGTCACCTTCTCTCCCCTTGCCTTTCAGAGAGGCAGCACGTTGTTTTGTCTGCCTCCTCCACTTGCTTCTGATCCTACCCAGATAGGCAGCAAAGTAATCTGGCAGTACATCTGCTTTTGGGTGCTGGCAGGGGCAGGCCGATCTTGCTTCCCGTGTGGTAATTTGCCTTGAAACAAAGGTGAAGCAGAGGTGTGTGCGTCCTGCCCGGTAGCTGGAGTTGCAGCACACGGTGCCCCAGCTCTGTGCAGCGTGTTTCAGCAGGAAGCACAGCGGTCTGGAATAGGCTTCAACAAACGACGAGTCCACGTTCATATGAAGAGTGAGAAGGCAGGGAAGCCCACGCTGCATTTAATTTATCGTCACAGCAGAAGGCGACATTGGAGATGTATTTTCTGTGATGACAAGCCATTTTTAAGCTGCCTTGCAAGGGGATTGTGTTTGCCTGGAACCGGACTCGTGGGGTCCCCTTTGCAGGGACTAGTGGCCTGGGGAACGCTGTGTGCTGGAACGGAGCAGGACCCGGATTGCTGCCGTGCTGTCCGTGTCCTGTCCCAGGAGGGACGTGAAGCTGTTCCGATGTTAGCGCAGGAGCCCAGCAAGGCCGGGCTGGAGGGGGAGCCGCCCAGGCCATGGGCTCCCGGGCTGTCCCAGCGTGCGGGTGGCACTGAGCTTGCCACCGTCCCGCCTGCGACAGAGCGTCCGGCGGTGCCGTCTGCCCAGCATCTTGGTCCCATCCGTGTTCTGTGGGAGACTTCTCCTCTTTAATGAGGGAGCCTGGCATTTCTTCCCCTTTGGCTGCCCTTGCTTAGGGGAGGAGCAGCACTGTGGATGTGCACAGACTGGTAGCAACTTGGTGTGCAAAGTTAAAACCGAAGTGCTGCGGTGAGGATGAAGGATTAGACTGTGCTTGTTTTCTCTCCTAGGTCCTTTTGTACAGAACAGTGTATGCTCTTAACAAAACAATGGTAAATAAGTTAAGCTAGATCAGCAAAAAGATGTCATGGGCCAGTATTGAATCAAGCCTAGCGAGTTCAGAGTTCAGTTTGGCATTTAAAGTTGGTGGCAGCGCACTCCAGAGGGATCAGGAGGAAAAGGTCCTTATTGGAGAAAAGAGACTGCGAGTTGCAGGGGTGGTTGTTTGGTTGATTTTGTTTTGTTGCTGTTAAAGAGAGAAGGTGATGGGCAGACAAGTTGTCTAATTAAAACCCAAGTTGATAAGACTGCGTATCAGTTTAGTCCTGCTGCCTACACAGGAGCCTCGTAAGAGCTGCGGTCAGGCGGGAGGCACAGCAGTGTTCCCCAGGTCCACCCTAGCCGAGCAGCAGGGATCACACAGTGCGTTGGACCGGGAGCAGTGGGGCTGCTCACTGCGAGGGGCTGTGCTGCGGGTGGCTGCATGGAGCGGGAGGCCTCCGTGCGGCTCCTTGTGCTCTTCCCGAGCTGCTCCGTGGGAGCCTCCGCTGCAGCTCTCTGGTGCTGTGGCCGAGTAAATCGGCTGCCCCGACAGCCCTTCGGACCCTCTGCATGTCTTCGTAAAGCTCATACTTCTTCCTTTTGCAGGGATATTCCTGTAGACTTCAAGTACATAGCTGAGCCCAGCATGCACTCGATGCCAGCTGTGACTTTGTCTCCAAACGGTAGGTTAACACCTCTCTGCCTTCTCAGACCTAGTTGCCGTAGGCACCTCCTGCTGCGTAGGTCTCTGTAATGTTTCCGGGCTGCATCTCCTTGCTGCCACCTCTCCATCTGGCTCAATGAGCCTGTGCTTTTACACCAAGAGTGGAGAGGATCTGGTTTAAGTCTTAAGAAGAACGAGTGTGTCAAATAAGGGGTTATATCAGGATAACTGTGTCTGTTTAAATTTAGACCCTGATGCAGGCAGGATAAAATGACTCTCTCTTTCCACAGAGCTACAACATACCCTTAGCTACATTTATAATCTTAAGAGAGAATGGTGGGAATTGCTGGTAACTGCTGGGTGAGCTCAGCAGCCCTTGCACTGCTGCTGCTGAAGCAGCCTGATGCTGTACGTGACCCTGCCAGTGCTGCTGCTCTCTGATGGGAATATAGCCCGGGTAGCATCTGTGTAAGATAAACCCCGTGTTACTTCAGTGTTCCTCGCATGGTGACGTGTCACTGTGTTGATGACTCTGGAGCCTCTGTATAACTTCACAGTGAAGCTTGTTTCTTCAGATGCAGCATTCTGATGCCCATCTCTGCTGCCCCTTTTAGGGAAATGGCTGGCTTGTCAGTCCATGGATAACCAAATCCTGATCTTTGGAGCTCAGAACAGATTCAGATTAAACAAGAAGAAAATCTTCAAAGGTCACATGGTAGCTGGCTATGCCTGTCAAGTGGATTTTTCACCTGACATGAGGTGAGTTCTGTGGGACTGAGCTTCATCTTAAACATGGGGTGTATTTCTGAAACCTCTGCAGCATCTGCTGATGCTGCCTCCCACCAGGCCACACCAGATGCACCCCCAGCCAAGCAGCAGAAAGCAGATGGCTCCTGTCGTCTGCTAGGACTGAGCAGCTCGGCTGTTGCTCCGAGCAGCATTTCAGAGAACAGTCGACATGATGCACATTCCCCTTCTGTGGCTGTGTGAAACCCCACGCAGGCTCCCCCGGCCCGGCCCGGGCCCAGTGCCGCAGCGGAGCCCTTCTGCTCTTGCCAGCTCCTGGTGTGGCGGCGGCCTCCGGGCCGTGCCCAGCAGCCACGGGGCTACCTGTGTGCCAGGCCTGCCGCTCCCTCCTGCTGGCAGCATCCCGGGCACCTTCGTTTGTTCCGAGCGCAGCGTCCTGGCCCTGCTGCCTGCTCAGGAGCAGTTTGCCTGCGGCCTTCCCGCCGCGTGGAACTTCCATCGCCTGGGAAAGGGGCGGATGGCCTCGGCAAAGCGGGAGGAGGTGGTGAAGTGTCTGTAAACGTGCGGGGGGCACCCTTTTCCTGATGGATTCTCGCAGTTCCGGCAGCGCTCGGTGCAGTCGCGTTGTTTGGTGCATGCACCCGGCGCTCCGTGAGGCCCACGGGGAGCTCGCTGGGGAAGCACTTCTGCCCTGCTTGGCATACAGTGATAGCGAGAGCGCTTGATACAGCTTTTATTCTAATCCCTTTGAACACAGCTATGTGATATCCGGAGATGCAGACGGAAAACTTAACATCTGGGACTGGAAGACGACAAAACTCTACAGCAGGGTGAAAGCCCATGACAAAGTCTGCATCGGTGCCGTCTGGCACCCCCACGAAACCTCCAAAGTCATCACGTGCGGCTGGGATGGCCTTATTAAACTGTGGGACTAAAGCGGATGCTGCGGAGAGCTGAGGCTGTAAGTCTTGCTGACACCTGAGGTTTGAGTGAATTCTGCTATAAGGACAGGTAGACGTTTGTCATACGGCTGTTGTCAGCTAGCTGCGTGTATCGTTCCCAAAACAAGATCCTCATGGCAGAAAAAGGGACTGGAAAAAATGTAGACTTAAATCTGACCTGCGGCTGTGCAAGGCCGAGGTCAGCGAAGCATGCAGCAGCAAGTGTTAGCTTGTCCTGTCACTCTTTTTGTGCAAAATACTTTTGTAAAATAAAATAATTTTAAGAAAAGAATATTTTTGTGGTTTGGGGTGTCAGGTATGTGCCGAGTAAAGGAGAAAGGCAGCAGTTGTATCATTACATGCTGTAATTCAAAGGACAAATCTTAGCTGGCAGTGGAGCTGGAAAAGATGCATTTGTTTATGTGCTTTTTTGGCAGTATTTTGTGGTCCCCCCAATACCTCTAACTTTAGAGAACAGAAAGCCACTTGCTAAGATCTGCTAGTACCCAGTAGAAATGAAGAAGCCCTCAGAAGGTTGCGGAGCCTTCACTTGAGCTCTGTGCGCTGTGTTCCTGACCTTGTTTTTTGTGTGTATTTAGATTTAACGTTGCATCATGCTCATCACCAAGGTTTGTTTTTGGAGCTGCTCCTTAGATGGAAGGGTTTCCTGGTAGCGGGTGCTTTTTGGCTGTGCAGTCACGTTCCTCTCTTTCCACATGCTTTTAAGTTCTAATAAGCATGATGAGTATTTTGAAAGAAAAACAAAAAATATCTCTTGTTCAGCCTGTATATAAGCCCCAAAGAATTCGTCAAGTTAATGTATATAGATGTCACTTTTTCCTTCTTAAAACCTTATTTTTAATAAATCTTTTTATAAAAAGCCTACTTATCTCTATTGAATTCTTCCCTCTGGCAGTGTCCCCATAAAACATCTCATATCATTTGGTCTTCTAATTTCCAGCTGTACTGGAGTTCCCATAGGCTCATTTTCTTGTACCGTTCGTGCAGAACTAATGCAAATTGGAAGCAGGGAAAAATCTTTTAAACTTCATATTTGCTCTTACCTTGAGGCCGTAGTGGAGGTAAAGAAGAGGTGCAATAACGTAGTCCAGTGGATCGCTCCTTAATCACAGCTTTGAATTGCACATGTTGATGTTTACTAAAAAGCCCATCCCTGTTCCTCAGTTATGATCGATGGTGAAGGAATAATGCCAAAGTGAGCAGGAGGGTGGAAGATAAGGCCCTTTGATAGTAAAATTGTGGTAACACAACAAACCCTCTTTAAAATACATATCTACTTTTTGGAGGTTTAATTAACAAGCCTGTTTTATTCTTTCAGAGGGCACATGCTGGAGTTGGCAATGACCCCGAAGTTTATGCCCTTTAAACCAATAGCTCACCTTCTTTCTACTGGCCGCTCGTTCCATCTCCTCCCTACACCAAATTTGCATCTATTTTCCTTTTACTTTCCCATCGAGGTAACCTTGTTGTCTGCCTGCGTGCTGTGCAAGGGGGCAGTGGGCTGAAATAATTTGGAATGTTTTTCCCTTCAAATGCATTCCCTAATTAGATGGGTATTAACAGCTTGTAAGTATGGGGAAGGGGGAGCGGGGAGAAGGAAAATAAGAGCAGATACAAAAAAAAATTACAGGAATCTTCTATATTAGTTTCTATATCTGAAACATCTTTTTCTGTGTTTCCAAATGTTTAAAAGCATTTAAATTTATAATGGCGCAAAATGTCCACAGTTGTTGCTATGTCCTACATATTTTCTCTCAAGTGGAACTTATTTCCCCCATATAGATATATTAATGCGGCAGTGGCCTCGCATCCTCCTGCTGTGAGGAAGGAAAATCAGAAGGGTTGACTCCAAAGATTCTGCTGGAGCTCACGAATTCAGCCTGGCTGTTTGCAGGGAGCCCCGGCTCAGGCGTCCCCTGGATCCCGCAGACAGCCCCTTTGTCCCTCGCTCCAGGTGTTAATCTCCTGTGGAATGTCTCACATCTGCACCGAGGCCGGAGGGGGGATTTTTATGAGCGTTAATTCCCTCCTGTCAGCTTTGAAGTCCCGAACTTGGCAGCTCACGCTGCCAACGGCTCCGCTCGGCACGAGGAGGGACCCCGCGTGGCCGCGGCGCCTGAGGCCGGACTTGCCTTTCCAGCAGCCACCCGGGCAGCCATTTCTTTCAGGGCTAACTAGCCCTGCTCGCGTCACTCCCTTCTCATCCCAGCTCCACTTGGAGCCAGAAATTGGTCCCTGGAGAATGTCGCTCAGAGCAAGTCAGGCCAGAGAGCTCTGGCTGAGCTCGGTGTGGGAGCGAGGGAGAAGCAGCCCCGTTCCGGAGAACAGGGAGCAGCTTCTCTGGAGCTTCCCCTGTTCTCTGTCCTCTGGCAGGAGGTGGAAAATGCGAGGCAGTAATCGCAGCTGAGAGGGGCTGCGTGTGTGAGCAGGGTGCGAGGGCCGCGGGCAGCACAGGGTAGTTCCCTGCCCCTTGATCCCGTGGCTCTGGTGGGTGAGGTGGCAGCTTGCTGACGCTTTCATTCGCTCCAGTTACATGTGCAGCAGGGATTTTTAGTGAGCCATCTCCATCACTCCTGGAGTGCTGCCTTGGAACCTTGATAGCTCTTCTGGCCTCATGCCATCTCTTCCCTGGACTTTTTTCATGGCAGAGAGAGGAGGATACCCACATATCCTCATGTGGCTTTGCTGGTGAGAAGCCTGTTCCTGAAGCAGATGGTCTTGGCATCTGTTCTGCTTGGAGCTCATAGGGTCCCTAGGAAGATGGGCCTGCTCAGTCTTTGCCCTCGCTAGGAGGAACAAGCATCTAAGCTATGATCCATCCAGAAATTTGTGAGCTGGCCTTGTCAAAAGCCAGTGTTGAACAGAGGCCCCACACAGCGTCGCTGCCCTCCAGCCCCACTCCAGGAGGAGGCTGTGGATCCGGCGGCGTGACGCGAGCTGGATGTTCCTCCTCAGCCATGCTCGACTTGGCTGAAACACCTCCAGACGGGGTCCGCATCCCCCCGGCTTGGAGGGGCGAGAGGAGAGACCTCGAGGGCGTCATCCCAGTGACAGACATGTCGCGACGCCTCCGGCCACGGGCACGTGTCCCTGGGGCGGCTGTGCTGCCATCGCTCACCAGCCAAGCGCTTCTGTCATGGAGTGGGGCGTCCTTCAGCAGTGCTGAAGCTCTCGTAAAGCAACCCAAAAATGAACCGTGCTGGAAGAGCTGCAGCAGCTCCATGCCCTAGCTTACACCAGCATAATTTCCTTATGCTTAAATTTATTAACATGGGCTCGCTAGCTTTAGAGAACTTTCCATACTCCATCCACATCCTTATCCAGTATTTTTCCTTCGGCTCCTCCAACTATGCTCTATAAAACATAATCCTTTCCAATACTGTTTGCTCAGGGGCTGAAGGAGGCAGTTGCTCTCTGAATGAAGTCTCTTCTCAGGCAAACCATCTCCAGTAACATAAGCACGTCTCATCCCCGGGCCTTCCAGTCCATGCCGGGTTTTGCTGCAATGATTCCTTGGTAGCCAACCCATCGCTTGCTCCCCCTTGGTCCTTACTGAATACTGGTGAGCTTGGCTTGCAGGCACTGGTTTTGTCATATTCCTTCTAGTATTGAAGAAGAAATAGGGTGCTATTACAGGGTGATATTTTCTAAGGTTCACAACAACTCTGTTTCAGCCTGTCCAGGATCATTTTAACTCTTCCTGAAAGTTTTATGCTGTGAGCAGCACGCAGCGTTACTTCAGGAAACTACCTAAAAATGTGTGTGCTTGTGGTGCGAATCCACCGAGATGAGCAGGGACTTTGGTTTGAGGAAGGAAATACGTTTATTAACCCATTGTGCTCGGTTGTGCTCGGGTGCATGTTCTGCCCATGCGAGTGGAGAGCGAGAGCCATAAACATCCCTCCAAACACAGGTCAGCTCTGAACTCTCACCACTGACTGCAATTTAATGTCACATGGTCTTCACAAGCGGGAATAACTCGGGAGCGGTTTCCTACCGGCTAAGCACGAGGATCCTTCCAAGGGCAGGGGAGTATCGGAGGAGCTCAGGCTTTGCGCGCACCACATGGTCTCAGTGGTTGGGTAATTCACCAGAAAGCAGGAGTCCTCTGCTCCAGGTGCGCTCCCAGGTGCTAGGGCCTGTTGGTACCCGCCAACAAAGGCCAGCCGTGAGGGGTGTTTTGGTGCTTTCTTCGATCTTTCACAGCTCCAGGGGTGTCCCGCCTGCTAGCGAGGAACAACCCCCCACCATTCACAGATGTGATCAAAGCCTGGGCTGTAAAAATCACTGTAGTCACAGGACTCTTCCCTTGCAGCAGATGTATTTAGCATGGCCTAAATTGTTGCTGATGCCGCCGTGAGCAAGAGCTTAGCCCAGCACGTGCCCAAACCCAAGTCTGGGGCAAGGAGGAGCCAGGCTAGAGCTCCAGCCACTTCTGTGATCAGCACAGATACCGCTGCCCTCTTCTGCAGAGCAGTAAATGACCAAACGCCTGCCTCCCTTGGGAACTGCACCCCTTGAAAGGGAGCATGGCTTCGTTTCCTAACCTCTACCTCTCTGCTTCATGAAGTACCAGCATGAAGCCAATGGCAGCAAGCTGCAGCACGGTTATTAGAAGGCTAAGCGAGAGCCAAAGCCTGTGCAGTGCTAAAGACTCGATTCCTTATGCTCTATTAATGCACCAGGGCTCTTGCCATGCTTCTTATTTATTTATATTTTGACAAATGGAAGTTCGGCCACCCTCCGATCAGGTGGGCCTGTTTCAGCAGGCTGCACACGGGGACCGGGGCACCGTCTCGCGGGCTCTAGCGGAGCTCCCACGGCTGCCCACCCTGCCGCACGCCGGCCACGGCCGCGCTGCTCCTCAACTCCCGCTGACGTGTCTGCGAGTCCGGCACACGCGTGCCCGGAGCCGATGGATCCGGGGGCTGATCCCGGAGCCTGGGGAAGCGGCTGCGGCTGCTTCAGGGCCTAGACACAGCTGCCATCCACACCCACGAGCAGCCCCACGTGCAGGCGACTCAGAGGCAATGGGGGGCTGCATGGCCAACCGGGCAGCTCCAGTCTCTCCGCTCAGGCGGCTCTGAGCTCCGCAGAGCTGCGTGGGTCCGACAGGAAGAGGCGCCAAGGCGGCTGCTCCCATGCCCATGGAGCAAGGGGAGGAGGAGCAGGAGGGACTGAGGCCTCAGCAGGGACTCTGCCCACTGCCCTCCTCTCAGGGAGAGGCAGGAGAGGGAGGGCTGGGGCAGATCCAGCTGCGATGAGAGCTCTCTGCCTGCCCAGGGTGTCAGACGGAAGCCGAAGGAAGCTACCCAGTGCACACACATCCATCATGTGGAAAGGGTGTGATCTGATTTAATACAAAATCCTATAAAAGCATAAAAGAGATGCTGCTGTGTGCTCTCCAGCCCCCCATTCCCTGGCCGCTGCAGCTTCAGGAGCTCCCTAAGCGCGGCTCCTCCCCGCACTGTGTCCCCCGCAGAGGGGCCGCGCGCGGGCACCCTGGCTGACACGGGCTGCAGGACAGCAGCGGCGCCAGGGCACATACGTGGGGGGCAGCTCACAGGCAGCCCCAGGGCAGGTGCACCCACAAAACTGCACTGCAAACCAGCCTCGTGGGCGAGCGCTGCCCTCCCGCCTCCTACACGGAGCCACATCTCTCCAAGAAGCTCCTGGTGGTGCTTCACACTGGTGGTGATTTCTGCCTCGGCCAGATTCAGCTGAAATTTGCCAGCAACTTCAAGGGCGGATAGGAACAGACCCTTCTTGCATAAGATTTGTTCTTACAAAGGAAAAAAGGAAAATTGTCCTTCCCTTGTAAGGAAGCAGGGTCATAGGAAAGAAAGTGCAAGTCAAAGCACGATCACTTTATGGAAGTGTAACTCTTGCCCATTCCTGAAAAAGGAGCTTATTCCTGAGCATTTTTAAACCAGATGCCAGCACATGCTGCCCTTGGGCAGGCTGGGGTGGCAGGGCAGAGCTCCCGGGGCAGAGCAGGGTCTCTGCTCCGGGCAGACGTGAGGCTCCGGGCCAGCTCGGGAGCCTCACACAGACCTTTACAGAAGGCTCTGCAAGCGCCATCCCGCTGGCAAGCGTGTTGCTACACAAACAGTTTTGCAACTCGGGTCTTCTCCCAGAGTCTGAGAACACTTGAGAACAAAAGCCGGTCCATTTTGCTCAAATCTCTGCGTATTTAGCAATGTTTTAGCCAGTGACTCCAGAGTGCTCTTCAGCATGCTGCGGGGCTCGAGGGCGCACAGCTACAGCCCATGAAAATCCTTTCTGCTATTTCCAGCTGGTGTTCACCCAGCTCAGGGTGTAGCTGCTGCTGGCATTGAAGGCCTCCTTCTTCAGAAACATCTGCGGTTTAGACAAGTCTTTGTAGGAATGGAAGAGCCTGAAGTCCTTGAGCTCCAGCTCGCGGAGCAGACTGTACCAGTACCGCACCACGGCGCTGTCGTTGCCGCTCACCTCAAAGCCGGGCCAGTGGACGTGCACCTCAACGACCAGCTGTCCTATCTGCCCAACAACGTCCTCCAGAATGAGGTTTTCCAAAATTTTCCACTCGGCGCTCTCCACATCTGCCTTGAGGACATCAATCTGTAACGAAGAAAGAAACAGTGTGTGAAAATGACGTGCCTTGCGATTGCTATCGGCAACATCCAAGACGAGAGTTTTCCATGGTATCATATACATAATTGTTCTTCTGTACAGTTGCTTCTGCTTAAAAAATAATAAGACTCCCAGAAGATCCTAGGGCTGATGCTGACAGCATGTAGAGCTTCACCCCGGCCTGTTCACAGCCCTTCTGCTCTGGCCTCCGATGCTCGAGCTGAAGGGCTTTGAACGCTGCCGTTTCTGACACGGCTGATCCTGCAAGCAACACGTGCTGAAGTCAAGTTCCAAGTTAAGTGGCATCAAAAGCAAAGCAGGAAGCAAACAAACAGACACACCTGACTAAACAGAGACACAGACTCATTGCTGCTCCTTAGTTCTCCATCACAAAAGCCTCTGACCACACAAAACACCGATACAAAGTGACTGCTCGGGCCACAGCAGAGCCGATCCCCATGTGCCAGCTTCTCCATCCGCACACGAGGGGAGGTTCCTGGACCGGGGCAGCCCGGAGGGAGGCCCAGCTGTGCCCAGGGGCAGGGGGAACAGGCCCTGGCAGCCCTCACCCCGCCAAGCTCCCGCAAGGGCATTGCTGCTGCGCAGAGCGCAGAAGAGGGAACCCCCGGGCAGGGGACAGGACGGCACCAAGGTGCTCCAGGGGAAGCCACGGCTAGCAAGCAGCTCTCTTCCCATCTCACCATATTTAATCGTAGCCCGTTGGTCATTTCCGTAGGTGGCCACAAAACCAACCCCCAGCCAAACACAGCTGAAGGTTGCCTTCACCTTGGCATTTAGCTGAGGGGAGGGATGTTGTATCTTGTAATTAATAAAGAGTATTCCATCAAAATTCACACCTGCTGAAACATGATGTCCAGTACTTAAGCACACACAGTTCAGGGCTCAAGGGCACAGATTTCCTAGAGCAGTTCTGAAGAAAATCCCATGAGATGATGGTTTTCCTGAGCTGGATCCACCTGAGCTGCTGCTCTTGCCTATCAACTCATGCCCTTGAGGTGAAAATCAAAGTCTTTATTTAGAACCATGAACAGTAAAAACCAATAAATAAACCCTAATAAAACCCTAATAAAACCCCCTAAAATCACTCTGAAATGTGGCAGCATTTCAGCAGGCGGTGCTATCAGCCAGCAGGCCCTGTTACACTGATGAAGCCCCTTTGGGGAGCCGAGTGTCCTGCTCTGGCGGGCGCTGCAGAGCAGGGTACAGTAACGCAGCAGTGAGCAGCTACACCCGGTGCTACACAGCACTGGGGCCTGGGGAAGGCCACGGGTTTGTTCTTCAGGAGACTACCAAAGCACGGGATGTCAGAACTCGGTCTCATTACAGGGCCGCCTTGCCACATCTAAAACCAGTCCCAGTTGGCACCTTAAACCCGCTAAGTCCTGTCTATCCCATGCAATGGCCCCTCCACAGCAGTGTGTGCAGCTCCGATAGGGAATTCGCCATAGGGAGAGCTCTGCCCCGCACACTTACTGTGACCATTAAGTACCCTGACTGATAAGAAATGTACTACCAGCTTTCAGATGCATCGAGTCAAAGTGCCAGCGAGAGGATCAGCAGAAAAATCTGTGAATCCCGAGCTCTAATTCCTTTGGGCACACAGCTGGCCCCAGGTGCTGAGGGTAAACGTGTGTGAACGTCAGCGTGCCCCAAGGCAAGGGGCAGCTGAGAGCCCAGTGCTGAGGAGCCCTCAGAGGCTAAGCCTGGCTCCGGATACTTTCCCAGCTGGCGTTTCTGTGATGAAGAGGCTCTGGCTCAGCATCTCCTGACAGATCCTCCCTTCTAACAGAAAGGTGTTAAAGAAAGGAGGAGACCTCGCGGGAACCAGCACGCCACGGAGAGGCGCGCGCAGCGAGCGCCGTGTGCCGCAGCACGCAGCCCGCCTGTGCGCTCTTGCGTTTGGGACTCACGACCCTTGGCCCCCACAACAAACTTCCATTTGTTAGTGCCAACAGGGAAGAAAATCCCAGGCATTCTTTCCCAAAGGGCAACACAGACCTAGCAAAGCCTCCGGAGTTGGCATGGAATCGCTGCATGCATCGCTGCGAGGAGGAGATGGTGCTGGGGGAGCAGTTTCCAGGTGCACAGCCCCTCGGCCTCTCTGCTCTTCCTCCCTTTCCACCTGCCTCAGCCAAAGGCACAGAGCAGACCCTAAGGAATGAGCTCTCTCCCTTCGAGGCAGGATATCCAGGCAGGGCTGGGAAATGGTGACGCCTCTGGCTGCTCCAGTTCCGCAGCTGGGGAGCTTGTAGAGGCCTGTTCCCAAAGCCTTCATCTCCTTTCATGTTACTTCCACTGAGGAATCAACTACAGAGCCAGCGCCAAAGCTGTCACATATTGACTTGCTAAAGAAAATGAGAAAGCTATGGATAACAAAGCAAACTAAAGACCACAGGGACTCTCAGACAGTCATAATTAAGAAAAGCTCGTCAGCAGTAAAGGATATGAAACAGCATGAAGAGACCTCCAGCTCTGCCCCAAACACCTCCGAAACCAGCTCGCATTCTCCTCCAAGCCTGTCCTTCCTTACACAGGGCTCCCTGCAGCACACGGAACCCATGGGGATCACACGGCCTCTAGACAGAGCGGTCCCGTCCCCAGGATCACCCAGGCAAGAGGAAGCCTCATTGACCGGGGACCAGGGGCAGCTCTCACAGGTCAGGACAGTCACCAAGGATGCTGAGGATCTGCCTTTTTGGAACTACCGCCACAGCTGACTTGAGCACTAGAAACGAGTCAAAAGAATTAAAGGCTGGGAAAGAAACAGCAGCCTTTTCCTGGTAAAACATGACACATGGCAAACTTCAGGGGCAGGAAATACGCTCTATCTATCCTCTCACAAGCCATGTAGTTTATAATGCAACGTAAATAATCATTAAAGCTCTTATAGGGATACTTCAACTTATGAATCATATGAGTGCTGACAAAATATTTCCTATGTTTCTGATCCAAAATAAGAGGAAAAAAAAAAAAAGACTGCAAAAACTGAGCAGTCTGAATTAACCAGGTTATCACCGAGAAGTCCAAAAGGGGGGTTATTTGTCCTCTCAGCATTTAGCTCCCTTGAAAACACTGCAGCGACTGCAGCACCGGCTGCACCACAGAACCAGGCAGCCCCCCCGGCGTGCGCAGCACACAGAGCAGCTCTAAAGGAAGAGGGTTAGTCAGTGGAGGCAACCACGCGCTGCACAGAGGCTCATTTCTGCTTTTTAGGGTATCAGCCTGTTACAACTGGGCACCATTCACTCCAGCAGACAGTGGGGTTGCGTTTGCCTTGATGGCTTCTGCGATACCAGGGTTAATGGGGATTTTTCAGGCTATGCAGTGCCCTGTGGGCACCGCTCAGAGCTCCCCGTGGAGACAAGTCAATTGAGAGTAAGGAGCCGGAGGAAGTGATTTAGTTGAATTACTTCCAGCGCCGGCGCAGCATGTGGAAGCAGCCACCAGTGAAGGCGGGAACAGCAGCCGCGCGGCAGGTCAGGCAGGCAGCAACCCCGTCCCTCGTCAGCGCTGCACCGGGCACAGCGACACGGGATCTGGTGTCAGAGCAGAGGAGAGCTCAGAACGGCAGGGTCCTTCTGAAGCCCAGGCCAGACTGCGGGTTTTGTCAGAAATCAGGCTGCAAGACACCCAACCTTTGCTCTGCTCCCACGATGCTGAGCTGCTGCATTCCTATCAGCTTCAGAGCAAAATGAACTCTGCCTTTTGACCTGGCTGCTTTTCCTCTCCCCACTCCACTAAGCCTGTATTTTCACCAGATAAAACTCTGGGGGAAAAAACGGCATATTTCATATTGCCGTAGTAAACAACTTTGCAAATAATAAGCTGGTTAAAAGGTGGCTCTTGAGTGCTTTTGCAATCATTCAGCATGATACTGCTTCTTCCCTGGCCTTTCCTTTCAAAGGGCAGCCCCTGCCCCTCCTTGCTGGCAGGCAACCGCTTGTATTTCAAGCCATCTTTCATCCTGCACTGAGGCTGTAACAGGTGGCAGGCAGGACAGCACGTAGCCTAGCAGCAAACTGTGCTCCCGAGGACTGGCAAAAGCCTCTCTCCTCACAGTCCTGCTAATCCATGGGATTGGAAAGCACCTCAGCTCTGATTCATCCACTGGGGAGATGGGCACTGCTGTGGTCGTGATCAGAGCATCTGGATACTGAAATCAGGAGGATAACCAGTCACCCCAACCAGTGGTATCCAGCCCGTGGCTCTCACCCTGCTTCAAAAAGAGCAGCACTTCTCTTAAATTACCTCCTTCCTTCCCACATATTTTTGCACCCCCTCTCCATGCTGCTCTTCAGAATAACCAGGACAAACATGCCATTTGGGATTATCAGCTCCTAAAGTGTCAGCACAGGCATGTTTTCAAGCAAGAAAACCGTAACGCCAGTTTCTGTAGCTTGGTGTTTACCCAGTCTTTGGTCTTTCTCACAGTAAAGGGCAAAACTATCCCATCAATGTCACTTATCTGATATACACACCACTGAACAGCCAGTCCATAGTGAGTGAGCACAAGCTTTGCTCCTATTATGGATCCTCCAGTCCTGGCACAGATGGAGAAGTCTTTCATCCTCCAGTGGATGTGATGGAAGGTGAGAGTGCAGGCTGCCCTAGGGCCCCCTTGCAGAGTGAACTCATGCTGGGTGAGCAACTCCCGGCCATGGCCAGAGAGCTCCAGCTTTCAGGAGACCTGGCACTTTCATTCTCTACTGCTTCTGTCAGCCTCTGATGCTGAGAGATTTTGCATACACCGTTCCCCTGGAAGCCATTCCTATGTGAAAACTTGCCAGGGAAAAAAGCAAAGCCCACAGCCCAGCCCTAGTAAGTGATGCCAGTTACCAAAGAAATAACCTTTGGACAAACTGCCCGCTGCTTTGGGAGATCAACCTAGCAGCATGGCCTTATTTTTCTTCTCCCTGCCTGCACTTGGTCAGGAAGCTGCCTCATTTCACCTGTTGCTTTCCCATCCTCATGCACGTTCTTCTTTCTTCACCATGACATTAGCTCTTGGCACACTCCCACCGTAGCTCACACTGGGCACTGAACCAGAAGGCAGCTCTTGTTAATCATCTCCTGGACATAAATCACATACATCTCAAACCTAAATTGATTTTTGGATAGGGTTGATGGGTTTAGTTAGCATTAAGCTATAATGACCTTAAAACTTGAGCTACTCTGCTTAACATCTTGCTTAGCCTGGCTATTTAGGAAGATCAGGGTTCCCACAGAGTGACTCAGAGAACAGGATCTGCAAATCCTTAATGTGGAGCAGGCAGTCACTATAAGCAGATGGCGCTGAGGGCCATGAGCTGCTCCTCCCCAAAGACCTGACCATTTGGGTCTTGGCCCCCAGTCTCCTTAAACAGAGAGGAGCCTCCAGAGTAGCCAACAGGCCACCCACCTCGAGTGGCAGCAGTGCTCAAACCAGCCCTTTCTCAGAGGAAAGGGGGTGAAGAACTACTGTGATGACACGGGGGCTCTTCAGCACCCTGCTCAGGGAGCTCCTCACCAGGGCCAAGAGCCCCCAAGCGTGGGGCCCTGCTCCGAACGCCACTGCTCCCGCTTCCATTAGCGTGGGCTTCGACAAGAGCGTGGGGTTTGCTGGTTGCCCAACTCCTCCATCACCACCCCGGGTGCCTCAGCATGACGGCCGGTGGGCCCGAGTGGGAGAGCTCTCACACAGGAGCACTAGCAACTCCAGGCTCAATCATGCACCAGCCTAGTCAGCAGCAAGAGCTTCACCCACCGAGGCTAGTATAGTGCACACAGACCTCTGGAAAACTGCAATTCTCCCACAGCAGAAAAACAAAAAACAAACAAAAACCCTCCCCCCCAGCCCGCCTGGGTGAGCGACAGCAACGTGCGCAGCCGGGCTGAGCACGCAGCCCTTGTGCAAAGCGCGCGCTCAGCCCTCTCGTCTCACGGGGGAACCTTCCAGCGTCTCGTCTCTGTGAAGGGGAAAAATCCTTTCATTTCCCTTCTTTTGATGTTTTATGCCAGACTCTGCTGGACGCCTGTGGGAACGGATGTTTACTCAGAAGAATTAAATGCCGTACACTGGACCCGCAAGCCCCTTCACTGAGGGGGAACAAACACTTGTAGTTTGTTTATGCTGCTCCAGCATTAGGCATGGGCAGAGAAACCCAGCTCTGTGCTAACAAAATGTAATGTTATCTGTTTCTTACTAGAGGTGAAAGCCAGCAGCAGACAAACGTGTTAGAAATGTGGTGACGGGCCGAGACAAAAGCAGTCAGCATGGGAGGTTTTCAGCAGAAAGCAAATAGCTGAGCAGTAATTCATCCTATAAAAGGGGAGAGGAAAGGACTCAGACTGCTGAAAAATGGTGGCGTGTTAACACGCAGCCTTCCAGCTGCAAGACCCTCTGCTGTCCTTGATTAATATAGTGCCCACAGGAGGCTGCAAAATATAAGTAACTGAAGAGAGGGCTCCAAGTCCCATCTGCAGAAAATGTTCAGCACACCTAGAATAACTGCTGCTACAGAACAGTATCATATATAACAGGGTAGCACCAAACAAACCCGACAGAGGATGCGGTTCTCGTCTGCACTAGCCAGAGCACTGAGCTCCTTCAAGACTGAAGCCTCCATAGGATTAGTTTCCCTCCACTTCTAGTCCAAAGTGCCACCTGCTCCTCTTCTGCTCCCGCAGCCACTGTGTGTCTGCCCACTCCTGCTTTGCTCGCAGCGAGGGCAGGGAAAAGGCAGCTCGTTCCTGGAAACACGTGGAGCAGAACAAGGAACATCCTCAGGAGCCCACCACTGCTTGCAAGAATCTCAGATTTCATCTCAAATGGGCAAAAGGGAGGTGAAAAGGAGAGTTTCTGTGGCATTGAGCTCTGTATTTCAGATCTCTGAGAACAGGAGGGATTCTTTAAGTTGCCATTAGAAGTAAAACGACAGCAGAAAGAATGCAGATGCTAAGATCAAAGTACTCAGACAAGAAACGTCCAACCCTGATGAAAAGAAGCTATAGAGAAGAGGAAACATGCTCATTGCTGATTTCTACCAGAAATTGGAGACAAATGTGACAAAAAATAATGGACATCTACCTTTTTTTAAAGGAGCTTCTAAGTGCTCTGGAAAGGAAATTTATCTTAAGAACTGGCAAATGTCAATTAGTCCCTACAAATGGTGAGAAAAATGGGTGGTGGAGAAAGCAGCACCTCCCTGTGGAAAGGAATTTGCTCTTGATTCTTGCAAAGTTAATGTTATATTACAACCATTCTGAGAAAACATCCAACACCTTGGCTAAGTTAAAACTATACATGCCCATGTTACTACTGCATTTAAGTCAGTGATAATGGAGCAAAGCAGGCTAACTGGGGAGCACGCACACAGGTCTGAACTCTGCAGGTGCCCTGCGTCTTGTACCCACTGTCACCCTGTCTGCGTGAGGCAAGAGGCATTCCCGAGACTCCTGCTGAATCCCGGCTTCAGTGAGAGGCAGGGACTGGGAGCAAGTGGCTGCCTCCGGAAGCAATGCACCCGTGACGACTCCACGGTGCTGCCGGGAGCGCAGCCCCTGCTCTCAACACATTTCACGGCTTCAACGAAGCCGTGGCATGCTAGTGTTGAAAAGAAGGTGAAAAAGATGGATGGCTTATTCAGGCATTGAATCGTGCCAGGAATGGAATGCAGCTTGTGCAGTCTGCTAGTAAAGCTAGAGGGGGAAAAAATTTTGAATATCTAATTTTTCTGAAGAGATTTCCTTAATAACAACAAAAAGGCAGGGAAAAAGACTATTTTTTTCTTCACTTTTTTCCAAACATAAACATGTTTTGATTTTTTTTTTCAATAATGAAATATTTTCACTACAATTCAGGCACTGAATTAGCCCTTTTCCTAGAGAAAGAAAAGGCTATGAATTGCCCTATACCCAGTGAAAGCCATCATTAAAAGGTCTTCCCTGCGTGCCTGATACTTGCACACTAAACAGCATCTCCAGGTTGCTTCCTAGTAAGACCACTCCTCTTAGCAGTATCTCTATTCTGAGTAGTATCTTGGGAAACACTCCTGGTGAAGGAGGAGGGAGGAATTTAAAGAAGGTAAAAGGGAGTGGAAGGCACCAAGAGAAAGCCTTGCAGAAAAGTGCATGATGCAATTCCTGCCCATGATACAGGCAGCAGGAGAGGTGGTGAGCAGGAAATCAACGTCAAAAATGCTCCGCTTCCAGAACCAGGGGGCTGTCAAGCCCACTTCTGCCTGCAGCCAAAATCTTTGGTCTAGTTATGATTAAAATGCTGGATGACTAAGCACAAACTGAGAAACTACCCCCTAGATTTCATTTTCACCACTAAAACAAACAAACAAACAAAAATATATATACATACATATCCATGAAAGAAATCCTGTAGTTTACTCAGGGGCAACCATTACTTGTTTAAAGGGGTACAATTTCTAACTGCAACCGGAAACATCTGCACTTCCACTTAATACTCACCAGCAGGAGTAGATCCCGTTAGCTCCCAGATGCTGCTGCAAGAGGCAGGCTCAGGCTCACACATGGCAACAATCAGCACTCAAATTTCAGCCCTGGTGGAACTCCAAAGCAATCGCTCATGTTGCACCGAGGCCGAACTTGGCCCGGCGTGTACAAACAGCCCCTCAAAGGGACTCACTGCCTGCTAGGGGCAGTAAGTCCTGCCTGAGCTCATAAATCAAATTACCGAGCTAGGGGCAGACGCGAAGTGTTGATTAACACGCTCTCCTGCGCTTCTGAGTTTTCACTTTAATGGGATGACTTAACAAAATATTGGCTTTATGTTTTCTAGCTTGCTCGCCTGATGTTATCTCTGGCACTCTCCCTTTCAGCCTGGAAATCGGCACGGGAATCAGGCACGGGAGCCAGCTTTGCCCCACACCCTCTCCCTTTCTCAGCAACTTGTGCATCTCGCACACAAGCATGTATCATCCCTGCGGCTCAGGCCACATCTGCTAGTGTCTTCCTACTAACTGCTGACGAAACAAGAGGCCAAATACACACACTGTACATCACTACAGCCAATACGTGCTGCTGCCCACCACAGTGACAGACTGTGATGCCCTGCAGCTACCAACCTGCAGTACATACGGATCTGTACGGTGCCTTCTTAAGTAAGAAAGTGACTCCAAATGTCCAGTCTGAGCTGTTGAAATAACTCTCTGCCAGGAAACTGAGCTAGAAAAGTGAAAACCAAGTGTTAGTTCTCTGAGTGTTCCAAAAATTTCATCTGGCTCTTCTGAGAGAAGTGCTTCTTGTAGGTCGGGGGAATTTGCTTCTCATTGCATTCTCCAAAACTGGAATTGTATCAGATCTCAGCAGTACTGCATTTGATGACATTCAGAAATGTTAATACTCAAGTGAAAGTTGCACTTAATACTCAAATGAAAGTTGCACTTTGTCAAGTCTTCCCCAACGCCTCTTCACCCCCCCTTCTAGAATTTGGATCCTGGAAAAGCCCCAAAGGAAAAAAAGAGGAAAAGCCGTTTCAAGACAGGACCCTTATGGATTTGTACAATGACCCGAGCCTGTGCCTTCCTCACCGCTAGACCGAAACAGGCTGTTCTCAGGCTGCAGCAGCAAAGGCCACGGACACCCGGGCTTCTGGCTCCTGAGCCCAGAATCCAACGCCATGACGGGGACCGATCTGTGACTGATCCAAATTTTTAGTTTTGCTAATCAAATCTTAATATGCAACTAATGTTTTATGCATTTTCTATCAGAATTTTACTTCCATAATTATTTACTGTCAACAGAGCTGTTTTAAACCAGAATGATAAGCCAATTTTCTTTCATCTTTGATCTTTCACACTGGTCTTCAAAGGATTAAAGTACGGCACGAAATAGACTTTACAGCATCTGCTTTAGGAGATGAAGGCAAGTGATAAATTATGTGGCCAGGAGGAGATAAGGTTATTAATCAATGTGGCTGCAGGGTGCAATGTTTTGAAGTTGCACCGAGTATCAAATAACATGTGAAAGGGAGGAAGCTTTTTCTTTTTTAAAACTTAAAGCTAAGCTTGATCTATAAAATGAAGCTGATACCCTATTAGCTGTGCAAACCATTTTTCATGCAGAAACTAGTGTAAATTGTAGTGTTCAAATCAAAATGAGTACATAGACTGCTTTGCTTTTTTAAAAAAACAATAAAAAGTCTTTTAACAAGAAAAAAACCAAAATTTAGTCTTTTATGCAATTGGTAAAAGATTATTTGAAGGGAAAGAGTTGAATGCAACTCTGCCATTGTCAAACTAATGCCCACTAATGCACTTGCTGGTTAAGTGCTCATTTTACTTGACATTCTTGTATTCTTTTTAGTTTGTTTTCCAAGAAAGCACCTCAGCACTTACACAGCTCCACACCACAGTCCTTTATCACCAGGGCATGCAAACCCCAGACTCACAGCACTTACTGATGCCCCACAAGGGGTTTGACCTGCTGAGCTCCTGAGGAGGTAAACTACTGCTGGATCAAGAGTTTGCATGTGTAACATGCATGATTTATTTGTGAACACACACTTGAGACAGAATGAACTCTCTCTTGCTTCTGCCACCCCAGGCCTCTGTCAAAAGCTTTTAATTTTGCTTTGTAGCACAACCTTTAGAATACATGAAGGAGCCAGGTTTGAGTTTCAGGTTAAGTGCTCCAGCTTTTTGGAGAGAGGAGTTATGCTGCAGCTCGGAGAGGGAGCTTACATTTCAATACAGACTTTCCCTTGCATTTTATTGCATGCTAAAAATCTGGGCTGCACGGAAGACAGCAACCTTCCAAAGAGACCACCAATGTTGCACACAAAGCAAATCTACACTGGGACTGTCTTTAGACAGCTGAATCAGCTCTGCTGTAACAACTGCAGCTCAGCCTGACGTCTCCACTTGCATGCAGACGGAACCAGCCACTTCCCATGACCAGACTAGAAGAGCATGGGAATACTTACCTAACTCTGTCCCACAAATATTCCTGTATCTGAGCTGGTTGATGGTACATGGGTCATGCTCTACCTGCAGGCCAGTTACAACAGGACTGTCACAGGGGTGAGACTGGAGGAAGGAGCCATAGGAACCTAAAGAATCTTAACAAGGACAAACACAAAGTCCTGCACCAGAGGAGAAAGAGCCCCCTGCAGTGATGTGGGCTGGAGACTGCCTGGATAGAGAGCAGCTGTGCAGAAAAGGCCCTGGGATGAGGCTGCAAAATCCCTATGGGACTTAAGGCTGTATTAGCAGAAAAACAGCCTGAAGATCAAAAGAAGTGACCATCTCCCTGTACTGAACACTTTGGTGAGCATATCCAGACACCATGTCCAGTTCTGGTCTCCCTAATACAGCACAGGCAACATTAAATGGAAGCATGTTCAGCAGAAAGCCACTAAGATGGTCAGGAAAGGCTAAGAGAGCTTGTCCAGCCTGGGAAAGATAAGGCTTTGGGGGGGCCTAACAGCAGCCCCCAGGACCTACAAAGAGGTTATCAAGGAGACACAGCCAGGCTCCTCAGCAGCACATGGCAGGAGGAGAAGAGAGGGCAGGCCTACACTGAAGGGAGAGATACGGCCTGGAAAATTAGGAATCTTTCCCCCCCCCCCCCCCAACAAGGACAGTCAAGCAGTGTAATAATTTGCCCGGGGAGATTGTGTAGTCTCCATTTTGGAGAAAATTCAGGGATTTCTAAGGCCCTGACAAAGCCCTGAGCAACCTCATCTGACCTCACTGCTGACCTTGCTTTGAGCAGGAGCCTGGACTACAGACCTCTCGGGGCCTCTTGCCAACTTGAGTTATCCTGTGATCCCATATGAAGGACGTTCCCAGCTATCACTAATCCACAGGGAATACCACTACTGTAGCACCCTTACCCCAAGAGTCAGCAGGAGAACATAAAGTTGAACTGTGCTGCAATGAGAAAGAAAGTTTTAAGCATTCAGTGGTTTCCTCTTCTTTTTTTCCCCCACTATCCATCAGCAATGAATTACAGAGGGCACGTATTCAGCGACTGCTTATGCTGGAATTAGAAAAAAAAAAAAAAAAAGAGAAAGATCTATTTTGACATCTTTATTCTTTCCTGTGGACAATATTACTCTCCTCACAAAATATAACAGTAAATTTTTGATCTAGATTTTTCTACCAGAAAACAGGACTCTGACGCTTCCCTTTGAAGATTATTCCAGTGTTTATAAAATTTTACTCTCTAGCAATTTCCCAAAATATGGGCTGCATGCTTCTTTTCTCAGTGTCATCCTAATACAGTGCAATCTAATCCCTCTGTCTGCATCCTATTTACACTCCTCAGAGAAAATGGATTTATGTCATGTGGCCAGATCATGTACTTTTACTGTTGCCTCAAATCCACTCTAACACCAAAAAAAGAGTTTATGTTTCTTGCCATAATACGGGGCCAGATCTCCATTTCCAGCAAGCTACTAACTGCAGAAAAGCAGGTGAAGTCTGGTCAGATGTCACTGCATACAAACGCCCAAATTGCCTATTTTCTTGTCAGGGTTACAGAGACAAGAACTACAGGCTGCCTCGCCTGTCTTCTCTTTACTAGCCTGATCCCAAGTCTCTGACATCAGTGGAAATATTCCCATTCACTTGGACGGCCTTGGATTTAGTTCCCAAGTCTTAAAGAATAAAAGCAAGGAGAAAATGAGACATTAGCTTCAAATGAAGTCACTTGGAATTCCTGCCTTGAAGTGGGAAGAGAACCACTTTGAGAGTGGGCGGGATGGATTTTTTTAAATTAAAAAAATGACAGGAAGAGAGTGTTTTAAATTTTTAATTGAAAAAAAAAAAGCTTTGGAAAATAGTCTGTGAAAATGTTTTGCATTAACTTATTTACGCAGTCATGGCAACATTCCACTCATTCAGTGGAAAAACGAAAACCTGAATGTCACAGTATTTACTTTGATGTTCTCTTCACAAATTGGACTTTATCGGCGTCTTTGTGCAACATGTAACTTTTCAGCCTGCCTTCCAATTAAAGAAAAACTAAACAGACTGCTGTAAGTAAAATCGGTTCATTTGGATATTTCACAAATAGGAAGTGACAGAACACTGCAAAGTGTGTAACGGCTTTATTCTCAGGGGGTGAAATTCAGCTCCTGGCTCAATTAATGCAAGAGTTCTGCATAATTGAGCTACCTAAATGCTAGCAGAATAAGAGGCTCTGTAGGGTTCACAATGCACAAACACACTCAAACAACCCCTATGCACCGTGTATACAACCCCAGAAAAGCCTGATTCCATGTGTTACACRTGCATTATGTTCCTTGGCTGCTCTCCAGCTGGGTGCTTTCTTAGAAGCTAACTCTCAGCCAGAAAGTTAGAATTCACAGGTACAATCCCTCCAGGTCACAGAAGGTCTTGTAATCACCCCACAGTACTCTGATAACCAAACAGCTGTTCCCAGGAGGTCTGCTGGATCACAGGATCCATAGGCTTTTTCAGGATCAGGTTGTTGTTCATTTGCTCTGTGACTCTGTGATTTTTCTACAATCAAACAAACATCCTAAGGCCAATGTCGAAGGAAGGCCATTTCCCCCTCTCCCCAGATGTTTCACTAATGCATAGTCTAAAATAGTTACAGTATGACTACATGATAGGAAAAAGCTTTTTTTTCCACTTTTACCTTCAAAATGGTTCAATTGGGAGTGCTGAACCATAAGAAAGTACTAACGAACACCAAGAAACTAAGTGAAACGCATATTTTGCATTTTATAACAACAAACTTAGGTTGCACTGCTCGCTTTGTAAATCCTACAGAAGCACTTCGCGTTAGCTCAGGCTGCCTAGTTCTTAAAAAACAACAACATGCAGCATGTGCTTCAGGCAGTGAAGCATATTAGCATTGCAATTCATGCTAAGATATCCTCTGAGGGGAAAAATTGTCTTCAAAGCTACCTAAGCCTCTGGGTCAGAAACTTCCTGAAATGTATTTTAGCAACAATTATTCGAGACATGAAGATTTCTGATGTTTTTACAGTTCCCTAAAAAGAAATTGGGCAACTTAAAAAAAAAAAAAAAAAGAAAAAAACACCCCAAAACACACAGATTGCTGCCAATTTCAAAACAGGATGTTTTTGTTATTCATGACTGTAATGGGGATTAGTGACCTAGCAAATGTAAACAACCCATCCATTACTGCTTCTTGTCTAATTATTGCTGCAGTTTTTCCCCTCTTCATATCTGATGCTGTATGAATAGCTTAGCACTCATCATCAGGCAATGAGCAGACCAACCACAGAAATTAAAATATCACCAGCTAGTTAAGTTAACATGACCATCTAGTTGAAAGGAAAATGCAAAGGACGAAAATACTTAGGATATGGCTAGTGATTTAAAGTCAAGGTGTCTGTTTTCAGCACATAGGAAAAAAAAAAAGGAAAAAAGAACAAGACAGAAAGGACACCCTGCAGAAGAAGATACACCACAAGTGTATCTGATGAATGAACCACTGTCAGGAGACAACCTTGTAAAGTGTCTACGCCCCCAAATCAGAAAGAAGGAAAGTTTTGCAGTTTCCCAGCAGTTCATCTGGCAGTTAGAGATACACGAAACCTGACCTTCTGATGTCCAAATTCATTCAATATCGTGCCCAGCTTCTTTGTGTTGCTGTGAAGTTTATGAGCAGCAATAGCTGGATTAGGGTCCCTCCAGTCAATGGAGAGGCGGTGATGCCAGAGGTGCCGTCCCTCCTGAACGTGCGCCGACTTGATGCTGGGATCAAAGCGGTGCACTTCACATCCACTGTTAGCCATGTTCACCTCAAACTGGTGGTCCTCATTGCCTAGCCTGCCAAATAAAGCAAACAAAAAGGCATAACTACTGGAGCTGCAAAAAATGCATTAATAAAAGCTGACGATCCCAAGGACTCCTTGGCATGTTAAGAGGGGGCAATTCTACCAGTTCATTTTGGAAGCCAAGTGGAGGAACACTGGCCTACTTTTGAAACCATGCTGCACTAGGATACGGTACTAAACCAGTACTGAATGATTTCCTTGGAGACATACTGGTAAACTAAAAGAAATCTACACTCCGAAAAAAGCTTTCAGAAAACATACAGTTTGGAGTTAGGATAGTGTTATATCGTATCACCTATGAGAACAGCTTCCACTCAGCAGCTTTCCTCTTCAGGCATCTTGGGAAAGGAAAAGGATACAGCGTATGCGAAAACAATGTGCTTTCAAGAATGAATTTATTTCACATGATTTCAGCCTATAAAGATGTACAGGACGAAAAGAGAATGGTTTTCTTTTCATACACTCAGGACATATTAGGAAAGAAGCTCAGAAGTTAATGAAGTGAATGGAAACGCTTGCTTGCATTTGACATTCTATAGATGGGACACAGATGAATGAAGAGCAATGCAATCCCTTTGGAATGAGAAGCTGGCTAAAAATGAACAAAATGTGGATTGTTTGGGACAATTAAGGCATTCGAGAGTGACGAGTGCATCAGTGACTGGTGGATTCGTGCATGTGCGGTACCCTCCTAGCAGCTCCAACTGATTTGTTCCGGAGGGCCAGATGCTTTTGGCACAAACAAAATTCCCGCTGCCTCCAAGCAGATTTGTATTCAAATGTGGCTGCAAAGGGAGGTTTACGGTGGTGCCAAGCAGGTAAAGATCATTGAAGGCAAGGAAGTTGCTGGTGTATCTTCTGCCTCCCTGGCCTACAGCTCACATTTATGCTGGAAGAGAGAGTTAATCAACAACTACTGTTAATGAGAAAAAATTATATTCTAAAGAACTGCAGGCTCACATGTGACTGTACTAAGTGCTAATGCAGCATGAAAAAAAAAAAAAAAAAGTGAACCATTTTTTTCCTGACAAAGGTTTTGCACTGCTTTAAAAGGATTATGATCTCAGCAGAAGCCCACTGAGGTCAGAAAAGTCTAGAAAGGTCTTTCCCCACCAGTGGGGGAAACTTTAGCAACTGTAAAATATAAAACAAGTAGGATGCCGACCTATTTTTGCGGTAGAGAAGACAACCCATCTTGGCCACACAGTCAGGAGTGGCACGCAGCCGTGGCAGCGGAGTGAAGGTGAGCCCTGAAGGGTGGAGAGACGACATGTGGCGAAGGGGCCCCGCTCCCGGGCGCTGCTGCCAGGCGGCCGGGCAGGCCAGGCCACCAGGAGACAGCACAGCAGAGCGGGGCAGATGGGCGGCCGTGTCCCTTGGCCGCCTCTGCTCACAGGGTTCGCCGAGGGTCACAGTAAACAGAGTTTCCTGCTCGGAATAAACACTGGGCTGCAGCCCGCACTGAACCGGGCGCCACGTCAATGTGCAGGGACAGCTGCTGAGCAGAGGGGCAAAACCACCCATGCCGAGGGGCCGCTCTCTCCCTGGTGTCTCTGCTTTCCTCTTCTCCTAGGAAGATAACCAGATCTGCAGTGGGGCAGAAAGGAAGTCTTCCCTGCTTGGACCCTACATCCTCCTGCAAGGTCTTTTACACAGTCTCACAGTGAACACTAAAAGCCTCAGCTGCTAAGTTCCTGAAATCCTATTCATTTATATTATCCCAGCTTGGGCGCCTGCCTGTTGTGTTTGTTACAGACTTAGTTTAATCTGAGTAGATTTAGCAATAATAACTACAGCTCACTACTGCATATTGCAAGTACATGTCACACTGGGAAATCCTGTCCCTCAAGCAAAAATATTGCTGCCTCGCAGCAGTGGAAGCAACTAATACTAACCTAAAAAACCTCCAGAGGTTTCAGACACTGCTCACCCCCATTCTCTTGCAAGCTCTTCTGCAGCCCTCAAGAAGGCAGAGTACAAGCAGTAGGTCTTCTTCAATTTTTAACGAGGTAGGGATTTAATTCAGGATTCGCAGTAGCACTCACGCTGAACTTTCACATTTGTGCTCACTCCATCCTCTCCACGGAGAATGTTCCTCCCTGAAAGCAGCTGCTCTCCCTTTGCTCTTTATGAAGGGCACAGGATAACAGAAACATTTAAAGGGGATTTTTGTCTTAGTCGGAACAAAATTACTTTTCTGCCTGCCATAAACTAAAGGAAGTCAGTCTGACAGAAGAATTAAGCTGTAACGAGCTCCAAAGGCAGCAAAAGGAATCTGAAGGCTTAGAGGCTACTCTTCCTTAACCCCAAATATCTCTTTTCATTTCTTTAGCTGCTTTATGAGCCACATCATTCCTGGATATTTATTGCACATGTGTGCATGATGATTGACTTTCCCATCAATTTCAATGTCTGCTAAGAACAGAAAATCTGGCATTTGGGCTCTCTGTACCATACGAAAAACAGCAGCACACACAAAGTACTGATGTGGCATCTACTCACCAGCTGGGAGCAGCTCAAAAAGCACAAGCAAGTCATCTTTGTGCTCATCAGCTGTGTGCCAGATCTGCCCTTGCACAGCTGACAGAAGCTCTGCGTTGTGTCTTCCTCAACAGAAACACATTTCTCAGCCCACGCCTGGCCCATATCAAAGGGACAGAGGGACTTTAACACTGCAGTGCAGGTCTAGTATTAATAATTATGTACTTTGCAGGGTAAGGTCTAGATTTATTCCATCAGATTTGTGCACTTCACCAAGACACCTAAAGTCAGCAGCCATGTTATCCTAGGCTCCCTCTTGAATCAAGGGAAGTCATAGGTACCTCCAGAAGGTTATTCAGCTTAGATGAATTTCCACCTGAATGTGCCTTCCTCTCCGCATTGACTATTGGAAGGGGTCTCAAGCAATGAACCAGAACTACAGCTGAGCAGCAAAAGTCCAGACCCCTGTGTCTCTAAAAAGCAACTGCTTTTCTGCCACTCAGCACCATAGGTGAGTGATATCTGAGGGCCTCTTGCTCTCTCAGGAGTAAAAGCCCAGTGGTTTGATGAACTCTGGATAGTGAACCTTGTCCTCTCAAGATCTAGAGCATATTATTAGCAGGAAAACAAGCTACACTTGTGGTTTAACTATTGTGTTCCATGAAAAGTGAAGATCTCCAGTGTTACAAACATCATACACACTATGAACGTCTTAAAATAAAAGCACACTGCCTTTATTATTATCACTTTGGCACATGTCAACCCTGGAGCGCTTAGCAAATACACTCTCACATGGAGATGTACGACTTTGCTAATGAAGCTTTATAAATAATGCTGCTGAAGTACCCAGCAATTATGCAAGACATTTCTGCTCAGGGAAGATGCTGCATGCTCCTCAGTTTATCTCATTATTTTCCATCTTCCTCTACCCAAACCACCACTCACTAATAAGCAATTTGCTTTCATGCTGATTCTACAAAAATAAAAGAAAATGAAGACCCTTATGGAGAAAGATTTTTCTCTAAAAACAGAGCCTACAGCAGCACATTTAGCACACCTAGCAAAGTCCACATTTTGAAAGCACAGCATTACTGCAGTCTATTTTGCACTTATAAGGCTTTCTGAGGCCAAAATGTATCCCAAAATGATTTGCTGCACGTTAAAGAGAGCACTTACCCAAGTGAATAGAGACGACATTGCTTGTTTCTGATGCGATGAATGAGGCTGAACCGCTCATCAAGGCAGAGCGACCAGGGCTTCTTTGACGTTTCAGAGTGCCCTGTCAGGCTGTTCAGGTTCATGTGTCCGCATGAAATCTGTTGAAATCAGAGGAGGTTTCATTTTAATATGTCATTACACTAATTTGTTTTTAATTTGTCTTTTGGGGATAAGAGTTGAAAGAAGAAAAATGTTAACTGGTTTAATTAAAATCTGATTGACAGATCTGCAGCTATGGAGATTTGATTTTTACCCCCTTGTCTGTGTGTTCTGCTTGGTGAAATTTAAGGCTTATATAACTCCTAGAAAGCAACACGGTTTGAACAGCAAGTAATTAAACATTAGTACTATACCCTGAAATCAATTTTCCTGAGAGCAAGCTATTTCAGTATAAATATGTATTTCCTTTCCTTGCAAACCTTGGACTGGATTCTGCATCCTGCATCATGTCAAAATAAAATCTTATGATTCACCATTTACTTAAAAGACAGTGTCACTGTGATACACAACACGGTCTTAGGCCTCAAGTGCCTTAGATTTCAGTTCCCAAAGGGATTTAATGATGACTTAAACACATCCCCTATCCAATAACGAAAGGATTAGGTGCTTAACTAAACAGAGGAATCGCTACAAGTGTTTCAGTGCTGTCTTAGATATCATGAGCCAGACAGCAAAGGACAAGAAGGCAGCTAGTAAAAAGAGGTGAATTCATTGGGAACCTGCATGCTTTTTACATAACAGAGCATCCAGATCATTTGACTAAAAGGTCAAGTCAGCTTTTCCAACCAAGCACACCTGGACATCAAATTTAGGAGTTGCAGGGCATGGGCTGCTAAGCTGCAAACATGAAAGCAAATACTGCAAAGAATTATAGGCACCCAACAGTGCCTTTATGAGGAAAAGCTGCTCTCTGAACCCAGCACCAGCTGTGATCCCAGAAACTGCCACAGATAGGAGCTGGCACTGCCAGAAAGCAAAAAAATAGGAGGAAAGAACAGCAGGGCTAAAACCAGGTTAAATACCAGTCCTCAGCTGACTATTCTCACATCTTCCTTCTCAGGCTCAGTTCTCTATTTTAGCCAAACTAAAAAAAAACACAGATCTTTTGATCTTTCTGAACATATTTTTTTCAGAAATTTCTGCTTCTGCACAATTATGCACAGGGGGTGAGAATGAAAACTGGAATCCAGTCTTTGCTGTGGTAGGCACTGTTCACATGCCTTGTAATAAGTAAATAAAACTCATTTTTAAAGAGGCTTAAGCTCTGAAAGATCATTATCTGGAGCATTACATTCACTGAGCTGCCTGCTGCACAACCTCCCTACCCATGCTTAGCTCATAATTCCCAGGGGAAAATTCATAAAAGCTTATACAGCATCTCTTCATGCTGCTCTCCAAATTCACTAAGCTTTAAGCAATGACTTGCACTGCACCCCAGTGCAGACCCCTTCTGTCTATAACTACCAAAGAATAAATGGCTTCGCAATAACAAGGATTAATTTTAAGACAGAAAAACATGCTCTCTGCAGAAAAATAGAAGATCATGCCATCCTAGTGCTTACTTGACTCACAGTGTTTTGGGCAATTACAACTCTCAGAATTGGTAGCAATGTTACCAGCTCTTGCTACTAAACCCATAACCTAAAGCTATAACCATAAACCAGAAGACCTGAACTCCACCTTTGGCCCCACTGCCAAGGGCCTGGGCTGCTCTTCTGCACATTGCTCTTGTGCAGGCAACAGTAAACTTTAACACTTCTTCTCATTGCTAGGCATTGGTGTTGAAAGAGCCTTGGTTCACCCCTCAGTGAAGCCTAGTGAGGTGACATCTCCTTCCACCCATGTGATGAGTGTTGCTGAACTAAACCAGCTGTGCACAGTCACAGTAATTAGCTGCCACTTGCTCAGCACACACAGGAAAGGAGATACCATGCTCACCTATGTGAGCAGGATCCCATTTCTTCTTATGCTTCTACCAGTCATAGTGTGATCTTGTCAGCTGTTAATCATGTAACAAGTTAATCATGTAATCATGCCATGTCAGGGACAAGGGTTTCTCTCCTTTTTCCTTTATTGTTGTTGTTCTTTTCATTTATGCCTGTCCCCAGGGTCACTACTCTGGGAATGAAACTTTTAGTATGTCAGGAGTGCTAAATCTCTGTTCATTGATGTCCTTGTAGGTTTTGACCCAACTAGTGTTTAGGAGAACCTGCCACTGTTTATTAAGTTGCTGAGATGAAGGCGGTTTTCAGCTTTACGCCCCTACCTCAGTCTACTCTGCTAGAAAACAAGCAGCTCTACAGACATCCCTGTCTCATTGCAAGTCCTCTTTCCTGTCAGAGAGCCTCTGGTTTTCCTCCATACCACAGAACATGGAGACCAAAACGTCACTTCCGCATTTCTGAACATTTAGCTGAGGGTAGCCACAAGCCTGGGGATAAGTGAATGCTCTGATAGTCTCTCAGTTACGATACCATAGGCACAGCAGCATGTTTTTAGATGTATTTCAACTGACTCTTCCATGTCAGCCTTAAAAGTTTTGCATCAACAAAGCATCATTTTAGTGTTACTGTTCCTTATTTATGTTAAGGACATTAGTGCCATAAACACTTGAGGTGCCTTGTTATTCTTTCCTGTAAAAGATAGTGCAGTTAAATCTGTATTAAACGTTTGCTGGCTCACAGACTGGAATACTTAAAAGTATCTGTCTTGTCAGAAGTAAGGACACCCTGTACCTTTTTCATTCTTCATCACACAAAATGTATGTATAAACACAGGTGTGGGGAAGTGATGTCTATATTAAGATGCATACTAAGACATGATAACCTGACTTCCATATATTTGTGCCATGGAAGCATCTGTGACTGTAAGGTAGATTTGGATGTAATACCTTTGAAAAAGCACTTCAAAATACAAGTTTTTCAGATCGACACCTTTTTTTTTTTGTTCTCAAAGAATCAGAATTCTTTTAGTACTATTGGGAAACCTTGCCCAGGCTTGGGACTAATGCCTTTTTCTCATTTTTCTGTGAACCTCAAATGCATCCTTTTTAAGCTGGAATGAACTTGGTTATCACACTATTACTGAGAGGTTAGGTGGTAGAATACACAGTCCTTTTGCTACACGGTGCTCAGTACGTTTCTGTACAAGAGAGAGACACACACAGACAGAGAAATAGAAAATGGGAGAGGAACAATTCCTGGAATTTCTGCTGTACTGCACTTCTGTCAGGGCACAAACTCCTCTGTAAATAGAAAGCAAGGAAATAACACATTCTTTCTAACTGGTGTTCTGATCTTTACATTCACGTTTGTCAGGTTATGTGGTGGAAAGGTAGCCTGCCCACATGGAGAGGAGCAGGGAGGAATAAGGTGAAAGCAGGGAACTCAAATAGCACCATGCCCAGGCTACTGTCAGAGGAGAGCCATGAACGCCTACAGGCTCCACATCACCACACAAAGGAGCACAGAGGCACAACACCAGGCAGGGAACCCTAAAAGCCCTCTCAGAGAAACGGAGCCCCTATCCCCACCCCAGGGAAATGGAGCCTCTGTCCCCATCCAGGAGAGCCAAGAGCCCCCTGGTCTAGCTGTGAAAATCATCAAGATGAGACAACGGGACACAGTCTCCACAGCACCTTTTGGAGAATCCTACCTTCTTAGTAAAATTCTAATTCAAGATAGAATTAAGCTTCTAACTATTCTCCTGGAGGCTCTCTATGCTGTGTGCATGTGGAGGGGAGCTGTGGGACTCATATGTCCAACTGCCAGCAACTGGGAGAAGGGAGGTGACTTGGGGCAGCTGCTGAGCAGACCGAGTGTCTCAGCCTGGCTACAAGAGGGCTGCACAAACGTTTCCCACTAATGGGCCTTCCCCCTGATCAGCCAGAGAGGGGAAGTGGAGAGGGCTGTAGTTTTGTCTGTGTTTCTGTGTGTGGCCAGCTGTGTATATATGTGGGGTGTACATGTGTTTGTGTGTGTGTCTCCTGGGAACACATGCTCGCTGCTAGCTGGACATGGCGGGAGGAAACTGCAGAGCCCCTCACCTTGTATGGGCTACCATATGCAGCTCTCCCTCACAATGTTGACCATCACTGCTGAGTTGAGTAACTTTGGAAATAAAGCATATTCCAAACAACTGCAATGACAACTTGTTGCAAGGTTAATTTCTTACCTGAGAGGAAAGAGGCTGTATCAGGCAAATTATTTTCTAAAAAGAGTCAGAAATGAGAACCTACCTGAGAAGTGCTTATGTACTTCAGGAACCTCAAGGCCTCATAGTTCAGGGAAGGAGTTGGGCTTGCCCATGGTTGTAGATCAATGTGCCATCTCATAGTCTGCAGAGGAGGGGGGAAAAAATCAGTTAAAGGAATATTATTTATTTTTCAGTACAAACTTAAAATGCAAGGGCTAAAATAAAAACAAAACAAGGACATTTCATTTTTTAAGTGAAGTTTTCTAAAGGCTTCTCTACACATGAAAGTCATTGCAGAATAAAGCAGAGATTGAATTACAGTGAAAGAGCATCTTACTGTGATTTATCTTGATCAACTTTGAAAGCATATGTCCTTAATTCAGAAAAAAAATGCAGAAATACTGACCCTCAGCATTATTCTAGGACACCCAGGCAAGTGCTGGTTTAGGTAAATACCCTGAAGAAAAACTAAACCTGAATATCCAAATTCTCCAGCAGGGACCTAAAAACATAAAATAATTTTATATCTGTTGCACAACTCTGCTTGAGTACCCAGCAAAACAAGACAACAAGACCTGGTATTGTAAACAGTGATCAATCACCACAGGAAAGCTCAGCGAACAGTCTCTTTCCTTTTTCTAAAGCACAGCTTCTGGGTTTCTTCTATTAGTTTACCACAGCCCTGGTATCCCAATTCTTTATTTTCCTAAAAAAGTGCCAGTATGGTTGCCTTTAGCCCTCCGACTCCCCATTTTCCAACCAAGAGAAGCAGCTTAGTGGGTGTTTTCTGTGCTGCCAGCGAGGCCCAACGCACCAAACCTGGGGATCCTGCCAGGTTTTGGAGCAACACTTCCCACACACACAAAGTGGGACAGCACAGGTCTTGGAGACAGGCGCTGGCAGAGCAACAGGGCTCTGCGCTCCCATCTGCGCTGCCCTCCCGCCCGCGTTTCTGCCGGCTCTCGTCGCGTTGGGAAGCGCGGCTGTGTTATCGTGTGCCCCCAAGTAGCTATAAATACAGGCACAGTGTTAAGCTGTACTGACTTAAGATTGGTTTCTGCTGACCCTTCGCCTTTGGGTGTCATAACTCATCTCTGTGGCTTGGCAGATAGGATCAAGCTTCCCCTTAGACACTGTTTCCATAAAGAACATCTTTTTTATTGTTTTTTTCATAAGACCATTTCAACTTCAAACAAACTACCAAATAAACAAAAAGAAAAATCCATTTGGGATTCCCAGCGGGCTTCACTTTACTAAGAAGCTCTGGAAAACATACAGAAAATATCAGTTAGGGAGAGATGGAGTCAAGGCCCAGAGGGGATGCGCTCAGGTGCAGCCAGGATGGCCCCAGGTCTCTAGGCCTGCAGGAGGGAGGCAGCGAGCACCACTCAGGAAGAAGACAGGCTGCTGGGACGCAGGAATTCTCAGATGGCAGACAGGAACACAGGAAAGACAGAAGGAAAAAGCAAAGCTGACAAACAAGATTATGAAAGAGGACCATGGCCAAATGCAGTTTGCCTTGAATGGGCATCACGCGTTCACATTTTTGCTGCCTAAGCTTACAGGAGGTGGACAGGAATGCCACTCTTTCAACAGGCTTGAGAGCTCACATGAAAATGAAGGTGCTTGAAAAGGCATTTGCAAGCAAAACACAGAGAATCAAAGCTACCTGGCAGCAAAGTGCCTCCCTAAGCAAGGGGACTAGAAGGAGGCCACAGTAGCACCACTCAGAGCTGAGGGAGAAGGAGCAGATGCCACAATTAACGTGTCCATTAATCGCACGAACCAGGACCTTTCTTTCCCCCACTAACAGCCAGGCATCAGAGAGCTATGGGGCCTTATTTTCAAGTTCTTAAAATTTTAATGGTAATAGACTGCTTTCCCACCGGTAACCTGCAAAATCTGTCAGTACTCACACAAGAAAGACAACGAAAATCCCAGTGATTTAATAATCCCTTTCACTACAAAAAGTGATGAGATCAACTTTTCACACAGTCCTTCAAATTCAAAAGGTCTCTGCAAATGTTACATTTGTAACAGGCATCAGACACGAGCTCCTCATTCCGGGCAATACTTTTGCCAAGCCTCTCAAACTTCACAATTTGCCCTTGGCTCCTTATTAAGCAGCCCTTTTCTATTCACTGATGAATAGATTATAATAAAAATAAATTAATTATAGTAAGAAAGTACAATAAAATGAATGAGAGAGGTCTGTTTCTAACATCTCTTGATTCACACTAGACAGCTGAAGTCCAGAAATATCACCCCAATATCACGCAGAAGAAGACAGAAAAAAGGCCTGAATTTCCTGCATCTGGGGCCGCCTCTGTCCCCACGGTCTCCTCACAGTGAGGACTCAGACAGTGAGATACCACAACTGCATTTCCTCAAACACTGATGTATCCTGATACCGTGACATAAAGAGAGGACAACAACTGGAACATGGAAAGTCCACTTCAAAATGTCCTTTTAGAGAAACTCAGGGCTCCAATATCTATACTGTTTCACTTGCAGACACTGCTTGTAAGATAAACCTTTCTTTAGAACCGCTTGAAAGCAGGCACTGATCAAGCACTGACCTCAGGCACCCTAAAAGAAAGTTAGAAAAACCGAAAGAAATGGTATCCATAATGAAGTCTAAATGTTTAGTAGATAAGCACAGAGCAGAGGAAATCAGAAAGCCATGTCCTTGTTTTCTTAAGAAAAACGTGATTCATCTGAAGGTCCGATTTTTTTTCCAGCTATTTCACGTATATGGACAGACATTTCCTTCAGACCAGTCTGACAGGAATCTGTAGTGATCATCCCCTAGAGACCACTTATTTCTAGATTTTCTCCCTCACCAGACATCCATAATAATCATGTGATAATCATCTGATAATCCCTTAATAATTTGTATCATACATATGGTATAATTTGTCCTTCTAAACATTTGAAAAATATAATATTAACTTGAAAGCAACATATGCAGAGGGCTCATCAAATAGCCCATATAAAACTGTAAAACTGTAGCTCTGCAAAGTTTCTGCCTCTCCTAGCATAAACTTGAGCAGAGAAATGCAAATACGAAATTATTTCCAAAACAAATACACAGTTTGAACTGTACAAGCAGCCTAAATCATCAAGGAATCTGCCTTTTTTTCCTCCCTCTCACTATTTCACTTTTGAAAGGGAATTAGTAAGTTTTTCATGTTTTAATTTTCTCTTGTTTATCTTTTCCCTCCTTTGCATCTCCTTCCTTTTTGGTAACCCTTTAAAACACAGAACAGTATTAGCCATGTTTAGAAATGACAATTTTGGAATCCTGTTGCCCTATTTTAAATGTCCACTGCTCCCAAAGAAGAAATGAGAGACTCGTCAACTCAATCAGACATCTTAATAGCAGGGAGAACATAAAACCTACTGGCTAAACCGCACAGCGTAACTTTTTACACTTGAAGGGGGACCAAACATGAACACAGAGCATTTGTGGTAATAAACTCCATCAATAGCTATAAATATTTGCTAGCCATAGAAACAAGTGACATACATATCCTCATTTCCAGACGCTCTGGCTTTGCTGTGGATACTCCAAGTTCACCTCTTTTGAAGGGTGCCATTGAACAGACTCTGTTTTGGAGTGAGACGTGGGGGATCTCAGAAGGTGGAGGTGGCCAAACCTGATATATTCTTGCTCACACCAAGCACATGGAGCAGTCCTTGCAGCAAATTACCCCTCATGAACCACCAAGCTGGCTCTCAGAGGCAACGAACTGGCTGGCGCCAAAGGAGAGCCTGGGGTGAACACGCGTCGAGGACTGCGAGGGCACCAAGCTAAGTTATTTGGCAAGACAGATGAGCGGAGCAGGCTCTTAAAGGGCATGATTCATCTCACTGCAGCACAGATGTCTAAAATAAGTGAGATGAATCATCGCCTGGAAATGTCCCTTTCCCTCTATTAAGTGCAAGGGGAGTCTAGAGGACTAGCTCAGCTCTATCTTCAGGGCAGGCATTTACTGTAAAGGAGGAGGAATCCCAGACCCAATTCTCATGCATGCCACACTAAAATATACCCCCGCCTTGTTTGTCCAAGGACTGAGCCTACCCTTCAGCTGTGAGCCTCAATTAATGCTCAGCTGCACTTTATCCTTCTTCTTTATTATTCACCATGCATAATTCTTCATGTTTTACATTCAGAGTAGCGATGTCTGGCACAAGCCCCACAAACTCCACCTCAAAGCGGAGGCGTCAGTCATAAAGCAGAGGCATTTCCCAGTCCTGTCTTTGTTCCCAGTACTGTTATTCCTTATATGCAAGTTGGCTTTCTTAAACCAACTAGTTTTCCTCCTGAGCAGCAGTGCTGCAGCAATTGTTACGTGCATCCTTGCTCTGCATGTCCAAAAAGATCATCCCGACATCACGCAGGGGTTGAGGGGTTCAGGCAGTGGCACAAGCAGACTCCATAGGGGATCCCTCTTCCAGAAATGCTATAGGGCTATAAAAAAAAATAGTGTTATCATCTGGTTGCATCACAGAGCAACAGGCTGCAGAGTAAGAGTTGTGTGCCAAGTCAAGGAAGTGGTGCAGTGGATGCAATCAAGCTCTCTTGAGTAGTACAAAATGTTAACAGGTTAAATCTTGCCCAAGGAAACATTTAGTTTATGGGAAAATCCCCTAGGATGCACCCAGCTCTGCTCCATTCCCTTCTTCTCCTGCTCTTCCATCCAAAACTCTGCAGTGCAGCAAGTGTTTGTTTGGGGCCAGACAGGACTGCTGCTAGAGTCAATTCATACAGCTCGGAGCATCACTCAGGGAGCTTTGCTTGAGAGCAGTTTATCAGCATTTGCTTCCTAGGACTGCAGCTTGCACTGCGGGCAAAACTCAGGTTGGTGGAGGAAGAACAAAAACAGCTACACTTTTCAAACATGAAGTTTTACATTGGAAAAAAAAAATAAAAAATCTGATTTTGGTTCTTATTGGAGAAACTCTAGGCCACTCTGGGATATTTGAAACCAAAGGAGTCTTTACCTTTGTAAAGCATAACAGTTTGAACATGCATACATGATAACCCATGGAGAGATGGCAAGTACCAAGGATTTCAGCTCTGCGCTTCCGTTGCTAATATTCACATTTACTTTCTGCTCCTTTGGCTTCTGACAACCCATGCAGCCCTATGAGATGGAGCCACTCGTATTCTTTCCCGTGTTGCTTTGCAGGTGCTGCAAGTGGGGCTGCCAGCTCCACCAAGCAGCCACCCATGGGGAGGTGACGGTGAGGACAGACAACAGACAGCTCCTTGCCCATGTTACCTGCAGGTGCAGACGTGGTGATGTGCCCAAACTTGGTGTATTAAACATGCACTCAGGCTCTCTCAAACTCAATTTAGTGTTTTTTTCCCAAACAAGTGTCTCATACAAGAAAGTATACATGGAAAAGAAGGAATGCTTGGCACTCATTGCAAGTGACACAATTTATACCATTTTCAGAATGAAGTCATGGCTTCGGAAAAAGCAAAGAGCCCTTTACAAAACTAACAAGGTAGAGCCAGAGGATTTTAGGTGACTAACGTTCTGCTGATTTCATGTTGAAAGCCTGACTTCAATAGGAAATGCACAGTGGGGAACCAGCCTCCTGGGCTTAACTGGTTGTTGCAGATACCCCTCTGTAAATATCCTGCAGTTACTGCTGCACAGCAGCCTGGATGCAGGTCATGGCTCACAAAAAGCACGTGCTCCAGAGCACTTGCCAAAACATTATTTTGCAGATCCTGATGGTTCTGGAAAACATTCCTGCTGGTTTATGATTTACAGAGCATAACTACCACCCTTCACTGCTTCTTAGGAACTGAAAATAAATACACCAAAGGTGAAGTTAGGAGACTGCCATGCTGCACCAGGCAGCTCCTCTGTGGACCTGAGGAGGTCACAGGAGCCTGAGAATTCTGCAACTACAAATCCCAGAAACATCACGGGAAAAGGCATGTTTGTTAAAAGAGAGACTGACTTTAATCTAAGAGACACACAGATTTAAGAACAGTGGATTGGGGTACCTGTGCTATAGTCAAACATCGTATATCCCAGGCCACAGAATTTCAGCACTATCTGGAATGCTAGAAGTAGAATGATAGTTCCTATTGGAAGGAGACAAAAACTAGAACAGAGTGCAAGTAATGACACCAAAAATTCAGAACTGCTTAAGCAGTACAAGCCTCAATTAAATTAGTTCAGTGCCTGCACATCCTTGCCAACATTTGAGCAGCAAGAAATAGATACAGCAACTGCTGGTCACTGCTTGTCAAACCCAGGCTTTCCCTAAGCAGAGAGAAGACGACAGTTGCAGCCAAAACTCCTAACTACACTGAATGAAGTGCTTCAGCTGAGAAAATACAGGAGATATTCTAACCCATACGACAGGGAAAAAAACAAAATCTATTTTCATTACGTTGACTTCACTGTGGTTTTCATAGCACAGCATACAACAAACAGAATTCATCAGTAAATATTCAGCTGGTCAGATACGCGGAGTTTATTTTGTGCAAATTCCAGCACTCTAATCACAATTTAGAGATACAGATGTCTCTGGCAGCCTATCCGTTCACTTCACAGGCTCTGCCTGAGGCTAAGAGTTGGCGAGAAAGATGCTTTAAAATAAACCTTAATAATTTCACATGAAAAAGAGCATTCCGTACTTGCACAGCTTTCCGTGAGCAGAAACATCAGGAAGGAAATGATCTACTAGATCCTCTAGCCTCAGCGGAAACTTGAAGCGTCAGGAAAATGCTCCCTCCATCTCACCAACAGTGACACACCTTCCCCTCCAGATCCATGGAAGATGAGTAGATCTGCTTAACTCTGAGTCCACCTGTTCATCCTTGAATTTCCTCCCGGAAACATGGTAGTAACAGCTGTAAGCAAACCATTGGGAGTAACAAGACTCATCCCAAGTCACTAGGACTGGCTGTACCGGTGCTGCTCTAACACGGACACCGGGAGAAGGTCGGGCAGTATTTATTTGTCAGTAGATCTCAGTAAGTAAACATTAATCCTTACCACTGGGTAAGCAGAAGGGCTGTGTGACTTACTCATATATTTACATTTCACAGTGTACAGCCCATAGTCTACAACAATGTGAAAGTCTTTCAAAAATAACACAATCAATTCCCTCCACCTCATCCAGTAAAGACTGACAGCTGGTTTTCAAGTGGCTAGAACATTAAATACAAGACTGCACATTTATTTCCCAGTACATACAGAAGGAAGCGTGCTTGTTTCAAAGCACAAAGTTTTAAAATAATTTTTGTTCAAGACAAGCAATATTGACATCAGTATCATAATGCCTGTCAAGGATGCACTTGGACATATTTCAACCATTTTCCTTGAATAGTGACATTTTCCAACATTTTATCATTCATTATAAACATTATGCAGAATATAGGTCCATACACGTACTTGGTTTGATCCTGAACTCCTGATATAGCCAGAATTCTGGTCCATAATGAGTAACAGCTTCACAATCAAACCCTAATCAAAATATGTAATTAAGAAGAAACACATGAGCTCAGCAGCAGCCAACTGAAACACTGCTGCTTGCTGAATTTCCTTGAGAGTCAGGGCAAAGGTAGCAAGATACCACTGTCCAGCCCTGTTCAAAAACAAAGCTCCTTTTCTTTGAAAGTTTAAAAACTGAGGAATAACCATGAGGCAAATACTGAATGAGACACAACACTGCTACAAGATATTTTACGTTTGGTCAGGTTGTTCAGGCAGTCTCTGTGACTGCAGCGTTCATCCCAGGGATGCAGACACAGAGCATCCCGAATGGCAGCAACATCCCCAAGACGGATCACCAGTTCTTTGCAGGCTGTCTCTTGATATGCTCTAAGGGTGAGTGAACTTTGATTTTGCATCCCCATGAAGGGCAGCAAGTTCAGCATCCTAGTCTGCAGGAGCCACAAAATCAGGCCATTTCTGGAAACTATCCTGGGTTTTACCACTTCCGGGAAACCTATAGCAGTAGGTCCTGAAGCGATACCTTAAATCCAGCAGTAAGTGGAACCCAGAGCAATTTTCTGTAGCTCTCATTAGTGAGCTGTTAATTAAATCCTTCTGCTGCACCAAAGACATAAAACCAGAGCTTTTGCATAAACACAGAGGTTTGGACCTTAAAATCTGATACTTCTCAAAAAGACAAGGTCTCACTTAGAAGACCTCCAACTCCCATGTTCCCAGTGTCAAAAGGAGTCCCTAGGACATGGGAGAGACCAGAGCAGCTGGAAGGGAAATCTTCATGAGGGCCTCACAGATCTGGGGGTTGTAAAACCCCGTCCCCAAAAGCTTCCATGCTACAGACATTCAGTGAATACACAGAGCCCTTCTCCAGCCTGCAAATCACTTGGGAAACCTTCAGTGAGAAAGTAGGTTTCTGCACACGTGGCAACTGCTGCTGGAATTATGCCTGTTGATCATTATGCAAAGGCATAAGGAAATAATTAGGCATCTACAAATGTGTCTGGGAGGATGTAAAAAGAAAAGAAAACAATGACAAAAAAAATCAGGTTTTCTGAGAGCCAGCAAACCTTCCAGGCCTAGGACTCATGCTCTAAGAGACATCAGAATTTGCCTGAAGACACCCTGATTACCCATTCCCTGGCACTTAAGTTCCTCAGCACACAACAACCAGGCCTCTTCTTGACTGCCCCAGGACCTGAGGGCACATCTGAAAAGATGACAGCCCAAGACAGGACAGAAAAAGGGCAGGCAGGAGAACACACAGCTCATTCAAGTTGCAGACTCTTCCATCTGGTACTGCATAGGAATCTGGAAAGGTTTCAGCCATCACCTGCTTAAATTTTACCAAAATATTAGCATAAGAATCAATTCAAAATTACAGCTTTTATTCTTATGTTACCCAACAGCTTTGGCCTCATTTGCACTCATGGGGCTTGTTATTTCCCTTAGAAATTTACTTACTCAGAAAAGGACAGCATGTCAGCCTGCCACTTCTGTACACTGAAATTAACAAATATTAATATAAATTATCAGTGAGTAAAATAATGTAACAGATTCCAGATGCTATGCCACAATTTAAAAAAATGTAAATTATTTTTTTTCCCTCCTTTTAAATCGTTCCACTAATTCTGCACCACATTTAACGATACACAAGAGTATCACAGCACACATATACTAACTATAAAACCACTTGCATAGATTAAATGACTCACATTCACCTCGCACAGCTAAGGAAAGCCAAAAGGCTGTCCAAGACAAATATGATTCCAAGTTAATATTAGAACAAATGACAGGAGAGGGGCTCCCAGAGATGCCATGAAGGATTAGCAGTGGCTTACACAGATATTCGCACCTATGTGTTAGGACTTGGCATCCCAGCTGTGCCTTGAGTTACAGGCTTCCCTACCATGTGCTGGTGTCTCTGGCTCACAATACTCACCCTAGGTTCCCTACACCGTCACACAGGTTGTTGGAGAAGCTGAGCACATGGACAACCTTTCTGTGTGGTCACAATTTCAGAGAGCATCGGGTAGCTAAACTCTCTCCTTTGCTCCCAGATGTGGGGGTTCTTCTAGTTCTTTGTCATAGCTGTCTATAAAAGTTACTCTCCAGACTTTACATGTTGAAAGAAGGCCTCAAGTAGGTATTTCAAAGAGATCCACATTGCTGGATATAAAATTTATGTCATAAAGCCATAATGACTCCCTGAAAGATAATATTCCCCAGCTGCTGCTTAAAAATTTATGAAGGAAGAACTTATTCTGGATAATAAAGAAGTGTGTAAGAACCAAGGTTCCTCTGAGTGATTGCTTACTGCGTGAACTTGCGAGTGACATCACTGTCAGAAACTCCATTACCAGCTCTTCTTTATGGTCTATTAAAGACATTTCATTTGCAGTTAAAATATAGAAAAGGCCACCTCCTCCTTGCTTAGCTAGGTGAAAAAGGGTCGTCATGCTCGAGCATCTTCTGGTTCTTCCCTTTACAGCTAGCGCTAGCTCGTGCTGCATGGATTTGATTGCCTGCTGTTGAAAATAGCTATCAATAAGAGCTGTTTTTTCCTCTCCCAAATACAATAACTTGTCTTGGTCTGCACTATCAGCCTCACAATATCCAAGCAGAAATTGAGGCTCTCGTAGCTGTTCCCCAGGTACTACCAGCCCGAAGCCACCAGCTGCTACCTTGCACTGGTCTTAAAAGCTAAGCCACTTTGGGGCAGTTTATATGTGGCAAGACCCCCTCCAAGGGCTGGCAAAACACAAAGCTGTCAAGTAATATTCCTTCCTGTGGGGGCTCCTAAATCAGCATGAGGCAATTACGGTGAATTTTGGTCTCCCCAGTGAGGTATTAAACTAGGGCAATGACCATTTATAGCCCTTAAAGACTCTACCTCTTTTTATTACACTGATGCTAGATGACTGCTGAAGCTACGTTTCAGTTTGGATAATCGTATTCTGGCCATCAGGCTGCTTCACTAATTGTGGAGGAGATAAATGCAGAAGAGGAAGGGATCCCAGGAGGCCGAATCCCCTCTTGCCTCCTCCTGGAGCCACAACTAAGGATATCTAGGCTTTCCTTGCACATCCAGCCAAAGCTCAGAGTTTTGCTGGATAGCCTTGCCACCGCTTACTTAATCTTATAAGTTTTTTCCTAACACCTTCTCTGAAAATTAAAGCAATTATTTCTAGTCCCACTCCCTACAGTGGTCACTCTGCCCTTCCAAACTAGACACACAAAGATGAATAACTAATAGCCACATCTTCATCTTCTTTCTTCGTAACGGAGTCAGAGTCTCAATTCATGTTCATAAAGGCTAAGATATGACTCCCCACTGCATCAAAGAAACTTTGCAGGAGTCCTAGACTGCAAAACCCAGTCAACCCTCACATGAAGCCAGGAACTCAAAAAATCTCTACTTTCAGGAGAGGCACAATCACAGAGCTTGCTAGCATTACAAAGTAGAAGTCCATTAACTTGAAGTATCTACCCTGACTGATATCAGCTTTTCCCTGCCCCCCCATGACTATAGTGCACCGTATAAAAATTCTGCCCCTTCTACCACCACAAATGGAAATTAAATTGCAGAGAAGGTAAATAACTCCAACTTATTAACCACACTCTTGGAAAAGTTTCTTCATGCCCATCCCAGGACATGAAAGCCTATCACAAGCTAGCTTATAATCACCATGATAACAAGTGAATGCTATTTCAAAAATCCTTTTTACTAACCCAAGAAGAATTTTTAGCACCTTGCAATAACATTTTCATTCTTGCCTCACATGCTTGTAGTGCTATGCGAGTGCAGATACTGCTGGTATCTACTGGGAGAGAACGTATGTGTGTCAAAATCTACATTTCACAGAATCGTTAGAGGGTCTGGCATAAAGCGACAAAGATGATTAAGGGACTGGAGCATCTATTGTATGAGAAAGACTAAACATGTTGGGCCTATTCAGCCTGGAGAAGAGAAGACTGAGAAGAGATCTGATCAATAGGTACAAGTATACGAGAGGAAAAAGTAGGGAAGAGGGGGCCAAACTCTTCTCAGTGGTGGCCAGTGACAGGACAGGGGGTAATGGGTGCAAGTTGAAACCCAGGCAGCTCCATCTCCATGTGAGGAAGAACTTCTTTCCTGTGATGGTGACAAAGTCATGGGATAGGCTGCCCAGAGAGGTTGTGGAATCTCCTCTGTGGATCTTCCAAACCCGCCTGGATGCCACCCTGTGCCCCGTGCGCTAGGGATCCCTGCTGGAGCAGGGGGGTTGGACTAGATGATCTCTAGAGGCCCCTTCCAACCTCAGCCATTCTATGGTTCTGAAAGATGACTATTAATCACTCTCAACAACAAATTTTGATTATTACCCGTCAGAAGGAGCAGCACTATCTGTTCTTTACCAGACTGTACTGGCAGCTGCTCCGGTAGTTGTTGGGTAAGCTGTTCTGCAATTTCCCAGATATATCACATACTTCAGTTCCTGCAGTAACTTTTTTCTCCCCTGCTTCTAGGTCAGCATTTGCCACATCTACATCTTAAGTGCTAAGGAATGCCCCAACTTGCAATCTTAGCGGCAAAACTCTTCCACCTGCCTTGCAGCCCTTCTCTCCACTGACAAGAATGTAGCCCTGGGCCTGTGACCCAGGAAAATACACCATTACCCAATTGGTTTCCCTACAGATTCAAGGGCTATTTGTGGACAAATCTCCATCTTTCACATTCTGCCTGGGTGCCCTTTTTTTCTTTTATTCTTTCCCTTTCTTGGTGTTCTGGTTTAACTGCAGTCCTGCTTGGGAAATAAGCAAACAGCAGAACTGCTGCTCAGGAAACTTTAGAGTGATTAAAAGCACACATCAATCCCCCTCTATGTTTTTACTGGATTTTTTTTTTCTTAGTGTGGTCACAAAGCAGGACACCCAGCTAGCCCTATGGGAACACACTGCTCACCCGTCCTGTGCTTTAGCTCAGTCACGTAAGCGTAAACAGAGTTACAACACAGGGGCACTGAGGAAACACAGCGAAGTTTGGCTTGGCTCTTTATCGCTGCTGTCGCAGTGGCTCAAGCACTGCAGGACATTCCAGCAACAAAAATCAGCTGCAGGGGGCAAAAAAGAAAAAAGAAAAAAAAAAGGTTTACAGACATACCAAAGACACTGAGTAAATAAAACCCATGGGGAAAACCCAATCCTAATCTGGTACAGCATGGCAGAAGGGCAGAGACGGCTGGTCCTTGTGCATGGCTCTCCATCCCTCTCCTCTGCACGGACCTCTCCACTCCAGCAAACCTGGCGGCCAGCCAGGGGCAAAAACCACAGGCCGTTAAGTTCAGCAGCTCTGATAAGCGGCCCCCCGTCGCCCTGAGACAGCTTGAAGCGACTTAGTGAAAGAAAATAATGTTTCCTGATGAAAAAAAGAATGGAAATAAATATAAAAACAAATATAAAAGCAAAATTAACCACCTGACATGACCACCATCTTCAACAAGGGAAAAAAAATGGCAGCAGTCAGGTCACTTCTACCTTATTTTCTTCTAACATTGACAAGAAAAATCCTAAGAATGGGCCCTGCAAGACCGGGTGCCTCAACACGGTACCGACACCAGAGTACATCAGGTGTCACATTTAATGCAGAAGAAAAACGTGACCCTGCGACAGCATCATCAGTGCCACAACGGTGAAGGAAGTGAGGAATTACTTCGTTTCTCCTCCCAAACCTTTCAGGAAAGAAGACAAAGACACGCACAGCTTCACATCTGATCACAGTTATCCATGGAAGATGAAACGAAACAAGAGAAACTTTACTGCAACCGTGAATCCCATACCAAGTAAAAGCATCTCCAACGCACCTTTTTACCTTACCAAGACACCCCACCGAAGAGCGGCAAGTTTTCTAGAGGTTTCCTTCAAAATGATCACCATGTCTTATGCAAAAAGTTCACCCCCTCCCTCAAACTTCAAGCTACCCTGGAGTTTACCGCTCACCTCATCTTTAAACAAGCAAGAAGCTACTGGGGGGACACACGCAACGACAAGAAACAAAGTGACCAAAAATTGAGCGAACTCAGATAAAGCTTCATGTTAGCAGAGGCTTGGAACTTAGGCTTTATCCTTTACAAAGCGAACCTCCGAACTTTTTTTTATTTTATTTTATCGTGCCCAAACGCTGCCCTTGGCATGGCCGCCCTCCCCTCCCCGCTGCCCCACCGCGGGTTCGGGCACAGGCCCCACAACGGGGCGATGGCAGAGCCGCCAAACCCAACGCTCGCACGGCCGCCCGGCCACCTGTCGCTTGGGTAGGGACCGTGGGCGCCGTAACGGCCGCTGTATCGCGACATAACGGCCACCTTGTCGCGCCGTAACGGCCGCCCCGCCGCGCCCGCCCCCTCCCT